>JACYFF010031957.1:97379443-97407550 GCA_017589665.1 Selenicereus undatus
GCATAAGAATGGTTCATGACTTTCAAATTCAAACATCAGTTTAATCTTGTTTAGGATGATCAACATATGATGTATTTGTTAGTTAGGCGGAAAAAGAGATGATTTATTTGTTACTCTTTTTTTTTTTTGGGTGAGACGTTCGGCTTCTTTTTTAAATTTGACATGATCTGCTTTTGTTTTAACAGCTATCGTATACATGTCTATGACATATACTTAACTATATATGTATAGAATAGAATCCATAGCATTCATTACGTATGTTTGAAATCAAATTTTTAGTATTAAACTCCAAATGAGACATGAAGAATAAGGCCATGGATGTGGAAAAACTTTATTAGCTATAGTAGGAAAACATTGTGATGTACATGGAAGTTTTTATGAGTTTGCACTTTTCCCTAGGTAGAGGGGAACAAAAATTGTTACATATGAAATCAAAGTTGAATTTTGTACGCTACTTCTGAAAGTCGTAATGATTAAAATGTGCAGTTAACACCACATTATTTACTTGAAATAAATACTTTTTTTAAGAGTAAAAGAATGAATTTATTAATGAAAAACCATACAACATTTACCATAGACATTTGCTTAAATGAGTTCATAGTTAAAATAACAATTTAAACCTTTCAATTTGCGAAAACTTATTGACAAATTTTTTGAACACTCCTTATTCTTCTTACCTGCTGCTTTGTGTGCAACTTCTAGCAAATAGATCTGCAAATCATGACCTTCCCTTTGAAGAGGCTTCTCACTATTATAATCCAACTTTAAAGAATTGACATACATCTTTAGACATAAAATGCAATAAGTTAATAGTTTGAATGCAGGAATTACCTCTAAATGACATGAAACCAAATAGATAGAAATATTCCAAAGTACTGTCCGTGAGAAAAAGGTATAGTGAACATTTCCCAAATGGAGATCAGAAAGTACTATGTAAAAGTAAATAATGAAAAGAATAACCTTAAAAGTCATAAAAGAGTATAACTTTGTTTTCTAGAGGAGGAAGAACAAAGAAAGGCATGTGTCGATTACTTTGGAACAAAATTTTATTTTTTAAAACCAAGTCATGTGTTCATTTGCTTTGTACAATCGTATGATACCCCATCCCATAGTAGATGTTGATCACACCTTTTCAAGGAGGGAACGGACAGAACCGGCAATAAAGCGCTACCCTTTTCCGCACAAAATGCCAACCATCACCAAATGTAAAATTATGAAGGTTGCAAAATGAACAATATTCCACTTCAGGAGAACCATGGTTGACCGAATTAGTAAAATTTAATCTAATCATAGCATAATAATTGATTTAGGGGAGCACATTTTTTATTTAGGGTGTGTTTGGTTGGGGGGAAAAATTATTTTTCCGGAAAATCGTTTTCCATGAAAAATATTTTCCCAAGAAACATGATTTTTCACTAACATTTTCAGCTGTTTGGTAGACTGGAAAATCATTTCCTTTTCACTTCATTTTTTGCTATTTGATAGAATGAACCATCCGTCCTCACTTCATTTCTTTCTACCATCAACCCCTTCCCCGACTCACAACTCCAACCCGACCCAACCAACGAATTTTGTTTCTCTCTCCTCTTCCAAATTAAACCCAAAACATCAGTAAGAAATATACCCAATAATAAACCCAGAAAAAGAGAGGATCAATATTAATGAATCTTAATTTTTTTACTATTTTTAAGGATTACCCAATTGACTTTGAGTGATATTAAACCTAAATTAAAGAAAACGGCGAATAGGGAGACGATGTCTGTCTTAGATGGTGAAGTTCTTCAAAAGGGCAACAGTAACAAGGTCAAATAACTCAAGAAGTAATTGCAGAGATTGGCGATGGAAATCATCGATGAAGATGATAAACATGAAGAAAAGGGGAAGAATGAGCGACAAAATGAGAGTGAAAATAAAGCGATTCTGGGCACAATTAAAAGAAAATAGAATGAGAGACAAAATTGGGAAATGAAGATCAGGTCTGGAAAATCATTTTCCCTGCTTTTTCAAGGGAAAATAATTTCCTTCAAATGGAGTAAAATGATTTTCCCCCAAAAATGATTTTTCCCTCGTTGTTTTACCAAATGGCGTAAAATGGGAAAATTATTTTCGGAAAAATTATTTTCCCCTCTACCAAACACACCCTTAATAATAAAGACAAAAAGGAAAGAGGCACGAGCCACTAGCCACTAGCCAAATGATGCACTTGTTATGACGAGTGGCTATAATCAGCACAATACTTTCCTTGAAGGTATCATTTTATGTTAAAAAATGGTAAAGTTGTGAAACGTGACAAAAAAGGGGGAAAAAGTCTGTATCAACTTAGTTTAAAAATCGATTAACAATATCAGATGAATGAAAACGTAATTGACTAAATAATATGACATTGTAGTATGGATTATTACAATATCGTGCTTTATATAGCATAATTGATTGTAGGTCGTAAGTTGGACATTGCTCTTACCAAACCAGTTTATATATCTTATGATAATATCAATGCTATGTATATTAGTGTTAGATTTGACGAAAATTGACTCGACTTAAAGGCCCTACTTGAACTCACCCAAAAGTTTTGAATTTTGAACACGATTTTCTCGACCCAAACCTAACAACTTGAACCTGAAAAAGCCGCAAATTCGTAGGCCAAATCTAACCCGAATGCAAACCCGTTTGCTCGACCTGAACATTACATGCTTATTTTCTGTTTTGCTTTAATTTATCCTTTTAACAAAATAGGGACTCATTATAACAAGTCATTGAGAGAGATTATATAACTATCACATCCATCACAAATCAAGCAATAGTACCCTTTCTCTTCAACTTTATTCTAAAACAACATCATAAATAGCTTACAAATGGGACAATTTAAAAAATGTGCATGAAACAACATGAAATAATTATCTATCCTTAAGAAAATTAATTTAGGATAACACACATATTTAAAAAATCTATATATTAGACAATTATTTTATTTTTTTATCAGATATATCGTACTATAAATATTATAATGAAATCAATATAACTAATCATATTTTAAACAAATTATTCTATAATATAAATTTTGAATGTTATAATTAAGTAAAAAAAATTACCTTATACTTTCGTAATTTCCTTTTGTTTGTTTTTTATTCTAAATGGTCTTGAACTATGATATTAATGGTGGGCTGAGCAAGCTATGTTCATGTTGGGGTCCTCCCTTTAGTGTAGTTAATTGGTAATGGAAGGTTAGTTAATAAAATTAAATTATTAAATGAATTACTTGGGGTAGAATCACTCCAACTCGTTAGCATGCTTTAAACAAGTTGACCCATAAATGACCCAAACTATTATTGACCTTATTGTAATGTGTACACGCCGATCCAACTAGCCTCAAAGGGGGGTTGACTCTCTGTCTGTCGTATATGACATTCATATATCGTAGTGAATAGTTTGAATACTTTTAACATTCTTTTGGAAATTACAATTACTAGACCTTTTCATCAAATACTTGAAGATTTTAAGCAATAAATATGTCAAGTTTTTAAAATTAACAAAAAAATATAACTCACAGAAAAGGTGCTCTAAACTCATTGGGTGAAATAATTTGAAGGGGAAGAGAAGTACAGGCTTCACTGAAGCACTGTGTTTTGTTCATCTTCGTCTTTGTCGTGTTATTGATAAGGATGATGATATATACAACCCTAGCTACTATAATTAAGTCCTTGATTTTAGGAGATAATCAAGGAGGTAAATACAAGAATATATCAAGGAGATAAACTAGGAGCTAAATACAGCAAATTGTATACAAAGAATATATGGTGTCAATATATATGCCATAATACTCCCCCTCAAGTTGGAGTATGTGGATGAACCATGCCCAACTTGTCTTGTAAATATTTAAACTGCTTCCTTCCAAGAGCTTTAGTGAAGATATCTACCGATTGCTGTTTGGATGAGATATATGAAAACGTAAGATCACTGGCTTCTAATTTTCCCGCATAAAATGACAGTCAAGCTCAATATGTTTTGTACGCTCATGAAATACTGGGTTTTTGGCAATATGGAGCGCAACTTGACTTTCATAAAATAATTCATAGCTAAATCATGAAACACCCCGAGGGAGGCGAGTAAGGCCTTTAGCCATATCAACTCACTTGTTGTGTCAGCCATAGAACGATACTCAGCTTCAGCGGAAGAACATGAAACTATTGTCAGTTTCTTTGTCTTCCAAGAGATTGGTGAACCACCAATAGTGACTAGGTACCTAGTAAGAGGACAAGTACCCCAGTCAGCATCATAGTATGCACGAATTTGAAGATCACAGTCAGATTTCATCAAAATCCCATACCCTGGTGTACCTTTGATGTACTGTAGAACTCGATGTGCTGCGTTCATATGTTTGGCCAAGGGTTCCTGCATAAATTGTGACAAGATATGGACTACATAACATAAGTCTAGCCGTGTAATAGTTAACTAAATGAGACACCCAACCAAGCATCTATATTGATTGGGATTCGCCAATGGATGTCCTTTGACAAGAGCGAGCTTATGGTTTTCCTCCATAGGAAAGTCAGTGGGCTTACTTCCCAAAAGACCGTTTTCTGCCACAATTTCAAGTGCATATTTACGCTGACGAAGAAAAAGTCATTTAGCCCCCAAGCAACCTTAATACCAAGGAAGTATTTTAATGGACCTAAATCCTTGATCTGAAAAGTCATTCAAGTAGGTTTTGAACTCGGTACAGGCTTGAGAATCATTGCCGGCCAGAATGATGTCATCAACATATACTAGAAGAGCTAGAAACACCTTACCCTTACGAAAGGTAAATAGAGAATAGTCGGCACATGATCTCATAAATCCATAGGCCATGAGTGTAGAAATTTTGGCAACCCATTGTTGAGGTGCTTGTCGGAGTCCATCAAACGACTTGCGTAATTTGCACACTTTGTTAGGAGAGCTGGAAGAAAACCCAGGTGGCAATTAATCTCATATAAACCTCCTCTGTTAGATCATTATGTAGGAACGCATTGTTAATATCCATTTGATGAAGTTCCCATCCTTAAGCGATAGCAACTGATAGAAAGGTTCTTACACTGGACATGTTGGCCACATGAGCAAAGGTTTCATCGAAGTCAAAGCCTTCTAACTGATGATCACCTCTGACCACGAGACGTGCCTTGAACATTTCAATAGTCCCATTGGATTTGTATTTGACTCTATAGACCCACTTGCAACTGATAAGTTTCTTCCTAGGTGGCAATACTTCGATAGTCCAAGTCTTATTTTCTTCTAAGGCATGGATCTCTTTGGCCATAGCTTGTTGCCATCGAGGATCTTTTACAGCCTCGTGATAGTACCTAGGCTCAACAGTTTTTATAATGGTGGCAAGAAAAGCTCTATGGCTAGCTGAGAAATTATTGCATGTGATATAATTGACGAGGGGATAAGGATTACCTGAAGAGCCTTTGGATGGTGTAGATGCATGAGAGGGGTCATTATCCTGTGCAGTATAACAGAAATAGTCCTCTAAATGTGACGGTGCTCGTCTTGTTCTAGTGGGCCGATAGTTATCATTGACACCGGGCTGTCCATGAGGCTTTTCAGCACTCCCCCTTTCTGCGGACCTATCCAACCCAGCAGATTCTAGCCCAGTCCGAACTATCGGCCAAGGCACACGAGTTTGGGATGTGTCGGGCTCATGAACAGACGGCATAGAGACCCCAGACTGCATAAATGGACTTAAATCAACTGATGTATGCGGCCCAATTTCAACCAAATCTGTTCTCCTTGACATGCTTGACTCAGACCGTCCTCTGAGTAAATGGGCCTATGGTTGGGCTAGTGTTTTCATGAGCTGCACACTCAGGCAATCCGATTGCTGTAGGGAGCTCCTCATTTAATTCAACATCTCTAGTTTCCCTTTTTTCAGTTTCATGATAACCCCAATCACGTAAACAAGCCTCATTGATAGTGTTGTTGTTGCCAAGCAATCTTTCCTCTTTAAATTGCCCAATTTTATGTGTGCAGAAAGGAAATATCGTTTCATGGAATAGTACGTCCTGATTGATGAAAATTTCATTTGTTTGTGAATCATAGACTTTCCATCCCTTTGTACCGTATGGGTAACCCACAAAAATACATTTGCGACTCTGAGGGGCAAATTTATCCTTAGTTCTTGGCTTAGAATGAGCATAGCAAAGACATCCAAACATTTTAAGATTATCATATGAGGGCATAGCATTGAATAGAATCTCATATGGTGTCTTGCCATTCAAAACGTTACTAGGAGTTCTATTGATCAAGTAAGCAGCAGTGAGGACACTTTCCCCTGAAAAATCAATAGGTAAGTAGGCTTGGAATCGGAGGGCTCTAACGACGTTCAAAACGTGCCTATGTTTCCTTTGAACTAGCCCATTTTGTTGGGGGGTATCTATGTAAGTTGTTTGGTGCACAATCCCTTTTTGTGGATAGATTTTTTCATGGGTGCAGCTAAAAATTCTAGTCCATTATCACTCCTTATTACTTTCACATCTTTTCCAAATTGGATCTTGGCCATGACCACAAAATTTTGCAACAATAATGAGGTCTCTCCTTTTTCTCTCATCAAATAGATCCAAGCAGCTCTACTGGAATCATCAATGATAGTAAAAAAATACTAAGCACCACAGAGGGAAGGAACTTTGTAAGCACCCCAAATGTCACAATGAATAAGTCCAGAAAGTTCTGTTGTATGACTTTCACTAGTAACAAATGAAGACGTTGTTTGTTTAGCACGAAAACAGATGTCGCAAGGTCTTTTATTTCGAACAGTACTAATATTGAAATTTCTACAGAGTAATGATAAAACCTGATTAGAGGGGTGCCCTAATCGTTTATGCCATAAATCATGAGAGCCTACCGCATTTGCTTGATCTGTTGATGGTGAGAATTTTTCGAAGCTATAGACCCCTCTTAGCAATCTACCCACTCCAATCGGGATCTTCGTGGTACGGTCTTGTATCACACACAAGTCTTCATCAAATATCACAATACATTGCAACTCCTTAACAATTGTGCCACAGAGATTAAATTACAAGAGAAATTTGGAATATAGAGAACTTTGTCCAAATTTATTTTAGGACTCAAATCTATACTCCCTTGAAGACTTGCCACCATACTCGTTCTGTTGGGTAAATTTATGGGAATGGGTGCCGCAGATGTTTTTCGATTAAAACTTTGTGCATCGCTTGTCATATGTCGAGAGGCCCCGAAATCAATAATCCAAAATGATTTACCTGCTAATTTCTCATAACCTGGCTTGGGGGGTTCAATCAAGCTAAGCAATTTCTGAACTTGATCACTTGCGAGCCTAGACAAGACCCGATTGCACTGATCCTCTTGCTCGGTTCCCTCTGTTTGCTGTTGCTGCCCAGAACCGAAGTGCCCAATGCTAATTTGCCTAGCTATGTAAGTTATCTCACGACCTCCCCCTCTACCTCTGTTCCCTGTGGCTCGTCCTCCACGGGCACTTCTTCCTCGTCCTTTTCCTTTGCCACGGGATCCCCATCCGGGTCGATACGCGATAATCTCATAGTAGCCAGACTCGTCATGTTCGAATTTCCCGCAGTGTTTTCACATCCTCTTCTTGCTGATGACCTGAATTTTGCCACCATGTTTAACAGTGAATGTCGATTATGTGCGATCATCATGTCCTACCATCAACTTCTTATGTTGCTTCTTTGGGGTCACTATATTAAAGATTTTCTCCAAGGAAGGCAGAGGCTCCATGGCTAGTATCTAACTTCAAATTTGGGAACAAAGGTCATCATTCAGTCTAAGGAGAAATTGAATTGATTTTTAACCTTCAAACATTGCAACTATTCTGGGCCCAACATTGAACTTACATCCTTTGCACGTACACCCATTGCATGAGCATTGAGGCATCTTGACATGGTTATCTAGCTCGCTTCACAACCCCCTCAGTGTGGAATAGAATTCAACAACACTCATCGCTCCTTGTCTGCATTCAGAGATACTTGCCTTTAGTTGATAGACTTTTGGGGCACTGGCTACCCCATATCTCTTCTTGAGATCCTCCCACATTGTCTTTGTTGTCTCGGAATATGCTATGCTTGGATGCAACTTTCATTCTACCACGTTAAGAAGCCATGAGCATACCATTAAATTTACCATGTCCTAGGTATGGTATTCAGTGAAGTCGCCTTCTTTAACTTCCGGTTTGCTTAGGGTTCCATCAATGAACCCAAGCTTGTTTTTCGCTTTTAAAGCGGTTCGTACCACCTTTTCCCATATATCGTAGTTGCTTCCATCAAAAACCTCTACTGTGATCAAAATACCTGGTCCTTCGGATGGATGTAAGTAGTATGGTGGATCAGGTTCGAATATAAACGTCCTATTCTCTCCATCCTTTGTTATGTTTTAGGTGTTTTAAAAAAAAGGAACAACAGATGGTTTTTGTCCTAGCAGTGCTCTACTACCATGAAATAATTTGAAGAAGAAGAGAAGTACAGGCTTCAGTGAAGCACTGTGTTTTGTTCCTCTTCGTCTTTGTCGTGTTATTGAGAAGGATGATGATATATACAGCCGTAGCTACTATAATTAAGTCCTTGATTTTAGGAGATATTCAAGGAGGTAAATACAAGAATATATCAAGGAGATAAACTAGGAGCTAAATATAGCAAACTGTATACAAAGAATATATGGTGTCAATATATATACCATAATATTGGGTGAGCCCAAAACCGAAATATGTCAGCACTTATTTTACTAGAACTTGTAATACACCTGATCTGTATTTTACCCAGATCTAAATACACTCAACTCGTATTTAACCTACCCGCCCTAATTGATAGGTCTAATTTCTACTAATTTAGTTCTACACAGGAGGACTAAGCACACTTTGTACGTGAATAGGTCGTTCATGCTAATTTAATTGTTCGCCATATTTTCAATCAGCAACAGTGGGCCAAAATCTTCACTAATGCCTTGCCCACTGCTCGGTTTCTAGAAATACATATAAAGGGGGCGTAGTAGGAGATAGGGTTGCATGACAAGATAATATCTTGGAGATTTGAGATATAGTTCTAGAATCTTGGAAGTTTGAGATATGGTTGCCTTTACATAAACTGTAAGTTCTTATTTAAAATATCTATTGTATAAATACTAGACTTGGCAAACATAATCCAATATGAATGATGCAAATCTACACTCAAATTGACACTCGAAATACCTAACCCAAAGTGGACCTAAACTAGAAAATAGGTTGAACTGAACCAACCCCGACCTCAACGTTTTCTTCCAAAGTTAACAAGATAAGCATATTGGATCAAACATCAACCAATCCAAAATCAATAGGAAGTGAAAGTCACCTAACCTCAAATCAAATCGGATCTTGTTAACCCAAATATGACCCAAGCTAGAACCAAATCAAACGACTCATTTGCAATATCTAAATTAAATACGTAACCTAGTGATCCTTACTTGATATGCACTGAATACAATTAAGTTTCCTTCACATATTATTACGATACTTGCGAATTGTCTTAATTATAAAATTATGAGTGCAATTCTACTGTTAGCATTATGATTTGTCCATTAAGATATCATTTGTATTTGTTGCGTAAATTAATGAATATTTGAGTTTAACAATTGATGAGTGATCATGTGCATGCACATACACATACATATGTGTGTGTACACACATATGAGCGCGCGTGTGTACACGCACGCACACACACACACACACACACACACACACACACACACACTCTACAAACATGGTGCTCTACGCTAACAGAAAGATGTCAATAGGAAAAGATTACTGTTGGCACTAAATAGAAATGGCAAGGATTTTCCAACAGATTTAATATTGTTGGGAATGTCATATGAAAGCCAACAAAATTTTTAAGTTCTGTTGGTAATAATAAAGGCAATGCCAATAAAATTTTCCCTAACATAAAGTTTATGGGCATTATTTAAAAAAAAACTTTTTTACTTTTTATATACCGTTTAAAATTACAGACATTAACAATGGAAATAATTTTCTTTATTGGAAAAAATATTCATGGTGTTGGTTAGTAAAAAAAAATAAATTCCTTCTTGTTATAGAAAACAAATAAGAAAATCCCTCCAAATTTTTAAGATTAGCAGTTTTCATTTATTTCTTCCAATATCTAATGACCTAAGAGAAGCTAAGTGCTCAACATGATTTGAAATTAAATTAAAACCTTGTTCTTGGGCTGGTCCTTGGAAAACCCTAGAACTAATATCTCAATCTCATTCAATCACCATTGGGCGATCATCGGTAGCTGAAATTGCTCTTGCTCTTGGCGGTTGGGTTGATTGAATTCGACATTATCTTTCGCTGGGCATCCTTCATTGATACTTAATCACCGTTTACTAGGCATCATCGGTACTGGGGGCACTCTATTCACCTTCTTCATCATCAACTACTCCCTGAAGTCTACTAGATTGTTGGTTTCGACACTTGCTAGTATTAAGTTTCAATGTCCTTATCTATATTTCAAATATGGAAATTGAGATAATTTCATTGTTTTAAACTTTGATTTCCTCATGTTGTTATCTTCCTTCATTGTTTGGCTGGATTAAAAATGATGAAATTGTTGAATTCTTCCAGCTAAAAATTGGGATACCACGTTTACACATACGCTGGGACTTCAATTGAGATGGATTGGTCTATGAATTTGATTGTGTTGAAGTTTGATTTCCTCATGTTGTTATCTTCCTATGTTGTTTGGGTCGATTAGAAGTGATGGAATTGTTGAATTCTTCATGCTAATCACTAGGAGACCATGTTTACACATGCATTGGGACTTAGATTTAGTTCCAGAATTTACTGGACCTATTTGTTGGACCACTAGGGTTACCTCCTGGTCCTTCGATATTAGTTCCAGAATTTGGGTTATTCTGGAAACAGAAGTCCTCTATCTCCTTTGCAAATTCCTTAGTTGTTCAGCTTCAAGAGGTATGTCATTGCGCTTGTTCCTCTCCTGCTAGGCCTTTTGGTTGTTCCTTATGTCAACTAGGGTGGAAAATAATAATTTTATGGGGAGATAATCTACTAAAGTGTGCCCAGATTTCATGTCAACATATGTTAACATATTGCACTATATTCCATGTACTCAATCAGTACTAATTGCAAGCACTGTATAGCAATGAACACTCTTCAAAGGATTTCCCCTTTGCATTCCTAACATTAAAGCTGGAGAGCCTAATATATAAATACAACGAACTGGTAGTAGAATCCATCTCTTACTTCATTTTCAAACATAGACAGCTTCACGATGCAGAGAGGTTCAACTAACAAATAGGCAAAAATAGATCCCCACTTCCTCTCTTCCCACAACAATTGAAAAGAGAGAAAGGAACAAGAATAAAGCAACACACAGATCTCCTACATTGCTTTATAGATCGCCTGCTTATCATGGACTTTTATTAAACTTGTTATGTTGAGTTGCAAATAAGACATTTAAGAGGTAATAATAAAGTGTTTGCTGCTGAAATCAAACTGTAGGATTCATTCCAAAAAATATGCACAATATTGATAATATTAATTCTGTGATAGTTTGATTTTTTTTTTGAAGTTTTAATAGTTGGGAGCTTTTCCCTTTAAGCTATTGTTATGCATCATGAACAACCATGAAACTTCATTATTTAGCTAGCAATGCCAATAAAACTCCTAAACTCAATG
Organism: Selenicereus undatus; assembly: GCA_017589665.1. NCBI lineage: Eukaryota > Viridiplantae > Streptophyta > Magnoliopsida > Caryophyllales > Cactaceae > Selenicereus > Selenicereus undatus. Next base: position 97,391,130 of record JACYFF010031957.1, read on the forward strand.
CATTTATAGCCTTTTTCTGAAGCCTAAATTGGATGCCATGTGAATTGGACTCTACTTTTCTCAAGCTCTCATTTGTGTAACAACTTGCTTGTTTTGCTGCACATAGTTTTACATTTAATTAATTCACATGAAAAAGAACCTAAATTTTTGTGTTTCTAAAAGAGGTAGCCAATTTGAATTGTACATTTATAGATATTTTTTTATACTTCTTTTTCCTTTGAGATTCTCTTCTCTGCACATTCATGTTACATATAATGTTGATTACACTTTTTTCTGCTTCTTTCTATTGAGTTGAGGAAATTTAACCATGGATATATTTAAGAATAAGAGTTGCACAAAATACAAAAGAGCATTTAGAGCATTATCAAAATTTGAGATTTCTCTAAATGTATTTCTTGACCATGCATTTTCTACTGTTGCATTAGATGTAACAATTTACTATCCTTGTAAGATCTGTGCGAACTGTTATGTCCATGGTACAGATACTGTGCATCAACACCTTAGACTTAATAGTATGGACAAATGTTATACTCAAACTAGATGGGTTCACCATGGAGAAGTTGAACTAAATCAATCAACTTCAGTTAACGTTCATACTCATGAAGAATCAAGTGGTTAACATGATATGCTTGATACGTTAGAAGATGCATATGGTTTTCACAACCCAAATGAATTTGGGGGTGAAACACAAAAACAAGACGGGCCCAATGCAAAAGCCAAGGTTTTCATAAAATTAGTGGAGGATATGAACCAACCTTTGTATTTTAGATGTGAAGACTTTTCTACTCTTTCTTTCATTGTGTTGTTATACCATGCAAAATGTTTATATGGGGTGAATAACGGAGGGTTTAATGCATTTGTCAAATTATTCAAGGAAGCCCTATCGAAGGAACATACATTGCCAAGTTCTTTTTAGCAAATTAAAAGCATAATCAAGAAACTAGGTCTTGGTTACAATAATATTAACGCATGTGTAGAAGGCAAAAATCCTGCGTCAAATCGGATGGTGCCACGTGTAAAAAATCGACTAATTATAGATTGTCATGTGTCACATTGACTTTGGTGGACTCGCTTGGTCAAAATTAAGTTTAGCCATATAAAAGCTGCCACGTGGTGTAGATGATGTAGAAATTAGTAATTATTTTTCTTTATTTTAAAATAAGAAAATAATTATTGGGCTTAGGCCCAAAACCCGACTCTAACCCTAGCTGGCAGAGCCTATAAATAGGGTGCTTGCCCCTTCATTTGGAGCATTCAACATTTGCAGAAATCAGAGCTCAGACGGCAAGGAGCATCCATCTACCAAGCGAGAAGGATCAAAATTTACAGAGTTTTAGAAACTACAATCAGCCACTTGCAGATCGAAATCAAGAACAGTCTTCAGAGTTCATCAGCTGATTTGCATCAACCGAGATTAAGCATCACACCCTCAAAGTACTCAAGTCATTAGGAGACCGAATCAGAGGATTATTTTATTGTATTAAATTCAGAGATTGTACCTACACACTACATCAATACAAGATTAAATTTGTTTATAACAATTTCTTGTCTAATTTATTTTAGGCCCAAAATTTGTGTTTACAAATTTTTGGCATGCCTGGTAGGACGTCTCTGCCTCTAATCTCTTTCTCTGATATACAAACTCTGCACTCCCTCGAAGATAGTATGACCCCTACGAATGCTATCACTCAATCTTCAAGGAAAGCTGTCCGATCTGCATCTCAGGGATCAACAACTGCTATTGCTGCATTTGGTGGTGTCATGACCAGAAGTTTGACAAAAGCTGCTACTACTATCACCGGAGAGCACTTAATTGTGGCTGCACCATCACAGTCACATAAGATCCAAAACCTTGGCTCCAATGTATCTGATGGAGTCAATCAAATAGCTTTAAATGTTCTGAAGCAAAAATCTGTTGCTGGCTTCATCATGCCACAAACAATTCCGTGTGGGATGGATGAACTCCAAACCCACACCAACCTTGCTTTCCAACCCTTGAATTTTGAAGATGATGGTTATTCAAACAGTGATTCCTCTTTGGCATCCTCAAAGGGATCATTTTCCTCGCATGCTGAAGCTGAATCATCTGACACTGTCATCATGCCAGTTATGGTGACAGGGGCTACTAACTTCGAAGAACAACTGGTGAGCATGAAGGCTACATAGGCTCTCTAAAGAGAGTGTAGAAAAGGACGCCCAAATCAAACGCCAGAACGATCAGATTACTAAGCTGATGAAGAAGCTGGAAAAGAAGTCCTCTGAAGCTCCCAACAAAGGTTCAGGCTCCGAAAACTCTGATAAAGAGTCTAGCCACAGCGAAGAATCTGATGACGAGTGCAAGGTAAGAAAGGACCGCTCTTTAGGCTCGATGTCTGTTGAGTAGATTCAGAGCTTAATACAAATGCGGTCAAGGCTCAGTTGGGAGGAGGATCTCACAAGACCCACCTGTATACAAAGCCTTATATGAAGAGGATTAATGCTCTTCGCATGCCACATGGCTATCAGCCTCCCAAGTGCAACCAGTTCGATGGCAAGGGCAACCGCAAACAGCATATTGCCCACTTCATTGAGATGTGTAGTAATGTTGGGCCAGATGGGGATCGGCTGGTGAAATAGTTTTTTCATACTTTGAAAGGGATCGCATTCGACTGGTACACAGACTTGGAGCCAGAGTCCATTGACAGCTAGGAACAAATGGAGCAGGAGTTCCTGAATCGGTTCTACAGTGCTCAATGTGTTGTTAGCATGACAGAGTAACAAGCACCAGACAATGAAAGGGCGAGCCAGTTCTTGATTACATTAATCGCTGGAGGTCCTTAAGTCTCGAGTGCAAGGGCTGTCTTTCAAAGGCTTCAGCCGTTGAAATGTGTGCTCAGGGCATGGAGTGGGATTTACTATACGTCTTGCAGATGAGTAAGCCAAAGACCTTCCAAGAATTGGCAACGAAAGCTCATGATATGGAGATGACAATCGCAAGTTGCCGTGGTAAGTCTTCTTCCTCATTTGACGCTAGAAAGGACAAGGGTGAATTTAAGAAAAATCCCAAGTCCACAAAGTCCTCAAACAAAGAATCCATGGCTATTTCAACTGGGGAGGTGGTTCGAATCTCCGGAAAGCCCAAGTATGAAAACAAGAAGGGTGGATTCTCCAAGGATACTAGAAAGAAGCGTCCTACATTGAAGGAACTGCAGGAGAATAAATACCCATTCTCTGGCTCAGACTTGTCAGGAATGCTTGATGATCTCTTTGAAAATGGGGTTATTGAACTTCCAGAACCAAAATGGCCCAAAGAAGCTGGAAGGGTTACCGACCCAAAATATTATCGGTATCATAGGGTGGTTAGTCACCCTCTCGAGAAATGCATTACGCTCAAGGAACGTATTATGCAACTTGTTAGGGATGGGAAGATAATATCGGATTTGGATGACATTGTTGAGACAGATCATATCTCCACTCAACTGGAGTGTTCCTTATCGCCTTGAAAGTCAAAGCATACTCAACCTCGTGGTGGAGTAAACACTGAATTGATTTCCTCCGTTGGAGAGAAATTAATTACAATTCAATTTGGAAGTTTGGAGCCTATGTTGGTTCCAATTGAATCCAAAAGACCCTTAACAAGGACTGATCCTTTTGTGGAGGCCAAGGAAGCAAAGCCAAGCGCAATCGCCACCTCTCCGCCCCAAGAGGAGACAAGGAAGAAAAAAGAGCCCTCGTCATTCAAAAGGAAAGGGGAAGTCCAAGAGCATCAAAAGGCACGAAATTTTGCCTATTGACCTCCTTGAGCAGGAGCTGCTTGTCCCTGTCACACTCGAAGAGTTTTTCCTAACAGGCTTCCTTGAGAAAGTTACAGTCAACATGACCTCATGTTCTGGGCTCGAAGAAGAGGAAGACGAAGGAAGTGATGGGCAAGAGGAGTCTCCTAGAGTAGCTAATAAGACCTTAATTGTCTTGGAGGCTTTGCTGGCTCACATGGGCTGGGGGCAAATCTTTTATTTGCCTGCCTTACAACACCCAGATCTTTATGCTGATAAAATCAAGGATGTGGGAGCATCAACAGAAGGCCCTGTTCAGTGTGCCTCTTGCAACACCGCAATCACTTTCACTAATGATGATTTGTTGTTGGGATCCAAGCCCCATAATCGTCATTTGTTTGTGATTGGTTACATTAGGTAGCAGAAAGTCAGGCGCATTCTCGGGGATGGAGGGTCAGCCGTCAACATCATGCCCAAATCTACAATGAACGACGTAGGCATCATAGTGCAAGAGCTATCTAAGAGCCGAACGATGATTCAAGGCTTTAACTTTGATGGCCAGCATGCAATCGGCATGATTCTCATTGAACTGGTAATGGGAGATTTGACGACATCCTCCATCTTTCATGTAATCGATGCTAAGACTTCCTACAGGTTATTACTTGGGCGACCATGGCTTCATGAGCATGGGATAGTGGCTTCCACTTTACACTAATGCTTTAAGTACTACCGTGATAGAGAGAAGAAAATAAACGGGGATGTCAAACCATTCACTAAGGTTGAGTCTCATTTTGCAGACGCAAGATTCTTTGAAGAAGGTGCTGCATCTAAAGAAACCATGTCGTCAACCATTTCTTCCACTGGCAAAGGTGTCGCAAAGAAGGCTCCTTGAGCAACAAGAGATGATGCTCCTAAGAAGCAGCTCGAGAAAGAAGCAAGCAAGGTAACACCACTTCTTATGTTAAGCAAGTTGCTAAACAAGCTGCTGCTTCAACAGGATCAATGCCACCAGTCTTAAGGTACATACCTAGGTCTCGCCGTAAGGAGGGCTAATCGCCCTTTAGCGAGTGCACAAGTAGAAGCTTCGAGACCAAAGCTACTAAAAAGGATGATGGAGCTAGCATAATCACTTTAAAAGGAAGTGTAACAGTTCCAACGCTTAAGATGTGGCAGGCTAAGGTGAGTAGGCCCCCTCTTTCCGAGTTTGTTGTTTCTTCTAAAGAAGGCGATGACTTGCCAAGTGTATGGACTAGGGAGGAATTTGATCCTAATGCATACAAGCTTATGGTGAGGGCTGGTTACGACTTTCAAAATCCAGCTGCCTTAGGAAAGGTGGTCAAAGCCAAGCCTCATGGCCTTACTGAAACTCAGAGAAAGATTCAAGAGCAGCGAGGCTCAGTAGGCATCTCTAAAGTTGGACTGGGTTTCACGCCACTACAGCCAGTCAGAATCTCTCGGCGACGAAAGGACAAGAAGTTGGTGATTCAACACATCTCAGCTGAATAAGTAGATGTGAGTGAAGATGAAAATGCTTCACCCAACCCAAAGCCCTCTGTGTTTAATAGGCTACAATCATCCACTTCTAAAAAACGTCCGTTAGTATTCGTCCGTATAGGGAAAGGGAAAGATCACAGATGCTCTGTTTTCAACAGAATCAAAGGTGATCCTTAGTCAAACCCTTTAGTTTTTGTCAAAATACGAGCTGGTGAAAAGTCCTCAAACTCACAACTTCAGCATAAGAAAGCTCTGCATTTAGTCGCTTGGGAGTGATAAATGAAGTTCAGAGCTCTATCCCTTCTCGTATGAAATGTTTCTCTAGTCTGGATTTTAAGACAAACGGTTCATTAAGAGTAAAGAGGCGTACTGTGGTCTTCACAAATCAACGAAAAAACTTTGACTTTAACGAGGAAGCGGAGGAAGAAGAAGTTGTTTCTTCCAATCATATCACACTCCATGAATGTGATGATTCAGACTCAGAGATTGAGTTGGCAGAAACTCCTGAGACTTTCGAAGATGGGGGCCAAGCTATAGTTGATGATTTGAAAGAGCTGAATCTTGGAACCAATGAAGAGCCTTGCCCTATCTACGAAAGCTCATCACTTACACTTGAAGAGGAAAAACAGTACTTGGAACTCCTGTCAGAGTATAAGGACGTATTTGCATGTAGATATAAAGAAATGCCCGGGTTAGATCCAAAGGTTGCAGTCCTTCGCTTACTATTAAAAGGGGTATTTCTCCTAAGAAGAAACCTCAGCGACGTTTTCGCCTAGAGTTGGTACCGAAAATTGAAAAGGAGGTCAACAAACTCGTAGAGGTGGGATTCATTTGCGAGGTCAAATACCCAACATGGATCGTAAACATTGTGCCTATCAAGAAGAAAAATGGGCAACTTCGTATTTATGTGGACTTCTGTGATCTCAACGACGCTTGTCCAAAAGATGATTTCCCGCAGCCTGTCACAGAACTCATGATCGACTCAACTAAAGGGCATAAAGCGTTGTCATTCATGGATTGTACCGTAGGATACAATCAGAATTTGATGGCGTCAGAAGATCAAGAGGCCACAGCTTTCCACACACATAAAGGCATGTTTTGCTATAAGGTGATGCCCTTCAGACTTAAGAATGCAGGAGCAACATACCAAAGGGCAATGTAAATAATTTTTGACGATATGCTCCACAGAAAAGTCCAGTGCTGTGTCGATGATTTGGTGGTGAAGTCCAAAAAGGGGAAGGATCACATACAAGATCTTCGTTTGATCTTTGAACGATTACGAAGATGTCAATTGAAGATGAATCCACTCAAGTGCACATTTGGTATCACCTTTGGAAAGTTCTTGGGTTTTATCGTTCATCACAGAGGGATTGAGATCGACCAATCGAAAATCAAGGCGATCCAGGAGATGCCTGAGCCTAAGAATCTTAGGGTGCTTTGCGAGCTTCAAGGTCGCTTGGCATATATTCGAAGATTCATCTCAAATGTTGTAGGACGTTGCCATCCTTTTAGTCACCTTATGAAAAAGGGCGCACCGTTTGAGTGGGATGAGTTGTGTCATACGACATTCAAGAAAATAAAGGAGTACTTGACCCATCCTGCTGTGTTGGGGGCACCCATCCTTGCTAAGCCTCTTCGACTGTACATTGCAGCTCAGGAAAAATCCTTAGGAGCATTATGTGTACAGGAAAACGAGGAAGGGAAAGAAGTCGTCTTGTACTACTTAAGTCGTACATTGGTCGGCGCTGAATTAAAGTATTCCCCTATTGAAAAGATGTGCTTGTCGCTCATCTTTGCCATCCAGAAACTCAAGAATTACATGCAGGCCTATACAGTGCAAGTGATCTCCAAAATTGATCCCATCAAATACATCTTGTCCAGGCCAATCTTAAATGGGCGACTGGCTAAATGGGTGATCATCTTAAAACAGTACGACATTTTTTATGTATCCCAAAGACCGGTTAAAGGACAAGCGTTGGCAGATTTCTTAGCAGATCATCCCATTCCTGATGATTGGGAGCTAAATGATGATTTGCTAGGAGAAGGCGTGTTCTACATCGATATCCTCCATCCCTGGGAAAAGTATTTTGATGGTGCAGCTAGGCATGATGGCGCTGGTGCAGGAGTGGTCTTCATCTCCCCCGAAAAGCACATTCTCCCGTATTCATTTGTGCTCACTCAGTTATACTCTAATAATGTGGCGGAATACCAAATGCTTAACTTGGGCCTTGAAGCGGCTATTGAGATGGGGATCACTGACCTCAACATATATGGTGACTCGTAGTTGGTTATCAATCAACTACTTGATGAATACGAGGTTAAGACAAAGGACCTTGTCCCATATCACAGGCAAGCATTACGCCTACTAAATAAGTTGGACATGGTCAAGTTAGAGCACGTGCCAAGGAGTGCCAACAAGATGACTGATGCACTAGCAAGCCTCGCAACCACTTTGGCACTGGGGGCAGAAGGAGAAATGACTATTCCAATATGTAGCCGCTGGGTTGTTCCGCCGGATGATGAAGACTCAGAGGAAGATGCCAACAAGATATATGTTCTCGAAACAGATGCAGAAGACTGGCGTCAATCTATAATTGAGTACTTAGAGTATGAAAAACTACCTAGTGACCCAAGGCATAAGATAGAAATACAGCGAAAGGCTTCAAGCTTCCTTTACTACAACAGAACACTCTATCGACGCTCCTTTCCTGGTCTTTGGTTACGATGCTTAGACGTGGAAGAAGCAAAGCAAGCAATGGCGGAAGCTTATTCAGGTGTGTGTGGAGCACACCAATCAAGGCCTAGGCTATATGATTGCATTAAAATGATGGGCTACTACTGGCTCACTATGGTGCAAGATTGTATAAATTATGTAAAGAGGTACGATGCTTGCTAGTTCCTTGCTAACTTTATACATCAACCTCCCGAACCTCTCCACCCAACAGTTGCGTCATGGCCATTTGAGGCATGGGGACTTGACGTCGTTGGATCAATCACGCCTAAATCGTCTGCTGGTCACTCCTACATCCTAGCTGCCACTGATTACTTCTCTAAATGGGCGGAAGTTAGAGACTAGGTGTTGGCAATAAGAAGACCGATTATTGTCTCCCACAAATCTGGAAGCAAATTCACCTCCAAGTGGGATGGTCCTTATGTGGTCAGAGAAGTTTACACAAACGGAGCCTACAAGATAGTTGGTGCTGATAGAGTGCGCGTAGGACCCATAAACGGTACGTTCTTGAAGCGCTATTATCCTTGAAACAGAATGTTGTAAAGCTCCTAAGTAAGAGCCTAAACTGCTCATTCTTTGAAGTTAAATTCTTTTGTAATACTCCTGGCCCGCAAGAGTCTAAACTGTGAACGGCAAAACAAAACAAATAAAAAAAAGCGCTATCTTCTTGAACTACGTATGGCTTGATCCTTTAAGGTATTGCATTCCCTTTAGGTACGTAGGCAACTTGGGCATATTTCCTAAATACAGCCGTAAAAAAAAAGGATGAATAAATTGTGTTAGTGCTCATTGGTTTTGTTCGTTGGATACAACTACGTATTATCGCGTCAACTTGAGTTGGAAGACTCATCTTATTGCATCATATCAAAACCAATTCCAATTAAACCATACTGAGCCCAGAAAGAAATAACAAGTTGCAAATTGGGGGGGGGGGAAATCTATAACAAAACCATTGGATATGGTCTAGGCATCCAATACGCCTAAAAGCTCTTGGACGTGTTGCCTTGCTGCTTCAACTTGAGCTGTTTCTTCTGCGGTAACTTGGGGCGCAACATCTAAATCAGCAACCTCTTGTTCAAGAAGAGATACACCATTTTTGGCTTTCTTCAATGAAGCTTCAGTCTCCACTAATTTGTCTTGCAATTCTAGCTCATTTGCCTTTGCTCGTTCAAGATCTGCCTCAAGTAGCTTCCTTCGCTTATGAGCTTGGGCGATAGTAGTAGTTGTCTCATCAAACTGCGCACTGACCTTTCCACTGAAGCTCGCGCCTCCCCAAGTTATAAGGTTGCTTGCTTGCTTAGCACGTTTTCGACAAGAGTCCGATCTTCTAATTGGGCTTTTAACTTCAGGTACCGTCCAACTTTGTTCAAATATGCCTCGACACTATTCTTTAGCCCCAAATAATTCGCCTGGAAGGATGGTAACGTTTCATATATTTGCTCAGCTTCCTGGCAGATGTTTGCAAGGTCGCCTTCAGTCTTTGGGATAAACTTTTTCAACTGTTGCTAAAAACGTTGCTTCACACTCAAGGCCAGATCATTAAACACGCTAGAAGTAATTCTCCGAGGAAAGTAGGTGGCAACAGAAGGAGTGGGTGATTGACAGCGCTCTGCTTGTTTCACTGGCGACGACATTATGTTAATAGAATCATCCTCAGTTGACTTGGCAGGCGGCACAGTCGAGGTGGCTTCACTATCTTTGTCACCAAACGCAGCCTTAAGTTTGTCTCCAACTTCGACAGTATATCCCTGCATTAAAAGGAGGATTAAGTCAAAAAGGGGGAAAAGGAAGGGGAAAGGGGTAGGCTAACAAGATGCACCTCTCCCTTTGCTTTGTTCTCCAATTTCAGTGAGCTCGTCGCACTGTTAGACTTGTTCTTAGAGCTAGGTAGCTTGGTTGCAATGTCTGGGTTGCTCTTCGAGCCTGATAAATTCTTCGCTCCACTAATAGAGTACCTAACACCTAAACCTCGCAAAGCTTCAATCTTCTCTTTCCCAGGCGAACAACTTGTACTTTTCTGAGGAGATGTGTCTGGTCCTAACAAGGAACTATCACCTCCTTCTTTTCTAAGCTCAGTTGGGGATAAGGCATGTTCGTCATGTTGCTGCATGGTTGGCTTATGTGCACTTGCTCTTCCAGAAGTGAAAACTAAGGCGGATGCATCATCAGCAACTCTCACTTTAGAAGCTCTTCGTGGTTACATAGCCTCGCCTCTAGGATATTTAGGCCCTTGGGAGAAAAGATCGCCTCATGAAGATCGCCATCAATTAGCATATGCAATAGTGACCATTGTAGACTTCTTGTCAGAAGGAGTAGGAATTGTCACGCTGGACCCTGTTATGTATTCTGTAAGGTTGAACCAATAGCGAGCTACGTCCTGTAAGGTGCCCTCTTGGTCATTCATTCGTGGCTCACTTAGTGCATCTTGATAGAAGCCAAATTGTCGCCCAAATTTGCAAGGGAAGTATGGTTCAATCACAATTGTTCCTCCTTGTCGTAAGGTCAAAAACCCAGAGTGGAGGCAAATCAAATATGTTTTCCAGCTTGAGGATAGATTCTGGGTGTCAATTAAGGTGATCGATGTATCCTTCATAAGAACATTAGAATACATGACAGACGGATCCTTGCATTTCAATAGCTCTTGAGCTTCCTGTACGTCAGGGGTCCGATTCATCTTTTCACCAGAGAACCTCACCATCTTAGGATGGCCGTGCCGATGAAGGGGATGATCAAAATAAGTTTGGAAGTAAGTCCCTAACCATCTATAAACATAGTGAATGAGGAAAATTACTTCCAACTTATTCAGGCTCCGAGCCATAGAAATTCTATTCAAGCCTCAATAAATGCTAGGCAAAGCAGGAATTGCTGGGTTTAGACATTCCCCGTGAGCTAGTTTGCTTGCAACTATGAACAAAGCTGGGCGAATAAGGCACACTGCTTCAGTTGATAGCACAAAGGAGCACAACCAACAGGAAGTAAGGGCAGCAAGGTAGATCTCTTCGATTAGGGCCTCAGGAATGTTGAGCATCACAAAAGGATTCCTGTCTCTCTTCGTTCGCCTTGTGCGAGGAGCAATCAGACTAGATGGACATGATGTGTTTGTTAGAGCTTTAACTCGCTTTTTGTTGTCACGGTTGGGAGGAGGTGTGTAAATCTGTCGCCCTGGATACCAGAAGCATATCCATTCAGAAGCAGGAAGTTGAACAATGCCATGAACATCTTGGCATAGTCTGTGGAATACAGAGAAGAGGAACGTGCAGGTCGCGGGAATGCCATTATCTCCACGTCCCGTAAAAAGGAGTTCTCTAGCGGATTGAATAACTTCTTCGTAGTAAGCACCATAAGCTAGAAGTCCACCTATAGTCCGTAAATCCCGTAAGGAGATTGACATATCGTCGCTCTCTGTGTAAAAGGTGTTGGTAGTGTGGCACCACAGTTCGCAGAATGTTTTGAAGACGGTGAGACTCATGTCATAATAGAACAAGGATGCACACAGTCCATCGCGAAGCCTCCATTCCTTAAGTCTGTCTTTGTTGCGACCAAGAATGTCTTCAAGCCATTCCCAATAGCACGGTATGAAGAAGTTGTCGGAGAAACAAGGTGAAAAAATGCCCCAGGATAGTGTCCCATCCATGATACAATGTCGGAGTAAGGGTGTTGCTCCTTGAGAAAGGGTTGAAGATCTAAATAATGGCGAGCTGAGCTTCAAGACTCTCAAAGTCAAGATGGCTTTGTCTGATCTTTCTATGTTGCGAGTAGATTCCACACTTTAGCTTAAATCTGCAAGATAGTTATGGAGTAAAGAACATCTGGACGGTAGGGGTGTTGGCACATCTACGCGGAGAGTCACGCCTTCTTCAATTAGATCGTCTTCTCTGTGCAGGATTGTAAGAGCTGGCTTCTTGGGATCGGAGGATGAGTACAGAAAATGCACCATGGTGAAGGAAGAAAGGCAAGTCGACCCCAATTAGATTAAGTGAGGGAGTCTCCTGCAAAGAATCGAATCTCAGGGGAGAAATGATTCATCGTCTTAAGAGTCGACCTCACGTCGCGATCTAATCGGATGAGTCGTAGCTGAAAGAAAGAAATTTAAGTCGACCCCAATTAGACTAAGTGAGGGAGTCTCCTGTGAAGAATCGAATCTATGGGGAGAAACGATTCCTCGTCTCAAAAGCCGACCTCACTTTGCGATCTAACTGGAGGAGTTGCGGTTAGAAGGAAGACCAACAAGTCGACTCCAATTAGATTAAGTGAGGGAGTCTCCTGCGAAGAATTGAATCTAGAGGGAGAAACGATTTCTCGTCTTAAAAGTCGACCTCACTTCGCAATCTAATTGGAGAAGTAGTTTATTCAGCAGTTTCCTGAAAAAAAAGGGAGAGAAATATAAATTTAAATTCTCTAAGAAAAAGCAAAAAGTGACCAAAAAAATTTCCAAAAAAAACAAATCAAATATAAATTAGTTTAATTAAATGACCAGTTCTTGGTTTAATTGCACAAAAACAAAAAGGGACCAACAAAAAAAAAGAAAAAGAAAAGGGGAAGTCAGAATGTTCTCTGCAAAAGCAAGGCGAAAAAAAAAAACTAAAGCATGCGAAATTACGATGAGGTGTTAGTCTCATCGGGACCAACAACCTGGGATTGTTTTGCCCAATTTGTTAAAATAGGGCCCACGTAGCAGCCCCTTTCGTTTTTGCCTCTTCTTTCTCTCTCTTCCTCCCTTCTGCCTATTTCTCTCAAAATCACCATTGCCATGGCTGCCCCTTTCTCTCCTACGTTCCTTCCTCTGCTCCCTCTCTTTCCTACCCACTAAATCATAGATACCAAAGTTACAAAGACAGTGATGATGAGTTTGATGATTTATTGTCATTTGATGAGAGTAAAACCCATAATTTCGTTGATGATGAAGATGATTATAGTGAAGAAGTTGATAGTGAAGTTAAACGTGAAAAACCAGGGATGGGTGCTCAAGATAAGCCCTCTGAATCACTGTTTGTAGGGGCAGAAACATGGGAAAACAAGGAAGTTAACAGCCTAATACCCATCAAAAATCAAATCCTAAATGCCTAATTGGATAGGAGCAACTACATTGATTCTGTGCTCAACCTAGTTGAAAATGTAACTCAATGGAAAGTTATCAAGGCAAAATAAAGGTAGATGGCATACAAGAAGAATTTGGAAGAGAAGCGAGAGTCGAAATAAATAAAAATTATCTGCAAACAAAAAAAAAACTACCTGAAGTTGCAGGCACTGAATGGAGAAAAAAAAGTTGATGAATTGGAGGAAGATGTGGATGGGTTATATAGTAATGGGAAATTAAAACTTCCTACTCCCACTCCAACTCAAACATCAGTAATTTTTATCCCTTTGAGTTGTGGATGAATTTTATCAACAGTTATTGATAGAATTTTATCACAAATCCTCAACTCAAAATTATCACAATCTAAAAAAGAAACCAAAAAAAAAGGAGAAAGCAAAGGCAGGAAGGCAGCCAGATGTAGACCTCATCCAAAGCCTTCCTTTCAAATTTTTTTAGCTTTTTTTAAAATAAAGGGAGAAAAACAAAGGATTATGAAAAAAAGGGAAAAACAAGAAAAAAAGAGGGTTTCTGGGCCTCAATTTATTTTTTTCGAGTTTGTCAAATTGGGCTCACATTGATCATATTCAATCTTTGATAATCGCTAACTTATGTCAAGTTATCAAATTACTTGGCAATAAAAAATACCCACCAAATTTTCAATCATTTGCATTTGCCAAACGTTCGAGACTCAACCGCTTCAAACACTCAAAATTTGGGTACGCGGCCGACTCTCGAGGGAGCATTTGTAGAAGGCAAAAATCCCACGTCAAATCGAATGGTGTCACGTGTAAAAAATCGACCAATTATAGATTGCCATGTGTCACGTGTAAAAAATCGACCAATTAAGTTTAGCCAATTAAAAGCTACCACGTGGCAACGATGATGCAGAAAATAGTAATTATTTTTCTTTATTTAAAAATTACTGGGCTTAGGCCTAAAACCTGGCTTTGACCTTAGTTGGCAGAGCCTATAAATAGGGTGCCTACCCCTTCATTTGTGGCATTCAGCATTTGCAGAAGTCAGAGCTTAGACGGCAAGGAGCATCCAGCTGCCAAGCAAGAATGATCAAAACTTGCAGAGCTTCAGAAACTACAATTAGCCCCTTGCAGATCAAAATCAAGAACAGTCTTCAGAGTTCATCAGCTAATTTGCATCAACCGAGATCAAGCATCATGCCCTCGTAGTACTCAAGTCATTAGGAGATCGAATCAGAAGATTATTTTATTGTATTAAATTCAGATATTGTACCTACACACTACATCAATACAAGATTAAATTTGCTTATATCAATTACCTGTCTAATTTATTTTAGGCACAAAATTTGTGTTTACAGCATGTCCTAATGACTATGTACTCTTTTCGAAAGAGAATGTTGACTTAGATAATTGTCCCAAATCTAATACCTTAAGGTGGAAGACCACAGATGGAAGGTGTGGTTATTACATTGGCCAGTGGGAAGAAAGTGCTAAAGAAGATATTACAACATTTTCCATTAATACCTAGATTTCAAAGACTACTTATGTCATCAAAGATTACAAGTCTTATGAGATGGCATATAGAGGTACAAAAAAAAAGATGGTAAATTAAGACAGCTTACTGATTCCTGTGCATGACAAAGTTTGGATGAATGTTCTTCAAAATTTTCTAGTGATCCAAGAAATGTTAGGCTTGGTTTAGTTAGTAATGGGTTCAATCCCTTTGGTATTCTTGGCATATAATATAGTATATGGCATGTTCTCTTGATGACTAATAATCTACCATGATGGCTGTGCATGAATGAATAATATTTTATTCTCTCATTGATTACCCCTAGGCCAAAGGTACCTGGCAATGATATTGATGTGTATCTACAACCTTTAGTTGATGAGCTAAAACAATTATGGGAGCTTGGAGCTGATATATACTTATGTCTCTAGTTTGGAGGAGACTTTTCCTAAGTAAGATGTATTGATTTGGACAATAAATGACTTTCCAACTTATGGCAATCTATTCGGATGGAGAACAAAAGGAAAGTTGGCATGTCCCTCATTGTAATATTGATGGATGTTCTCAGTATTTGAAGAAAAGTAGGAAGTTATGTTATACTGGCCAGCATCACTTCTTGGATGATAATCATACATTTCGACATAACACGAAGTCCTTGGATGGAATGATTGAAAAAAGACCAACTCCAAAAACACAATCTAGATCAGAATTATTAGATCAAATGCATGGAGTTGATGTTAGTATAGGAAAAGGCTTTAGACCAAAGCACAAAAAGAGGACACGAGGTGATGAGGTTACGCCCTAGAAGAAAATGAGTATCTTCTTTGACTTTTCAAACTGGAAACACATTTTCATATGCCACAATTTGGATGTGATGCATGTTGAGAAAAATGTCTCTAGTAGCTTGATTGGCACACTTCTCAACATTGATGGTAATACAAAGGATACCTTATAATCACGTCTGGATCTTAAAGATTTGGGAATTAGAGAACATCTACACCTAATAGAAGAAGGTGGTAGAATCAAATTACCTCCAACAGGTTTTACATTAAGCTGTAATGAGAATGATGAGTTTCTTAAGGTGTTAGCTAGCGTTAAGGTTCTCTATGGCTATGTATTCAATATTAGGCGATGTGTTCAAATTGGCGACCATAAAATCCATTGCCTTAAATGCCATGACTACCACATTATCATGCGACAATTATTGCCATTAGCAATTTGAAAACTACGACTAAGGAGTTGATTTTGGTTTCTATTGAAGCCAGCAGCTTTTTTAGAGAGCTATGCTCTAAAGTGTTGACACCACATGACTTCGACTGCTTGCAGCATTGAATTGTGGTTGCACTCTAACATCTTGAACGCCTATTCCCGCCATCTTTCTTACATCTTTTAGTTCATTTGACATATGTGGCAATGATTGGTGGACATATACATTATCATTGCATGTACCGAATAGAAAGGTATGTTTATGCTTGTAGTCTTCTTTTAGAGAAAATTCTTAAGCTCTTGTGAGTTCTTTTGAATACAACCCTTAAATGTGGGGGAATATCTCCATATTTTTCAAGGAGAGGGGGTTGGGCTTAGCCTCAATTAAATATAATTATCTCCCCATTTTTTAAGGAAATAAATAATTCCATATTTTTTTGCGTCATTTGTAACACATGACACCTTTTAACTGGTTAAAGTATATTTACATTAAATATTTAATTTAAAGAAACATAGTAATTAACTTGACACGTGTGGTGCTGTAATTGATCGAAATAAAAGTATCTAATTTTCCACGTGACGGGTCTTGGTCAGACAGGAGAAAAGTAAGTAAATAAATAAATAATTGCTTTCTACAAATGCTCCCTCGAGAGTTAGCCGCATCACAATTTTGGGT
>JACYFF010031957.1:97412550-97432244 GCA_017589665.1 Selenicereus undatus
AGTTTCAGCCCCGTAAGTCTACGACAATGCCTGCCACAAAAATTTATTTATCAGAATTTTTTTAAATTGTTTGCTCTTTCTCTTGGACTATTTGTCATGTAAATTTATGGGATATATTACAATCTTTACAAGCGATTGAAACACATAGCAATGCTATGTGGTTAACCTTTGAATGGTTCACCCATCTAGGTATATCAATGGTTTAAATTTATATTTTCTAAAAATGAACTTCGTGAAGTTGAATTCTCCAAGAGGTAAATTGTTGTTTATTTTCATTTAACATTTGAACGTCTATCCTATTTGAGTACATCAACGGGTCTAATCTTGAATTTTCGTTAAGCGAGCATTCTCGAGAGGGAGAATTTTCCAAAGGTGTATTTGATTGCGTGTTGGCTAACCTTTGAATGTCTAGACCTTTTGGATACATGAATGGATTAAACTTGAATTTTCCTAAAGCAAACATTCTCAAAGCCAAGAATTCTCATAGCGCAAATTTCATTTAATTACCAGTTAACCTCTCAATATCTAACCCTTTTGCGTACTTCAATGGATTAATCTTGAATTTTCCTAAGGTGAACATTCTTAAAGGCGAGAATTCTCCGAAGGCGAATTTGATTTAATTATCGGTTTAACTTTGAACATATAACCCTTTTGAGTACATCAACGGCTTAATATTAAATTTTCCTAAGGTGAATATTCTCAAAGGCGAGATTTTTTTTAAAGGCATGTTTGTTTTAATGTTGGTTAATCTTTGAATGTTTAATCATTTTGAGTCCATCAACGGCTTAACCTAAATTTTCCTAAGGGGAGTATTCCCAAATTTGAGAATTTCCTCCAAAGGCAAATTTGATCTAATTATCGTTCAACCTTTAAATGCATAGCCCTTGTTGGGTACATTAATAGGTTAACCTATTTGTTGAAGAACCCTTGGTTGCATTTGTTCATGTCTTTGTTTTCCTTCTCTAGTGCTCCTATGTCCAAGATTTTCTTTTCTTTTTTCTTTTTAGCCCTTATTGAATTGTGATGATTACCTAAGTAACAAGTTAATAACTTGATCTTCTTTCTTTGTTGCTATTGCAACAGAGTTTACTAAAAAATGTTTACATTTATGGACAAGACTATTAGCGGTCAACACTACCTACAGATCCAACCAAGCGAGAATGACATAGATGGAGGAGAAACAAAGCTGCCAATTCACAGCTCCATAACGTCCTTATGCAAGTCCGACTAATGTGGCAACCCTCCAAGCCATCCTCTGTGGTCAAATGAGAATTTGAAGATAGGGGAGACATTCTTTTGTCTAGTCATTTTAAGGCGGAAGAAAATCTCCCTTCTTACCAATTATTGTATCACAACCTGGAGTCTAAGCTCAAGCTGTAGCCTAGGTTACCATTGCATGGGGAGTTTGCTTTCAAGCCACTTTATTGGAAGTACTTAGAATATGTCCTTGTTTGTTGTAAAGAAAAACTCACCGCTCTTCATCTATTTGATGCTTTGTATGTATCACTATTCCTTTACGATCAGTGTTCAGACCTTATTCGAGCAATATGTGGGTACTGTTGCCCAGAAACAAAAAATGTGCATAGTTCTAAAGGTGAGGTGTCACTATCTGTCTTCGATATCCATAGTTTCCTTTCACTAGCATTATCAGGGAGCCTTTACGATGAGTTGTTCCTACCCAATGAGAACTTACAAATAAGCTTCCCCTGAGTTTCACTTATCTTTCATTGCTTACTACAAACTTATACAAGGTCACAAGGGCAAGCAAACCATAGATCAATGGATTGCCTTTTGTTTTGAGGTCCCAGCAAGTACCATACTTACAACAAGTCTAATTAGGGAAACCGAACCCCTCACCTAGGAATATTGTCTTCTATCATCAATGTAGGAGCCTGTGGGTGGAGTGATTGTTAGATCGTTTTTGATGAGCTGTGAGTGGCTAAAGGCTAACGTATCGAGACCTTACCACACTTCTCTCCTGTTGGTTATGCACGTTCATCTTGCCAGTTAGAAATGCTGGTTGCATACGTCATGGTACTTTCAACGTTTCGTCATTCATAACATTAGGTCTAGGGTATCACCTCCATATGTGGCAATCTTTGCAAGTATCTACAAGGGACTGAATAAGATTTTGCATTCTTCGCATCCTGATAGAGGTGGGGGCCACTTTCTGACCCATTTCCTTTATGCTTGGTTAGCCAAAAACTTTGATACGTACAAGCTTGATGATGAGGCTTCTTCCTGTCCAAGCATGACAAAGTTTCGTGGCCTTGGCTAAGCCAAGTTATTTATGCTTAAAGAGGCCTGGAACTCATTTGTTCTGGAAGAGGCTTTCGCTGGCATTCATCCATCATCAATTGATTTAAGGAGACTCTCACAGATGACGGTAAGTTGTCGAGGACTGACTTTACTAATTTTGTCAACATCCATTTGAGTTTTCTGTCTTACCGTTGTGAGGACAACTTTCTCATGCAACACTATTGCCCTAATCGATTCAGTGGACAATTTGGTTTCCATCAGGATGTTCTTGCTCATTTGGACTTCGATAATCTTCCTGATCTCAAAACAATGCTTCATTATCACCACGTGCTCACACGCTATGGAATAGGGTCCCAAGTTTTACTTCATGGGCAATGCAATTTATTCGAGAGCAATACCACTCGGGCATTTCGTAAGTGGTGGTCTAAGATGTTCATTCCTCAACTTGCAGTCCACATGCTAATGACACCAAAAGAAAATGAAGTGATTTATTTGACACGGAAATTTCATAAGATGAAGGCGAACTTGGTTTTAAGCCCAAGTTGAAGATTGTTCATTTTGGGAAGCCCTTAGAGCCTTTTATTCCTCTAATAGGGGATGGTTCTTCCCATGTCAAGATCCCAAGAGTAGATGTTACCATTCTAACAAAACCCATCCCTACAATACCTATTCAAAGCATTGTTCCATTACCACAGGTAAAAAGTGAGATTAAAGAAATTTTCAAATCTTCACTTGCTGAAATATGTAGACAAAAGCCTAAATCTATGGTTAATCCTACTATTAATGGACAAGATAAGCTGCCCATTAGAGTTTGTGAGCCAAGTACCAGAAAGGTAATCGAGCTGCCTCCACAAGGTGCTGAGAATATCATGGATATCCTTGGTGCTGAACCTAACCCTATTGAATGCATGATGCTCCTCCTTCCCCCCCTCCCTTTTTTGTTTTTTTAACACTATTTCTTTATAAATAAGTATTTTATTTTCGTGATCTCACCATTTATTATTCATATTATTATTATTTTCTTTAAATAAGGACAAAGAACAATGTGAACTTCAAGGAGGAATAGGGGCACATTCCTCTGTCATTGAGAAGTTAGTGTTTCCCATCGATTGAACGAATACCATTCTTTGGTAAGGATTTGTTTGACAACGGATGAGACTAGATGATTCGTAAGGTATTTGTTCCCCAAACAATGATGAAGCTGAGTCTACTCTTAAAGCTCATGCTCTTCACTGGTGCCCCGTTCGCTTCATCCTTTAAGAGCTCCACAAGGAGGCGTTTCCATCTTCAACGATGATGCTGTTATAAAAGAGGTGGATAAGAATGTCGCTCAAGTGTTCGGCCAAGTTTGCGTGATAAACATTATCAATTTTAGCCATACTCAACAAGGTGTCTTGCACTCCCTTTGATGGACTTCATTCTGTTAAGGGTGACTTCGACAACCTTTATGGCACCATCCTTTAAGGAGGCATTGACCTTTAGAGAATAAGGTTGAATGGTTGATCAGTCAGGCATGCGACCTCAAAGTCCTACAGGAGAGCAACTCCAGTTGAATAACCACTTAAAAGCATAATTGTCGTGTAGAGTTGCAAGGCAAACTTGATGATCCCTCCCAAAGGCTAAATGCAACAGGTGTCTGTTATGAAGGAATGGCGGTTGAACTAAAATAGGTTGAGTCGAGGCTTGTGGAGTTGCTGAAAGAGCTCTAACTTTTAGAAGATCAAAAGAAAAATCTCAGTTTTCAGGTAGCTGCCAGTGAGCATGTGCTTTGAGAGACTAAGTGAGAACTTATTGATTTACAAGGTCAGCTTGACATAATTAATGGCATTGAAGTTATGGATGCAACCACGAAAGCTAGTTTAGAGAAGATTAAAGCTTACATAAAGGAGTCTTTTGAAGATTTGAAAAATTTTCAATGGGATCTATAACTAGATTACCCCACCCCTCTTTTTTTTTTTAGATGGATTTGTCATGTACTTCCCACTTTTGTGATGTAAGCTTGATATCTATTGAATAAAGTTTAGATTAAAATTTTCTTTTATTCCTTGTTTCATATGTATCTTGGTTTATTTGCCTTGTGATTGGATTTTACCAACATCGACTTTATGACAACGAATGAATTTATACCCAACTAAATCTCTCTATTTCTCATTTAAACTCATAGCTTGTTTGCAAGTTGCAATCAAGTGAACCCTGAGTTAGATAAAACAACCTTCTTCGTTTAGCATAAAAAAACTTTATTTATTTATTTTTTGTGCGGCTGTACTTGAGGGTGTGCCTAAGTTGCCTATGTATCCAAAGGGAGTATAATATCCTAAAGGATTAGGCCATACATAGTTCAAACAACAATTTTTTTTTTGGTTTAGCCGTTCATAGTTTATACTCTTGCAGGCCAGGAGTATTACAATGGAATGTGACTTCAAAGAATGAACAGTTTATGCTCACATTTAGGAGCTTGCATGTACAAATACACTAAGGATAGTAAAGCTTTAGAAGCCGTTTATAGGCCCAACTTGCACTCTGTCAGTATTGACTATCCTATTAGCACCCAAATCACGTAGGGGTCATCCCACTTGGAAGTGAACTCATTTCTAGCCTTGTGCATGATAATGATTGGTCACTTTACCGTGAGCACTTGATCTCCAACTTGAAATGAACGCGGTCATACCTTTTTGTTGAATGCTCATGATAAGCAAGTCTGATAAAATTCCAACTTTTGTTGTGCATGAAGCCTTTTTTCATCGAGGGCCTCAAGCTCAGCCAAGCTCAGCTTATGATTTTCATCTTTTGTCAAGCCTTCCTGTATGGCAATATAGAGTGAAGGGATTTGAAGTTCCAGAGGCAATATCGCTTCAACCCCATACACCAGAGTGAATGGAGTTGATTGGGTTGGCGTCTTGTCGTGGTTCTGTATGCCCAAAGAGCCTCTCCTAGCCTTTCGTCCTAATCCCATTTTGACTTTGCCAACACTTTGCTTAATAACTTGCAAAGGGTATTATTGAAAACTTCTGCCAGTCTATTTACAGGTACATTGTACATTGAAGATTTGTGCTGGGTGAACCTAAACTTTTTGCAGAGGTTAGTCACCAGCTCTTTGACAAACGATTTGCCATTATCAGTGATAATGTATAGAGGCACGCCATACCCATTGATGGCATGCGTCCGAATAAAATGAATAACATGTTCTTTTTTGACTTCTCTAAACATCATTGCTTCTGCCCATTTAGAAAAGTAGTTAGTTGTCGCCAACATGTACTAGTGCCAGCGGAAGACTTTGGGGTGATGGGACGAACAACATCAAGCCCCGAAGCTTCAATGGCCAAGATGCCACAGTCGAATGGAGCGGTTCTGAGAGTTGATGAATAAAATTGGCATAGGACATGGTAAGGCTCACATCTTTTTGCATAATCGATACAGTCTTGTGTCATGGAAGGCAAATAATAAGCCATTCTTTTGATTCGATCATATAATTTGAGTCCTGTTTGATGTGCACCACATACTCCTGAATGTGCTTCCTCCATTATTTGTCTAGCTTCTTCATTATCCAAACATTGCAACCAAAGGCCAAGGAAGGGGCGTCAATAAAGCACCCCATTGAAATAAAGGAAACGGGGAGCTATTCGTTGAATTTCTATCTTATGCCTCGGATCATTAAGGAGCTTTCAATGTTGTAAATAATCAATGAGTGGCTAGTGCTAGTTTTCTTTCTCTACTTCTTGACCACTAACCACATTAACCACTTCCTCAAGCCCTTCATCAAGAGGTGCAACAACCTACCAGCTGCAAATAAGGACATTCATGCTTTCTTCTCTCGCAGTGCTAAAGTAGCTGGAAGATTTGTAAGTGCATCAACCATCTTGTTGACACTCCTAAGAACATGCTATAACTAGAAAATTTCAAGCTTATTAACTAGTCGTAAGACATTATTGGTATGACACGAGGTCATCCTTTTTGACTTCATATTTCTCGAGAAGCTACTTGATGACCAATTACAAATCACCATAGATGTCAAGGTCTTCTATTCGCATTTCAATGGCCATTTAAAGGCCTAAAATCAATGTCTGATATTTAGCCACATTATTAGAACATAACTAAGTCAGCACAAATGAATAAGTGAGGACATGTTTTTCTAGGAAACAAAAAGTACTCCTGCACCAGCACCATCATGCTTCACAGCTCTATCGAAGTATATTTCCCAAGGTGGGAGGATATCTATAAAGAACACATCATCACCAAGTAAGTCATCATTTAGCTGCCAAGTATTATCGATTGGGTGATGTACCAGGAAATCCGCCCATGCTTGCCCTTTAATTTCCTTTTATGGAACATAAACAAGGTCATATTCCTTCAAGATTATGGCCTACTTTGCTAGTCGCCTGCTCATAATTGGCCTTGATAAGATATGCTTCATGGGGTCAGCTTTGAAAATCACCCACACTATATGAGCTGGCACGTAATGCCTTAATATTTGAATAATGAACATGAGAGCCAAACACATTTTTTCAATCAGCGAGTAATTCAGTTTAGTCCCAAACAAAGTGTAACTTAAGTAATATCGAGCTCCTTCTTTGTCTTCCTTATTTACTTGGGGGCGTAATGTCCCTAATGAACTTTCTTGAGCTGTAATGTAGAGTATAAGAGGCTTTCCTGGGATTGGTTCCCCCAGAACTAGTGGGTTTGATAAGTATTTCTTTACAAAGTCGAAAGCATTTCGGCATGACTAATCCCATTCAAATTGTACACCCTTCTTCATAAGGTGGTGGAATGGGTGGCAACAATTGGATAGGTTTAATATGAACCTTTTAATATGAGCCAAATGGCCTTGAAGGTCTCGCAATGCTTTGAGATTTTTTAGGGCAGGCATATCTTTGAATTGCCTTAATTTTGGCCTGATCAATCTCCATGTCTCTATGCCTAGCTATAAAGCCTAGGAACTTCCCTGAAGTGACAGCAAATGCACACACTTAAGTGGATTCATCCTTAGTTGACATCTCCTCAACCTACCAAAAATTTGATGAAGGTCTTGTAAGTGGTTCGATCTCCGTTTTGACTTGACCATAAGATCATTAACATAAGACTCCACTGTTTTGCACAACATGTCATGAACAATAGTTTGCATTGCTCTCTGGTATGTCACTCCAATGTTCTTCAAACTAAATGGCATTACCTTATAGCAGAAGATGCCTTTGGGCGTGCGAAAAGCTTTGGATTCTTGATCTTCTGGTGCCATTTGGATTTGATTATACCTTGCATTACAATCCATAAAGGAAAGGGCTTCATGGTCCATGGTTGAATCAATCATGAGCTCAGTTACAGGCAATGGGAAGTCATCTTTTGAGCAAGCGTTGCTGAGATCCCAAAAGTCCATGCAGATGCAAAGTTGCCCATTTTTCTTTCTTACAAGGAAAACATTAGCAATCCAAGTCGGGTATTTTTCCTCACGAATGAATCCCACCTCTATGAGTTTGTCGATCTCTTTTTTTTGATTTTGGTACTAACTCTGGGAGAAAATGCGATTGAGGCTATTTTTTGGGTGAATTCTGAGGGATAAGCGATGGACTGTGACTTTAGGATCAAGCCATGGCATTTCCTTGTAGCTCTATACAAATATGTCTTTTTACTCCGAGAGGAGATTAAAGTACCCCCTTTTTTCCTTAGGTGTAAGTAATGAACTTACATAGATGGGGCGAGGTTCCTCGGCAATTCCTAGATTCAATTCCTTCTAATAATCAATTGTAGCTTGCCTCCCCTCTTCAAGAGTTTTAAGAGTCTCTGCAAGCTCTATTTCTGACTTTGAGTCTTCACATTCTTGGACTATGATATGATTAGAAGAAGTCAAATCTCTTTTGTTAGCGTCAAAATTACCTTGCAGACCAGTAGAGACCACAGTGCGCTTTTTCACCCTTGGTGAACCATCTGTCTTCACATCAAGGGTTGAAGACTACTTCATAAGAAAAGGGATAGAACTTTGTACTTCGTTTCCATCAGCAAGTCAATTGACCATTGAGTTCTTTTGTTCTTGGGATGGTGGATTCGATGATTCCTTTCTTTTTTTGATTCTATTGAATACCGAAGGCTTTGGTTGCGCATGACTCTTTACTCTCCAGAATATAACAAGCTTATGAATTTGACTCCCCCTAATTCTAGTGAAGATGGATAGACGTTTCTTTGAGGTGGATGGTTGTAACCTATCAAATACAGAAGGCTTTATAGGAGGTTGAGCATTTTCATCCTTACTCTCTTGTACTTCTTCAATGCAGATGCATTGAAGCACATACTGCTTTCTTGTTGTCACCTTGATATCTTGATTGGTTGTGAAGGTGAATAGCCAAGACCCATTTTTTAGACTTTTACTAGGCCTTCTAGTCCTTGAATCTTCTTTTGCATTTTGTTGAGGCCATAGGTTTCCATCTTTACTACTTTCCCCGACGCAGTAGGATTGGTAAAATCATAACCCACCTTCTACATAAGCTTATATACATTTGAGTCGAATCCTTCCTTCATTCGTGCATTTGACAAGTTCTCCTCTCCATCTAATATGGTCTTGGAACAAGAGACAAATCCATGTAAAAGGGGTCCGCTCACCTTCGACTGGTACATATTTCGCGTTGGTAATATGACACTTTCTTTAAGGGTGCTTGGGCTGGCCTCGCTATCCTTCTTGATAGCCATGCCCCTAACATTTCAACTTGTGCACCCACTGAAGGGTGTTTCTCCATCTTTATGATGAGTTTTGGGAACATATCTTAATACCAGTGGCTTGTGATTTGTGAAAACCACCACTTACTTAGCAACTTGTTTAACAAGTTGGGTTATAGTCTCTTGTTTAACGTTCCCCTTACAATACTCTTGTTGTTTCACGCTGTCATGCCTTTGACCACCTTAGAATTCTTGACAGGCTTCGGCTCGCCCCTAGTTATGGAGGAAATTATTGAGGGCGTAGTCTCCTTAGGTGCAGTGCCTTTTTCAAAGAATTTAGAATCTGTAAAATATGATTCTACCATTGTAAATGGATTGACATCATCGTTGAACTTCTTTTAGCCACCACAACGATACTTAAGACATTGATGGATGGTTGAGGTTGTTATTCCTTACTCATGAAGCCATGGATGTATAACTAACAATTTGTATGAAGTTTTGGAGTCAATTGCATGGTAGACTGAAGATGTTCGTAGATCTCCCATTGTTATTTCTAAGCAAATCTTGTCGATTGCATGCTGACGACCAGGGCTAAACCCTTAAATTACCAGTCGGCTCTTAGAAAGCTCTTCGATCGTGATTCCTAGTTCATTCATAGTAGACTTAGGCATGATGTTAATAGCCAAACCTTCGTCTACCAAGATACGCTTTACTTTTTACTCCCAGATATAACTAGTCACAAACATAGGGCGATTGTGATGTTTAGAGCCTAGCAACAAGTCATCAGTAGTGAAAGTGATAGTTGTGTTGCAAGTGGCGTACTGGTCAAGGCCTTTTGAGGATTCTCCAACATCTTTAACCATGTCAGCATAAAGCTCTGGGTGGTGAAGGAAGTCGCAACACACTGACACATCTCTTCCAGTAAGCGAAAGATTTGCCTCCAACCTATACTTACTAGTAAGGCCTCAAAGATAGCCAAGTTTTATCATCCGCTTTTGGAGAATCTTCTTGTTTTTGTTCTTCTCCATCTTCTTCATCTTCCAGCTCAGTACATAAGGTCATGTTAACAGTGACTCTATCAAAAAAGCCCATTGGGAAGAACTCTTCCAACGTGATAGGAATAAGTGGCTCTCAGTCAAGTAGGTGCATAGGTTGAATGTCATGCTTCTTGTTCGTTTACGAGCTCCTCCTACCTCTTGTGCGCTGAGATTTCTTCTTCCTCCATTGTCTCTTCCTATAGTGTAGGGGTAGTTATTGGTTTCGCTTTTAGTTCCTGGGCCTTCGCCAAGTAACAATGGTCCAACCTTTTTCATCATCCTCTGGAATATTGATAGTGGGTTTGATTTCTAGTGGAGGCGCTTGAACCATCAGTGGTACAACAACTAGCTTAAAAATTTTGAACTAAATTATGAATAACTCCACCATTAGCAAACAAGTCAAATCATGTGTTTCCTCTTGGTAGAGTTGGATATAATTTTCTCATCGTAAAGACGATGGCTCCAATTTAGCGCAAATACAATAGGCTTCCGCGGTATCATCCAAGTCAAGTATGATCCTCTCATCCTTGACTAGTTGTATGATACGTTCTTTGAGAATAATGAATTTTTCTAAAGGGTGACTAGTGACCGGGTGATAATGACAGTACTTCAGGTCGTTTGTCCTTTCAGCCTCCTCTGACTGTTATGGTTCAGGGAGTTTGATGATCTTGTTTTCAAGCAAGTCATCCAACATTCCTGACAAGTCTGAATTAGGGAACGAGTACTTTTTCTCTTGAAGCTCCTTCAGTGTAGTCCACCTCTTTGTTGTCTCTTTAGATAATAAAGCCTTCTTCCCTTCTGGCCTCGAATTCCCTAAAATCTTCATGGGCTCTCCAGTAGAAACAGTCATAGTTTCCTTTGTTGAGGCTTTTGGAGGCTGAGAACTCTTCTTAGAATCGCGTTTGTCCTTGTTAAACTCATATGAAGAAGATGACTTCCTGCGATGTTTGTTATCATCATTTCCATGTCATGTGCCTTCATGGCCAGTTCTTGAAAGGTCTTAGGCTTGCTTATCTGCAAAGCATAAGGCAAGTTCCACTGCATACCCTAAGTGCACATTTCAACAGCAGAGGTTTTGGTTAAACCATCTCTGCATTCAAGGCTGACAGATCTCTAACGATTGATGTAATCGAAGATTGGTTTATCCTTACACTATTTAGTATTGTCAGTTCCGTCATACTAACAGTGCATTGAGTACTATATAATCTATTAAGAAATTCATATTCCATTTGCTAGTTGGGACTGTATCCCACTCGAAAGCGATCGATCCCTTTGGGAGATCAAACAAACAGCTTCACTAACCTATCCCCCTTCATGCCAGCAATGTTGCACGTCTCAATGAAGTGAGCGATGTGCTGTTTAGGATTGCCCTTACCATCAAATTAGTGAAATTTAGGGGGTTGGTAGCCCTAGGGCATATGAAAACATCAATCCTGTTCATATAAGGCTTTGTGAACAAATGTTTCTTACAATATGCTCCCCTAATTGAGCCTTAATAGTATTCACAATTAGGCTTTGAATCTGTTCAACAAACATTGAGCCCAATGAGGACACCTTTTTTATGTGTTCGTCATCGGAGTTTTTATTGCGATTAGACTCCTTGTCAAACTCTTCGCCATCCGAGCCTTTGGTACAGGATTCAAATGGTTGCTTTTCTAGCTTCTTTATTAGACCAGCAATCTGCTCACCTTGACGCTTGATTTGGGCGTCTTTCTCTAGACTCTCCTTAGCAAGCCTCTCTAATGTTGCCTTCATGCTTGCGAGCTGTTCTTCTATGTTGGTCGCCTCTATCACCATAAGTGGTATATGACAAAATTAGAAGACTCGGTCTCCAATTAAGCGAACGAATCCCTTAGAGATGCCAGTGGGGAGTCACTGCCAATACAACCATGATCTTCTACACTAAAAGGTTGGAGGGCGAGGTTGGCATGACCTCGGGGCCCATTAATCCCTTGAGAAATTGTCTGTTGCATTTTGAAGCTAGCAACAAATCTCTTCTTCAAAGAATGGGAAATGATTTTGTTAACTCCTTCAGGTAGGTTGGAGCCAAGGGTTTGGACTTTACGAAACTGTGATGGTACAATCCCAACTAATTGCTCCATGGCACTCACGGCAACAACTTTTGTCATACTCCTAGTCATGATTCCACTAGACGTAACACTAGCAGTTACTGATGCTTGAGATGCAGATCGGACAACTTTCCTTGAAGATTGAGAGATGGCGTTCTTAGAGGCCATGCCATCTTCGAGGGAATGTTTTTGTTTTGGAGAAAGAGATGAGAGGCAAAGAAAGTCCCACTAAGCATGCAAAAAATTTGCATGCACAAATTTCGAGCCTATAATAAATTAAACAAGAAATTGAGAAAGATTAATTTTTGTGTTATACAAAAAATGGGTGCAATCTGTGTATAAGTGTTACAAGAATAAGTGTAGTAAATTCCTTTATTCGATCTCCTTGAATAGTTTTGAATGAATTTTATCTTGAGAGACGACCTAAGAGGCTTAATCTCAATCAAGATATGAGTTTGATTTCTAGGAGTAGACGACACGTGTTTAAAATGCTTGTTATCTTCTTCCAGAGACAATTCTTGAGCTCTTATGAGAGTTCTTTTGAATGTAGCCCTTAAATGATGGCAATTTCTCTATATTTATAGAGGACGAGGAGGCTAGGGCTAGCCTCAATTTAGGATAATTATCTCCCCATTTTGTAAGGAAATAAATAATCCATATTTTTTTGCATCATCTGTGACATGTGGCACCTTTTAACCGACCAAAGTATATTTACATTAAATATTTAATTTAATGAGATGTTGTAATTAATTTGACATGTGACGTGCTACAATTGGTCAAAACAAAAGTATCTGATTTTCCACGTGGCGGTGTTGGTTGGGCAGGGCAAAAAAAATAAATAAATAAATAACTGCTTTCTACAATAATTTTGTGCAATGTTTCCTATTGTTTTTAAAAGAGAGATAACTCTTAGTACCAACAATATTAAACGGGGACTTTAATTTGGAGTGTCCAAAAATTAAAGAGGGATAAGTAATTTGGGACAGACAGAGTATTTTTTAAATTAATAGATTTAAAGTTTTAAATTTCATATAGACAATGCATTGGTATCGAAAAAGAACAGATGATTCAAAATTATGAAATTTAAACTTGAATTCCTTTTTAGTAAATGCGAGGGACATTTGGTAGAATTTAGTTGGAATGGGAAGGGGAATGACTTCAGGAGGTACGTGAATAATTTTTTTATTTTTGATTGTAATTTGTATAATTCAATTTGGGAATATTCGATATAAGTAGAAAATGATACCTAAGGATATGTGTTTATGTAAACTCGATGTTGGAGAGGTTTAATAAAAGTCAAGCATCTTGGATTTGTTATTTCATCCAAATATAACTTTTAGATAAAAAAAAATACTCCAACTAAACATAACTTACGAAAATATGTGATAGCATTCTCATATCTGAATTCAAAAAATTTTGAATCAAATTGAAGGCTTGCTAACAAGTGCCTAAAGAGTACATCATTTTGGGGTCATTTTGCTAAAGTTTTAGGAGAATTATGTGCTTTAAGTTACCATTCATACTCTTATTCTCGACTTATGCTTGTGTGGTTGTTTGATGTGTTTTGTAGGATTTTAGGCCATTTGACCCAGCATTTAAACGTCATTTGAGTGTATGTTGACTCACCACGGACGCCCCTAAGTTGCCATGCCCGTGGAGCAAGAAAAGAACAGAAGAATGATGAGCTAGAGAGCACCACGGTCAGCTGTAGTGGATGCCATGGCGCGTGGTAGAGGCATAACTACTAATCTTTTCGTTTTTCCTCATCGTGTGGCTGAGGTTGATTGTGTCTTTTTATAAATACGGCATCCCCCAGCAGTAGAAAACAGACCATCACCCCATCCATTTCATTTCCTCTCTTCAAGTAGATTAGGATTTGGAATAGAGAGAGTTGAGAGCAAGTTGAAGGTGAAGATTGTAGGGATTCCGGATCGGGTTTGTAACGATGGTTCAAGCGCTCATTGGCTGAGCAATTCCTCTCCCTTCTCTTCTTTTTTCTCTTTAGATTTTTATCCTTTCATATTATTATTGATTTTTATGTTAAGTTTTGTATTTGTTAATCTTGGAATTGATTTGAGTTGTTGTGATTGAACCAATTCATATTTTGATATAAAAGTGTTTTGGATTTGTTGGGTTTATTCTATTGAATCTTAGATGTTTATTTGTGCGTAGAAAACTTGATCAATTTCTTGCTTGTATTAAACATTTGGTGAAAAACTGAAAGGTGACACTAGATGTTGGAAGACTACGATTGGACTTAAGTGTGTGTCATCTTGAGAAAGACTCACTGTTTAAGAAACCTCTAAATTTGATAATCGTATTCTTAATGATCTTAGATTAATCGTAAATCCTTTAGAAATGGTAGTTGGTTAGATCTAAGAATTTCATTCCACCTTGAAAGAGGGGTTTGATAATTCGATTATTGGTTTTGGAATCACCCATCTAAACAAAAGGCGCTTGATTAATTCTTGAGTTGGAAAATTACTTGTTTGATTAAACTCCTTGATTGATTATCCATTAGATTAGATAGTTGTTTCGTTTAATTTCAATGTCAAGTATTGTTTCGCTTACCATATCTTGATGGAATATAGCCCAGTGGATCAACCTAGACTCAGTGGGATCGACCTTGATTTGCTACAACGCCACCATGCGCTTATGGGCCTATCAAGTTTTTGGCGCTATTGCTGGAGACTGGTATCAAATATTAGGTTTTTCCTGATAGGTTTGACTAACCATGTTGTTTTTCTTTTTAAAAAAATCAAATTAAAAAAACAAAGAAATTGAAAATTTAAAAAAAAAACTTTGAAAAAATTTTGAGGAAAAAAAAAACAATCGCCATTTTTCATTTTTTCCAATTCGAGCGTGAATTATTTTGGAGGTATTTCAAGCGATTAAATGTTTTTCTTGCTTAATATGGTTATTCTGTTGATAAATGGAAAATATTAGACATTGTTGATTATGGTGTGAACAGTAAAACCCATATTCTTTTAGAGCATTGGGTTTTCATGGTAATAATGTTGATAGTGCATGTTGTTTGCTAGAGTGGATTGCTTGGGATTTATTTGAATTTGAGAAGGCTTGTCATGTTTTTAGGTATTCATTTCCTGATCCTTGTGCATTTTATGCTAGGTTTTATTACACCCTTTTTTAATGTGATTTGTGTAATTCTTCTGACCATCCTACTAATTCGTGTCCTTATTATGCATGTTATGCTCAACCTGACTTTGTATCACCCAAGGATAATACTGATGTTGTTCTGGCCTTACATGATTCATCAGTCCCTTTAGTTTAGTGCACAGGGCCTAGGGATGGTGATCCTTTTGGGTTTGATGCTAGATTTGATGTTGTTGATGCATGTTTTGAGTCAGAAGATGTTGTTTATAAGGTGCAGGATCTAGTTAGCACTCCTTTAGAAGGGTGTCGTTATGCATTTGCGCATGAGGAGTCTCCTAACATTAGTTGTAATAATGTTCTCTCTAATCCCCTTGATCATTCCCATGTTTCCCTTATGTGTTCAGAACCCCCTATTTCCCCCGTGTATTCTTTAGATGCGCTAATTGATAATCCTAAGATTTGTCATTCTAATGTTGATTTGGGCTATAAGGACAAAATGTTTAATATGCTTGGTGAAAATGTTGATAATTTTCTTTCCCTACGATGCTTTTGTGGGTATGATGCCTCGCTTGACTTGTATTGCATATTCCTAGTGGGTAAGCCCGGAAAAAATTATGTGGAATACTTTCTTTGATTTCTCTTTTGATTTTTCTATTGTATTTGGTTTGATGAAGAGAGCAGTAACTTTCTTCAATGTTCTTATCTTGATGCTCTCTTACTGTCATGCTTGTGAATCCCATGATGTGGCGTTCGAAAAGCTTCTACGTGCATTGACAACATCTAATTTTGATGAGCCAAGTCTTGAAGTTGTGATGGAGTGGCTAATGCTCCATTTACCCCATTTGCAAGGAGGCCTTAGCTTAGGTGCACCTTGCATCTAACCTGGTGAGATTGTTTTCTTTTGTTCCCGTTTTCTAACTTTCCTTACTTTGAATATTAATGTTTTATGTAAGCATGGGGGAATGGTAGCTTCATGTTTTCCATTTTGGTTATTAGTTTGCATACATGTTAGAGCATATTGTTTTAGGTTTCTTTTTGTTCACATTATAGTGTTGCATTTAGTTGATTTTTAGATTTGCGTATAGGATTGCATGAAGGGATGGTGTGGATTGGTTTGAGATAACCTCCAATGATGATATTTTTGCTACGCAAAATAGCTTTCATTAGCTTGAGTAACTTTTGATGTGTAATCCCTTTTGGTGCTACAAATTTTTGAAGGTTTTGTAAATATTTTTTGTTCTAACCCTTGTCTTGTTTGAAAACTTTGTTATCACTTGGAGTCTTTAGTACTAATGTTTGTGCATGGGAATCATTTTATATGCTTAATGCGACTTTGGTAGATATCCCGTGATATTTTGAGCCTTATTTGGAATATTCATTATATTTAGTCTTATATTTCTTTCATGTGTGTGACTCTTCCATGATGCATCTCTAGATCTTACTTTGACTCTTGTTCAAAACCACATTAGCATGTTCATCGTTGATGATCTGATAGAGGCATTTCTTTCTTTGGTTATTTTAGCCAGCCAAATAGCCTACCCTTGTGTTACACGTTTATTCTCTTTGTTAGCCCCTTTAAGCTTATATCCGTTTTTGTTGTGATCACTTCATATTAGCCCTTAACCAAACACATATTCTACCCTTTAAGCCAAGTCTATGAAGCATCACTTCATCATTGTAGTGGGTGGTTTTGGAGATAGTTGAATGTAAGGTGGCTTTGCTATGTTGGTTTATTGAGGGATTGATGATATTGAGCATTTGCTTTGGTTCCTTCTTGTTTGGATTGTATATATAAATATTCAGTTGTGAGTTGAAAGTTAGTGATCCTATTCCTTTCAATAATTGCAATTTTTGTTTCATTTCCACCAAAAAAAAGAAGAAAAAGGAAAACAACAAATTATTTAGAAGAAAAAGAAAAAAAGGAACATAAAGCCACGTTGCGAAGAAAAAGCAAAGAAAAAGAAGAAAAAAGAAGAAAAAAAATTGAATAAGTCATTGGCATTGGATATGTAAGTAGCTTCTGTTTCTCCTTTTTCAACTCATTTCCTACATGATTCGTGGGGTATGTTCATTGTATTTTTGGAGTTTGGAGTGTTGGTGAACTTGTTCGTTAATTGGTGCTTTGATTGATTGCCCCCTAGTCACTTTGCTAAGTAGTTCTACATTGTCCCAAATGCATTGGTCCACCTCCTTTCCCTTAACCCTTCTAGCCCACATTACAACACAAGTGAAGTCCTCTTGATTGCCTTGTGTATATTGCATTCTAGTGGTAGAGAATTTGAGAGTCTTTGTGAGCTTATGGTAGATTGCGTCTTTGGAACGAGTCTTGAG
Organism: Selenicereus undatus; assembly: GCA_017589665.1. Lineage (NCBI taxonomy): Eukaryota > Viridiplantae > Streptophyta > Magnoliopsida > Caryophyllales > Cactaceae > Selenicereus > Selenicereus undatus. The sequence goes on from JACYFF010031957.1 coordinate 97,430,000, forward strand.
TGAACCTATGCTATATTTTCTAACACATGAGCGGGAGTGTTCCACATTTTCCAAAAGCGAGGTTCTACTAGTCCATTTGGCTCTATTCAATTCTATGTGCTTGCATGACATGCTTTGTGGTTTTTTGGGGGTGATGAAGTTTGATATTGAGCTTATGGTCTTTAACTTTTTCAAAAACATTTTCTTCCTCCTAATTTTGAAATGCCTTTTGCGCTATTTAGGGTGTCGTTAATTGCTATTCTTGCTTGTGATATGCTATGACTTGCCTACTTTCAGGAGGTTGTTATGTTTCGAGTCTTAGATGCATCTTCCTTGTTGGTTTTATCTAGTGTTCACTTAAGGACAAACAACAGTCAAGCATGGGGGAGTTTGATAAGTGCCTAAAGAGTATATCCTTTTAGGGTCATTTTGCTATATTTTTAGGAGAATTATGTGCTTTAAGTTACCATTCATACTCCTATTCTCAATTTATACTTGGGTATTGTTGTTTGATGTATTTTGCAAGATTTTAGGTGATTTGACCCGGCATTTGACCCTCATTTGAGTGTATGTTGACTCACCACGGATACCCATGAGTTTTCATGCCTATGGAGCAAGAGAAGAACAGAAGAAAGATGAGCAAGAGAGCATAAGGTCAGCCCGTCGTGGATGCCACGGTCCGTGGTGGAGGCATAACTACTAATCTTTTCGTTTTCCCTCATCGTGTGGCCGAGGTTGATTGCGTTTTTCTATAAATAAGGCGTCCCTTAGTAGCAAAAAACAAACCATCATCCCATCCATTTCATTTCCTCTCTTCAAGTGGAATAGGATTTACATTAGAGAGAGTTAAGAGCAAGTTGAAGATGAAGATTGCAAGGATTTCAGATCGGTTTTGCAACAACGCATCAAGCGCGCATCGACTGAGAAATTCCTCTTTGTTCTCTTCCCCTTACTCTTTAGATTTTTATGCTTTCATATTATTATTGATGTTTATGTTGTGTTTTGGATTTGTTAATCTTAGAATTGATTTGAGTTGTTGTGATTGAACCAATTCTTGTTTTGAGCTAAAAGTGTTTTGGATTTGTTGGGTTTATTCTATTGAATCTTAGATGCTGATTTGCGATAGGAAACTTGCTCAATTTCTTGCTCTTTTCAGACATTTTGTGAAAAACTGAAAGGTGACACTAGATGTTGGAAGACTAAAATTGGACTTAAAGTGTGTGTGATCTCGAAAAAGACTCACCATTTGAGAAACCCCTAAGTTTGATAATAACGTTATTAATGATGTTAGATTAATCATAAACCTTCGAGAAATGATAGTTGATTAGATTTAAGAATTTTAGTCCACCTTGAAAGAGGGACTTGATAATTTGATTATCGGTTTTGGAATTATCCATCTAAAGAAAAGGCGCTTGATTAATTCTTGAGTTGGAAAATTACTTCATTTGATTAAGTTACTTGATTGATTATCCTTTAGATTCTATAGTTGTTTAGTTTAATTTCAATATCAAGTATTGATTCACTTAGCATATCTTGAGGAAATATAACCCAGTAGATCAACCTAGTCTTTGCGGGATCAACCTTAATTTGTTACAACGCCGCCGTACGCGTGCGGGCCTATCACTTGCTAAATAAACAACAAATTTGGGGAAGAAAAGTTTGATTTTGAAACCCATGGCGATTACTTTTAGATAGGGTGATAGGGACAAAATGGTAGGCCTTAAAATCCAATTAAACTAAATAAATTATTAAAAAAAAAGAATGGCTCCCATGTACATGTAATAAATGGGCACGAAATTCTTTTGGAAGGAAGAATATTATAACAAATAAGTAATGTAATGGAGGACTAATTCCCCATAGTGTGCTTGAATTCCCATTATCATGGTTAGACCACTACAATAAACGTGGCTCTCTCAAGCATTGGTTGCCTGTCACATTAGGTCAAGAGAACTTATTGTGGTGTACACAAAATATTAATATAAGCAAAACGGAAATTAGGGATGAGAAGTTTCAAAAGGGCATATTCCCTCCAAGTGATTATATCGTAACTGCTATTAGAGGTGCTAATCTTTACATGAATTGGGCCCCAAAAAGATGAATACTGCGAGCAAATTTTTGTCAGTTTTAATTTGAAGTTAATTGCTCATGGGTATGGTAACTTGCTAATATACAAAAACATATATATATATATATATATATATATATATATATATATATATATATATATGTGTGTGTGTGTGTGTGTGTGTGTGTGTGTGTGTGTGTG
>JACYFF010031957.1:97445607-97457026 GCA_017589665.1 Selenicereus undatus
CCAAAGGAGAAGATATTCGAAGCAAGGAGCAACATCAAAATGAGATTTAAAGGGTGAATTCAAAAGTAAAGTGAAGTATGATTCTTTCCTAGCCAGGAAAACCACCATACCACTACTTATCCAAATATGTCTTCCCTCTCACCTTAAACCAAAAATCCCTTTGAAAGTCCTCTTGATTGGCATATATTAGGGTAAATGGGATAAATACCTCAGATTCTTTAACTTGAAAAAGGAAATTAGAGTTTTTCTATTGAAAAAAAAGAAAGAAAAGAAAAAAAAACCTAGGTGATGGCTGCATGTTTATTTTCTTAACCTACAAAGAGATAGATAATAAATTTTCAAAAAATTGTTTTCTTGAGCAAGTCGAGTCTCGTTAGATTTTATGTTCATCTAGGATTTATGAGAAGGGTTTAAGGGTAGATCATTAGATAATCTAGGATACCATTACATGAGGGCGTCCAAAGTCTAAGTGTGGGAAAATTTGATAGGTCTCATTTCATGCATATTTTTATATTTTATTAATTTATTTTACGTTATTAATTTGTCTAATATTCATCACTTTTACATTATTTAGAAAATAAGGATTTAAGTCCAAACTCATGAAAAAAGTGAAGAAATTAAGCTAAAAGAGGGAGAATATCAAGTCAAAGTCGCCAAAAATTTTGGAGTTAACCTCAAGACTCAATATCCAACTTGGTCTACAACTCTCCAAGCCACAACCAATCAGCATCATCACCAAAAACATACGATCATCAGCCCCATCATCCTCCAAAAACACACGACATCAGCTTCACCCCTTACGTATCTCCACTACCCCGTCATTCATCCCATATCACAAATCACCTTGATCAACTAATCACATATCACACTACCCCCACCCCCCAAACGCCTAACCTTATCTCCTCGCCTAACCCCGAGAATCTTGCCTACCCATCATCATCATCGCACATTATAACTGCGCCATCATCATTCATTATATATATCTTCATCACCATAATCAATAATCATCAGCCATCACCACCTTCCCAAGTGCCTAGCTACCCCCATTAATAAAAAACGTCATCATCATTCTCCATCGGAATAATCATCCCTCCTCCTTGGTGGTGCTGGACCATCAGAAGACACAACATCTCCATCTTCATCACATATCAACCCTCTCCCTCTTCTACGCATATCATCATCATCCTCTTCTATACTATATCATCATCTCCATCATCATCATATATCACCGCATCATCACATATCATCGCACCCTTTTCTTCCTCCTTCTTGGTGGCGCTAGCCCACTGATCACCTCCAAGATGCCCCCTCCACTACCGTGCACCGTTGCTGCTGTTGCAACTGAATCATAGGTTCGATTAAGACTTTTACAACACGCATTTGGTTTTCACTCTAATTCTCCTGTTTTTTAGGTCATTCTTAGTATTCTTAGAATTAGTTTATTTAATTTGTTTTCCCTTTTATTTAATCCAAACATGTTCAATGAATTAGTTTATGGATTATTTAACATGTTAGGATAAATTTTATTCCACTTGACTTGATTGTGTGAAACCATGTCAAATTTATGTTGTGAAATAAGTTGATTGTTATTCATGTTTGTTTCAATGTTTAATTTTGATATTTTGTGAGAATTTGATTCATTAAAGTTGTTATTATAAAGATTAATTTAAGGCCGGCCTTGATTAATCTTATTATGACTTGAATAAGGTTTTCAAGCAAGGACTAGTTAATTATAATTGCTAGTAATTGTAATTTGCTAAGGTTAGATGTATTCAATGCTCTAATTAAATTAGTTAATTTATGCTGGTATAAATTAGATAATTTATGATTAGAAGAGTTTAACTCTAGGGCTGATCTTAGAGGTTAAACTAAACATCAAGAAAGAACCACTAGTGGGTCTTTTCTAGTATCTAGCTATTAAAAAAATGAATAATGGATAGTATTAATGATATTTATAAATTAGGGCATGGTGAATCATAATTAGGTCAAGTGATTTATTTGATTTGGTTATTCTTGATTAATATTTGCATGTTATTCTCATAGTTAATTGTTTATATTTTTAGTTGTTAATTTATTAATTGTTCCTTGCTTAGTTTAAATCGCCCTTAATAGTTTAGTATTTTCGTTGTGAGTTGGTGATTTTGGAATTGTCAAAATCCTATGTCTAAATTAGGTTTAAAAAGCTATTTTATTTTCTAGGGCAATACCGGTAGAGGTAAGGTTGCCTACAGCTGGATCTCCCCAGACCCCGCGAAAGCGGGACCCACATTGGGAGTTTGTTGTTGTTGTATTTTCTAGGGAAATCTTGTTAGTTAGTTTGATTTTAAGTTTAAAATTAGTAATTTTTCATTATTTTTACATTTTAGATTATTTTAGTGTTTTAAAAGTGTGTTTTTTTTATTAGGATTAGTTCTAGAATTTTTAGATCTTATTTAATAATTTTTCCAGATTTTATTCTAAACTTGTTCTAGGTTTAAAGTACAGATTTTTAGTTTCATAAAATTGAGTTTTTGACCTTATATTTTGGGTTTTAGGATTTTTTTTAGTGTCGTAAGTCAGGTAGTTTATTGTGGATGTTTTTATTTTTATTTTTCATTTTTTAATTAGTGCAGAATAGTTAATTTTGATTTTCTGTTTTAGATTTCTTCAGTTTTATTTTAGGTTTCAATTATGTTTTCTGTTATTTTCCAAACATTATTAATTAAATTTTATGATAAGTATAGGCTAGGTTTATTAGTGAATTTGTTTAGCTTTATTTTAATTTTAATTTTCTATTTAGCATTTTTCCACATTTTTTTAGTTATTTTGCAGTTTTTGATTTTCTGTTTTGAATTTTCTGCAATATTTAGTTCATAATTTGAGTGTTTTAGTATTTTTCCTAGTTTATCAAACATTGAAATATGTTTCCATCATTTTATATTTTATTTTTCTGAATTATATTTTCTATTTTGGGTTTTTCTTTGCTTTTTGCATTGTTTCCTGATTTTATTGGTTACATGATTATAATATAATTTTTTATAGTTTTAGGAGCATATTTAGATGCAGAATATTAAATAATCTAAGGAATTATTTTTCCAGATATTGTTTTAGCTTAATTTAGATTTATATAAATTAATTTGGTAAAATTTGATCTATATATTAGGTAAACCTAAAAATTTGCATCTCTCTCCTTGGATTGGCCCTTACTTGTGCTATATTACGTGCTAAATTTAGAGTAAGGAAATTTTTAATTTGTTTAATGGTATGACAAAGCCTCTAACAGTTTTGTTTCATTTGTTTTGTGAGTTTTTTCTTTCTTTGGTGTTGTTTTTGTTCAATATTTTGGTTTTGTGTTGGTTACGTGTGTTTTATTTTCTTTTTGGTGTTTTAGTGGTTTTGTTTTGGTCTTGTGTTTAGTTTTTCTTTTCTTTTATGTCTTGTTTTGCTTAGGGTTTCTTTTTGTTTTATTTTGTATTAAGTAGGTTCTTGGTCTTGTTTTGTTTTCATTTTGGTGATTATTTGTGTTTTGGTCTTGATTTGCTTTGTTTTGTTTGGTTTTGATTTTGATTTTGGTTTTTCTTTTTGTTTTTGATTTGATTTCTTTTGTGATTTTGGTTTTTTGGTTGTTGTAAATATGTGTGTTTGGTTTTGTTTTGGTTTTAGTTGTGGTTTTGATTTTGATTTTGGTGGTGTTCTAGTTTGTATATATTTGTGGTTTTGTATTGGTTTTACGGTTATATAGCTTATTTGATTATTTTTTGACACCTTAGTTCCCATAGTGAGGACATTTTTTTGTGTTGCGGTGAGGTGCCCAATTGTGTATAATTTTTGAAAATTTTGAAAAATTTAAAAAAAAATTCTTTTTCTTTTGGGATTTGTGCACTTTCTTAGGCAATTGTGTTCCCATGTGGCTAGTTATTAAGCTATACGTAAATAGAGTTTGCATGATGAGATGTCTAGTTGAGGATATAGATTCGATTTTTCACATCAACCCATATCATATGGGTAATTTTTTACCTACCTTGGCCACTTTATCGTCAATTCTTAGGGTCTTGTTGTTAAGATGGCATGTGAACTTTTTGTTTATCAAAATTGCCTTCTGTGGTCTTGAAAAGGAAACAAAAGGTGAATAAAAAAGAAAAAAAGTCTAAAAAGTGAATAGAAACCCAGGCAACAATGTTGAAAGCCATTATCTATAATGCATATCTTTAATTGGCCTGAATATGTGCTACTTTACTTGATTTCACATATGTTTGGGCAATGAAATAAGTGCTTTGTACACTCAAATAAAAACCCTTTTTAGGGAAGGTCCAAATATTTGTAAGTCAAGCGGGTTTAGAGTATGTACGTTATTATTCTTGAAAAAAAAAGAAGGAAAAAAATGAAATTAATAGAGCAAAGAAGGTAATTAGGCAAGGAAATGGAGATTGTGTCGATGTTAGCAACTTAATTAATAAGATTTGATACACGTTAGCACATGTATCAAGGTATACATATTATTGCATATTGTGTGTAGGTGAAAAATAAGAGTTGGGATGCTTCTTTTGACTTAGTTATCTTTTGATTGTTCATTCTATTCATATATACTTTTGTGACTTGGTTACTAGGTTGATGCAATTGCCTGAGTCATGTACATAATTTCCCTATTACTTGTACATATGTTATGTTTTAAAAAACCCAAAAGATTTGCCTTTGTTTTTGAAATGATTTTTGTTGGTATTTCACTTGAAAACATTCACGAGACCTCAGTCGTTCACTTGGGAAACTGAGGGGTTCAAATGGCTTGTTGCATATGCTAATTGCAGCTGTGATTCCTACGACAGTGAGTTAGGATTTTCCTTTTCTTATTTTCTCTTTCTTTTTAGGTAGTTTAGTTGTTTTACTCGAGGACGAGCACAATCTTGGCGTAGGGGTATTTATTTGCGCAAAAATATAATCTTTTCTTGATACCTTTATACCCGATTTGTGCTCAAAATACTTATTATTTTTAGATTTTTATTTGATTTTGTAGGTGTTGAATAAATTGGAAAAAGCAAGGAAAAAACAAAAAAATAAATATAAATCCTAATCAAACCCAGCCCCTACACGTACTGGTCACATGCCTCCTTTGCCATCCCCCCCTCCAATTTCTCCTTTTCGATCTCTCCTTTCAGGCTAACTAGAGAAGCCTGACATCGCCACCCCCTATTCTTCGTTGCTTCTGTCTTCGATCTCTCTAACTCATCTCTCTCTCTCTCCCTCAACGCATCCCAAACTACACCACAACACCTCCATCTCATCCTCTTCCACCATCTTCATTCACCACCGCCAGCTTGCATCATCTCCATCATCCACCTCAACCCTCAGATCGACAGTTGAGTAGAGGTGAAAAGAAGTATAAATCAAAGGGGCCCAACAGTGCAAGGAGGCTAGCAAGGTAATTAGGTTTTTATTTTAAGGTTTTAGTTAGTTATTATTCCAGTTTTATGGTTTTAATCCGAGTATTGTTTCAGTAATTTTGGGTTGTTTTCGATCTTCTCAGTCTAGATTTCAATTTTAGATCTGTTTTTAGCCTTCAAATTCATGTAATTAGGCTTGATTTCGTTAATTTGGAGTCGACATTCATGATTTTCAACTTGCAATCGTAATGTTTTGGGTTCAAGTTTGATTAATTTTGATCTTCTCCATCCCCTAATTTCGTTCTATTAAAGTTGTGGTAATGACGAATCCGCCATTTTGAACAACCCTAGAAGCTCATTTATGGGTTGTTCTTGGTTGAAGCTTTGAATCCCCTTCCTCTGTTTCTAGTTGTCTGGGTGATGTGCTCAATCCAGAGTTTGGCTTTGAAAGGTTGCAGGTTTGAGTTCAATTAGTTGCAAATTTCTCCTCCACCTTGTTCTAGTACCATTTGAATGCTGTTGAAAAAATTCGAGACTCCCCTCCCCATGGCTGCACTGTTTTCTTTTTTTTTTTTCGATTAGTTTGGTTGATTCTGTTCTCTGTTCTCTGTTTTCTGTTTTTTGTTCTAGCTTTGATTTATGACCTTGAGTTTAAGGTGTACATAGATCATGAAGCCTTGATTTGATGTTAGATTATATAATGTCTCATTTAGGTTATACTGATTGATTGTTTGTGGAGGGTAGGCATATGATTGGCATGAAGACTAGAAATGATTCCTTTTCATTTAGGTTCAACTTAGTTTACTATGCTTCATTTCAATGTCATGAGTTGCAGTTGCCTAATTATAGTTTATTTTAGTAAATTTCATTTGTTACTTGTTTAAAGTTTCATTAATTTAGTTATATGATAGTATAGACTACTTTAGTGGCCTTAATCTCATCCTGCTCCTTGTGGAGACAACCCTCAAGTACTGCGGCGAAAGTCGTACACTTGTAGCTTTTAAATTTACACAAAAATATCCTACGCCTATTGTTCACAAAATATGAATATATTGTTCACAAAAAATAAATTTATTGTTCACAAAAACAAAGTTTTTTGCTAGCAATTTTTTATTGTTCACCAACATTCTTAATTTTTAAGAAAATATATTCCATAAGTTGAAGTTTGGTTTTCAATTAAATAATGTTACAAAAAAAAAACTATATTGTTCACAAAAGGTTACCTAATTTTTTCACAAATTTAACTCACTATTCATCAAAAGACCTTTTACCCCACAACTTAATAAAAAGGAACTAACTATTATGAATCCTATCTAGTTGAATAGAATAAATACATTAGAAAAAAGATGAGAAAGTAAATAAATAAAATAAGTATACTTGAATGTTTAGAAATAAAATATAAATAAAATAGAAAGCCTAAATGATGTTTTCAGGGAAAAGAACTAGAAGCTAATGTACCAGAAATTGGGGGGGGGGGGGGAGAAAAAGAAAACCCTTCTTCATCCCCTAAATGTAATCCTAAATGTAATGTTTCCTTTTTTTCTTAATTAATTTCTATTATTTGTTGTTAAATGTCAGATAGATTTTGTTTGCAATACCTAAATGTAGTCCGATTAAAACATTGCTGGAAAGAAAAATATAAATTCTTTTGGGAAATCCAATAGGCAGACAAGATGGACAGTTCGATATCTATACACAAGATGGATAGACATGTATATAGGGAGAGAGTAAAATTCCTTTATGTACTGGATGAATCCCGTGCTTCGCATGAATTTTATTAATGTTTATTTAATAATAAAAAAATAAAAATAATTTATCATTTCTGACATCTAAATATACTATAATACACAACTTTTATTGAAACAAATAAAATTTTAAAATAAATATCAATGAAATTATACAAATTATTTAATTTAAATATTAACTTTTCACATAGTATTTTTAATATTGTTTGTTCATGATTTAAATATCATAGTTTGCATAATTATAAGAAAATAGTAACTTAATTATAAAACTATTTTTGACTTGTCGAAATGCACGAGTAAAAGAGTATCTGAAACCTTTATTATAATAATAATATTTTTCTTGTTTTATATTAGTTTTTTGCAAAGTCATTTTTGATCTCTCAAAACTATTTATTCTAAACTAAATGTAATTGTGAAACTATTTTTGACTTTAAAGTTTTAAGAATAAAATAGCACATTGAATTCTTGTTACTATGACATTTGGGATTAAAGAAAAAATGAAAGAAAAAGATAAAGAAGCCAATAACAGCGTGACAATTGTCAAGTTACCATCAAAGCATTTAGGCCATTCAGCTATATATATATATATATATATATATATATATATATATATATATATACACACACACACACACACACACACACACACACACACACACACATGATATGATAACTTTGATCCTCAATTTTGTTCCTTTGATTTATTCGAATTATCTATTTCTATGTTTCATTTCTTTATTCTTTGATTCATTTCATCTACTTCCTTGGTGAATTTGTTGGCTTCAGTGACAGTCCGGATGGTATATTGAACTCGGAAGCATAAGTTTATTATTTTAATGCTAGCTACCGTACAAATAATGTAACTTAGCTTATTATTTTAAATTTTTATTTTCATATTTTCTTTTGATTTTTTGTGCTTAACTTTGGATTGCTTTTATACATCTGTGTGTTGTCTATGTTATATATTGTAACACATAATATAAAATCAACTCAGTAATATTAATATTCCAACATCCACTTCAAAAATATAGCACATTTAAACAATAACAATTATTAAGATCATTTAATTATAACGTGATGAATATGTCAATTGATTAAACCCTTTTTGTCTTTCATCAAAACATAGTAAAAAAACTCAATGTGAGCTTTAAGAAATCTAACACCATCCATTGGTTCTACCTATTTCATATTATGGTTTTCGTATGGGTGACAGTGTTGAAATTTTATCATGTTTATGGTCGATTTGTTAGTTTTTGGTATAGGTTTAAACATGTTATTGTTTTTTGACCTTCTTTTCTTTTCTTTTTCTCTTTGAAAACTTGAAGTCTGATGTTTCAAACTATTGGGTAACTCAGGTCATTGTAACAGCTTTATTTGAAAGGACACGAGCTGCAGATATATTAGTAAGTGAAAGGTATGTTCGGTTAATGGCACAAAACAAGAATATATAAGGTACAGTATTAGGTGTTGGTTATTTCCCTGATGCTTTTGTGTGTGGATTTGTAACACCACCAAGTACGGCTTAGCCGATACTCATATGTATTGCTAGGTAAATCTCTTTGTAATTAAGGATAATAATTTCATTTATTCAGGTTATTGTCATCAATATTTGTTTTCTATATATTCATAAAAAGTTAATATATAATCTCTGGTGCATTGATATTAAATTTATAGTCTAATGATGTCTATTTTTCTTATGCAAGACGGATAGAGGACTGATTTTATAATTCCTTTGCGTTGGAATGAAAGTATTATCACTTGTATATCAAATTAGGGATGCCAAAGATGAGGAGTTTAAATGATAGTATCCAAGTATCATTTTATTTATTTATTTATTATGCTTTTAGTTATGTTGTGATTAACATTTCTCTCACGAAAAATCTCATTTTATTCTACAATATTTTCAATCATTATGTTTAATACTTTTTTTTTCTCTTTTTGTGTCTTTGATCTTCTATTTAACTTGAGTTGTACTACATTTTAATTTAAATATTAATAGTGGTTAATTATTCAAAAAGTGATAATTACTACTTGGAAAACAATAGAACAAACTTGTTCACTCTTTTTCGCTCAATGCCCAACGCCCCTCCCTCTCTATAGACCGCCACGCCGCTTCATCACCTGAACGTTATAGTTCATATTCCTATTAGTACTCTTCTCGCAACTAATTAGCCTAATGATTGTTCTTCCATGAAACGTATCAACTTCAGAACAGAGGGGATAAACTAGAGAAAGGGCATGGCGCTACAAATGTTACATTGTACTTAACTTCCACAGGATCTGCCTTCCCCCCCCCCCCCCCCCGCGGGAAAAAAAGGATTATGCTCTTTTAATTTGAATCTTGAACTAAGTTTGCTATCCCACTAGTTATATATGTGACATGTCACATTAAATCTTTTGTACGTGATGAGATCATATCTAACATATTATTACTCTGTACAAGATATTGATTGCACATATGGATTTCAATCTTAAATATTTTATCCAAAACCTCTTATATGTGTATGTGTTTGGCAAAATCTTGAATATATAAGCTAGCAGCATATATTCCTTTATCGATCGAAAAAAAAGATATATTCCTTTAGACAAGTTTTCTATCATTCTATGTCATTGCTTCGATTAAAAAAATTTCTATGTAATCAATTTTTTTTTTCATTTAGTTGTATTTTGGTTTGTATTTTATGCCTATCTCTTTAGTTTCTCTTAATTTATATCTTAATTTAAATTGATTAAGATTATAACTCAATTTTAGATGTCTTTCTTTTTCTTTGGATTGATATTAATATATGATATCTTCAATTTGAGTTTTTCTATTTTTAGTCAATTTTTTTAATTCAATTATTAAATATTATATTCACATGCATGTCATCCTTGTTTTTATGCTTTATTTACTAGATTGAAATCGCACGTGATGCATGAAGAATTATACAACCATGGCATGTGGGTTTTTTTTTATAGGTGCAACAATCATTAGATATGACAGTAAACATTATTTTATCAATGAGTATTCAAAACTTTCTTTTAATCTTTTAAAGTTTATTAGAAAGAGGACAGACCGACATAGAGAAACCCCAATCTTACATGATGAAAGGGAGGACTTGCTTAAATCTTACATTGTATATCATTTTATTACATTATCAATATAGATGCGCATGGTATTTTTGTCTATGCCCGCGGTTGTTCGGGTGGTCTGGGTCTACTTGGAATAAGAGGGTGAACATCACTTTCCTCACCTGCTCCTTACACCATATAGATGTTACTGTTCAATGGGAAAGAGACGACACCATTTTGCGTTTTAACGGCATATATGGATGGCATGAGAAGCAATACAAAATGGAAGACGTGTGAGTTTATCGCCGACTTAAGACCCTATTCAAATCTCCCTTGGCTTGTCGGGGGTGACCTTAATGGGATCTTCTACCATAGCGAAAAGAAGGGTGGGCCTCCTAAAGCTCAATCCGCTATTGATAGTTTTAGAGACTCTTTCTTTGATAATGGGTTGTACGACCTCGGCTACTCTGGCTACAACTACACTTGGTGTAACTATCAGGAAAACGGTAATGTTGTTGAAGAGAGATTAGACACCTTTTGTGCGGATACTAACTGTCCATTGCTTTGCCGAATGCCCATGTGACTCACATTGACTTTGATATGTCCGACCATCTCCCTATTCTTCTTCGATGCGATCCTAATGTTGACTTGCAGAACCGACGCAACAAATGCTTCCAGTTCGACAATATGTGGTTTACCGACCCCTCCTGTAATTATGTGGTCACCTTAGCATGGACTCGTATGTCGCACCCTGACGTCGTTGAGAACCTACTTTTCCAATTAGACAACTGTTCAAATGCGCTTGCCAAGTGAACCTAGATACCTTCGGACATGTGGGCGACAAAATTCGCACGCTTGAAGCTCTTGCCAAGCACGACCAAGACGTTACCAGCAGACACCGCACTTTTGGTCAGATTAGAGAATGGAGGAAGAAGGAAGAAATCCTTTGGTGGCAGAGAGCATGCTTAGATTATGCAAAATATGGAGATGCTAACACTCGTTGGTTTCATTTGAGGGCTAATATGAGGCGTGCAAAAAACACAATCACTAGACTGCTGGATCAGTCAGGGATATCGCACACAAGCCATGCAGACATTATGAATATCATCACACAGTTCTTTGGTGACCCTTTTACCTCATCCTAATCGTCAAATATCGAGGATGTGCTTTCATGTGTGCCCTCAGAGTCACCATAGAAATGAACGCCTAACTTTGGCGCCCATATGCTCGAGATGAAGTTGAAACCATGCCCTGATGGTATGAACC
>JACYFF010031957.1:97482742-97497567 GCA_017589665.1 Selenicereus undatus
TATATATATATATATATACATGTATGTATATGTATATATATATATATGTATATGTATATGTATGTATGTATGTATTTATATACTTCCTCTTATTCCCTGAAACACTTAGGCAATTTGAAGGTTTCCACCATGTCAGGGGGGAAAGAAGGGGAGACCAATAGCAGCCATGATTCAAAACACTACACTACACAATGTTAGTGTATTGACATCAGTCGTAGAAAGATAGGAAAGTCCAAATCAAGACTAAGTCAATACGACAGTATCAAGCCCCGCGCAAATTCAGGCCGAAATAACCATGAGGCTATCACCAGCAACATGATTGCAGTCACCTCAAATATCAAGTTCATATGCATCGATGGTCGACCCCAATGAAGGTAACTTACTAAAGTTCATACCAGCTTCTAAAATCAATGGTACTGAACTTGCAAAAATAGATAAGGAAGATGTGTACTCATAAATAGCATATTGGGAATCCTCAGTTTTATGCACGATTCTGGGGGCTAATCCTCCAACAGATGTAATTGAGGGTTTTGTCAGAAGAATTTGAAAATCTTATGAATTAGATAAAGTAGTCCTAGTCCGCAGAGGGCTTTACTTGGTGCAATTTCAAACTATGGTGGGCAAACTAGCAGTAATACAGAGAGGAGTGTATTATTTCGATGGTAAGCCACTCATTGTCAAAGTTTGGAATGCAGAGATGAATATCAGCACAGAGGAAATCACATCACCACCTATCTGGGTGCAATTCCTAGACCTGGACATCAGGTAGTGGAGCCTAGACAGCTTAAGCAAACTGGAGAGTATCTTAGGCATACCTATCAAAACTGAGAAGTATACCAAAGGGAAAGCAATGATTCAATATGCACGACTCCTAATAGACATCCCTCTGAATGGGGACTTCCCTGATTATATTGAATTCATCAATGATGTGGATGTGGTGGTCAGACAATCAGTCAAATATGAATGGAAGCCAACAAAATGTGAGCACTATCAAATGTTTGGCCACACAATACAGGAATGTAGAAAGCATAACGAAACAAGGATGGAATAGAGAGTGGTAGATAAAAGGCTCGAAGTTTAACCCAACAGATATGCAGCAACAACCACAACCTCAAAGGCAGTGGGAAGATTTTATCAGGGTACTAGACAAGCATACAGCTAGAACCCCTTTGAGAGCAAACTCGGGGGGGAGGGGGGTAGCCTGCTAGACTTAACTATTTTCAGGCACTAATTGAGAATGGGGGGAATGAAATGACCCAATTGGAGGTAGATAGGAGCCCCTCAAATGGATAACATTCTAGCATGGAATGTAAGAGGCCTGAATTAGCCAAATAAGCAAGAAGATGTGAGCCACTTCTCGCATAATAATAAAATTGGTCTTGTGGGACTCTTGAAAACAAAAATCAAAACTTGAAACATGGAAAAGGTACCTAATAGAATGCTGAGGCAATGGCAAGGGTAGCATAACTCAGAGTTTGGAGGAAAGGGAAGAATACTGCAAGCATGGAAAGCAAGAGAATACTCAGTTACAATACTAGAAAAAACATATCAGATGATACATAATAAGGTTATCCAATTATCAAGCCAACATACCTTCTTCATAACAATGGTGTATGGCCACAATACACAGGACATGAAACAGTCTCTAAGGGTAGACATAAAAAAATTAGCTATGCAGACAGGTGACACAACCTGGTGTTTGATAGGTGATTTTAATGCAGTACTAACAAGTGTAGATAGAATAGGTGGGACAGAAGTCTTAGAGTCTGAAGTAAGAGATTTTGCAAAATGCATGGAAGAGTGTGAACTTACAGAAATAAGCACAGTGGGAGTATACTACACATGGACCAATAAAATAGTTTGGTTAAGGTTGACAAAGACCTCATTAATCAGGCATGGCATAGTACCTTTGACTTTAGTCAAGCAATATACAAGGCCAATGCCTTCTTTGATCATACACCTCTGCAAATCTATTTCCCAAATAGCCCTATGCCTGAGCCTGAATTCTAATATTGTGACATGTGGAGTAATGATCCTCTCTTTCATGGAATAACTAAGTCTCAATATAGGAAAGTGTAGAAAGGAAGCAAACTCTCTCAATTAAGATCCTTCCTAATTCAACTTAGGCCATCTTTACAGAAACTTTATAAAGATAAGTATCATGATCTTCATGCTCAACAAGGCATAGCAAGAGAGAAGCTTAAGGAAATTCATACTCCTTTGTCTATTGACCTAAGCAATTTGGACTTTATTCATCAGGAGGAGGAATATAGGGATCAATGGATCAGAGTTTTATGCTCAATGCTATTCATGATTAAGCAGCAATGCAAAGCTAATTGGATTAAATATGGGGATGATTGCACAAGATATTTCCTTGCTAAAGCAAAGCAAATAAAGCTTGCCACTTATATCTATACCCTATATGATCATAATGGAACTCCCATAGAGGGATTTGAGGCAGTAGCAAATGAGATGCTCCATTATTATAAAGCTCTATTAGGCAAACAATAGACTATCAGATAGCCAATAGAGGCCGAAATCATATCACAGGGACTTGCCCTTTCAATTGCCCAATAACTAGAGCTCACAGCTCCATTTTCTGCCCAAGATATCAAAGAAGCTCTCTTCTCACTTCCTAACATTAAATCCCTGATAAAACCCCATTTTTACCTCTTTTGAACTTTGTTTTGACCCCTCCTTTCAGTAATTTTTGGGTTGAACCTCAAAGCATAGGGTCAAACAAGCCTCATTTGCCCTGAATTTGCTCATGTAGGATGTTTTCATGTTTTCAGGAGTTCCGGTTGAAGGAAAGAGGAAAACCCACTAATGTCGCGCGAAAAAAGGGCCAAGAAGGCAGTTTTCAAGCTAAGGGAGAGGTTACTGAGGCCCAAAGGACTGGCATGGGGACCCCATGCCAAGCAGCCCGGTCGTGCCAAGGGAGAATCGAAGGAGCAGCTAACCAGGGAAGTGACACAATGTCACCGTGCCAGTTTAGTGCCCAACGCGACTAAATTGTTTGGCCGCAGTTACAATTAGGCATCTTGTAATTTTCACTGTAGGCTCTTAAACAGGGCCGATTTTAGGTTTTCAACATTAGAAACTTTTACAAATCCTAGACTTCAGATTGAAGTTGAATCGAATGCGAATTGGTGCTACTCCTCTTGGAATCAATTAAAGTACGTTTCTTTTCTTCTTTCCCTTGCGATCTAAATGAAAGTTTGCATCTTTTGTGATGGCTTCTAGATTCTTATTCTTGATTTTGATTATTAGTATGACTAGAGGCTAAATTATTAGTCTTGGATTGGCAGTAGCCCCTATTATGTGAAATTGAATCATGCTTTAGATTTTTGTGAATTGTGCCTGTGATTGTGAATTGAAGTCTTGCCTAGTACGCCAAATAATGGTTGGATTGCTTGAGAGAGTTTAATTCACTATTCTTAATTAGCGTTTAGGAGATCAACGAAAATTGAATCCTTTATCTAGTGTGACTTTGTGAGTGATTTATCCTATTGACGTGAAAACAGTTAGGGTTTCAATTGGGAATAATCGATTGCTTAATCTTGTGAGCTTTATGACCTTAGTTTCATCAAAATAGATAGCTAAGGTTAACTTAATTAGTCTATTGACCTTCGAGAGAAGGCTTGAATGCACTCTAAACTGTAATCCTTTCCACTTCAATTGTTTTCATAGGCATGGTTTGCATGATCTAGTTATGATTCATATAGCGTAATAGTGTGGTGAATCCCAATGTAGGACTTTTCTTATCATTGAGTTTGACAATTCATCAGTTTCGACATAATAGTACTACTAGTTAGCGATCATCCAACCCTGTTAAACTTTTGCCTAAATTGAGTGTTATAAATCGAATTTGGTGATTGGAATCAAATTCCTTGTGGACATGACCTGTACTTGCCGTTGCTAGTTACAACTAGCACCATGCACTTGTGGTAACATTTTAAAGACAACAAGTTTTTGGCATTGTTGTTGGGGAACTCATTTATTCCAACATCAGAAGCGACTAAAACACTCTAGACTAGGCTTTTTCTTTTTCCTCTTCTTTTTCTTCTCTACCCTTTGAGCCTTGTTTGAACTTGCTTGCACTTGGTGTAGTTTTTGGCTTTGTATGCACGGGCGCAGTCAGAGGGATCGACAACTCATTCCTTTTGACCCAGAGATAGAAGTCACTACGCGGATGCAAAGCAATGAGAGAAAGGGGCAACAACCGCAAATCATTATGGCTGAGAGAGATCCTAGGGTGCTATGGAACTACGTCTTACCACAGGCAACCAGCATCGCCTCGTCCATTGTCAACCACGTCGTCAAAGCAAACAATTTCGAGCTGCGGCCTGATCTCTTGTCCTTCATGGAGAAGGACCAATTCAGTGGGGGTCCCACGGAGAATCCCCATATTCACCTTCACAACTTTTTAGCGAAGTGTGATACGATCAAGCTTAATAGGGTCTCCGCGGATGCAATTAGGCTAAGGCTCTTCCCTTTCTCACTGATGGACAGAGCCAATGACTGGCTCCTTAATGAAGAGCCTAATCCATTTACCACCTGGGAAGCCCTATCAAGAGCTTTCCTTAGCAAGTACTTCCCTCCGGGCAAGACCGTTAAGTTGAGAGTGGAAATCACTTCATTCTTTCAACGAGGCGATGAGTCACTATATGAAGCATGGAAAAGGTTTAAGGACATTTAACGCCAATGCCCCCACCATAGAGTACCCAATTGACTCCTAATCCAACCCTTCTACCATGGATTGCACCGGTTCCTGAAGATGTCTATTAAAGCCGTAGCTAGCGGTGCACTCATGGAGAAGTCAATTGAGGCTGTGAGAGCCTTATTAGAGGAGATGACCTCCAATAATTATCATTGGTCCAGCAAGAGAGCGACCCCAAAGAGGATTAGAGGGGTTTATAGAATTGATGTTGTGGACTTGCTTGCTAGCAAGGTTGATGCTCTAGCACTACGATTTAATATGCTTGAGACTCCTTCCTCAGGGAGTCTAGTAGGGAGCCCTTCAGGCACAATGTTTGAGGTTAGGGCTCTTTGTGAGATTTGTGGCATTCAAGGCCATGTTGCTGCTGAGTGCCAGTCAACTTTGCAGAGTGCTGAGCATGCCAATGTGATGCAAAACTACAACCAACACCCACAAAGTAATCCCTACTCAAACACTTACAATTCTGGTTGGAGAAATCACCCAAATTTCTCCACCGCAACAACAACCCGATTCCACCCAGATAGGGAGTGGGTGAGTCCAGTTCAAGTATTTCTCAAAAAAGGTGGAATGACCGTCATTAAGAGTGAGCGTGAAAAGCTCATCTCGAGTAAGACTGGGATCGGGTGGTGAATGTGCATTTGATTATCATAGATTGAACCAAGCACCCAGAAAGATCATTTCCCCCTCTCCTTCATTGATCAGATGTTGGAAAGGTTGGCAAGGCATTCATTCTTCTGTTATTTGGATGGACATTCGGGTTTCTTTCAAATCCCTATTCATCTTGATGGCTAGGAGAAGAAGACCTTCACATACCCCTCCGGTACCCTTGCTTATCAAATGATGCCTTTTGGGTTGTGCAATGGCCCTACTACTTTCGAGCGATGCATGACTGCGATATTTTCTGATCTCATTAAGAACATCATGGAGGTGTTCATGGATAACTTCTTCGCCTATGAGGGTACCTTTGACATGTGTTTGGAAAATCTAACTAGGGCGCTCTGTAGATGCGAAGAAGTCAACCTAGTGTTGAATTAGGAAAAGTTCCATTTCATGGTACAAGAAGGGGTCTTTTTGGATCATGTTATCTCTGCTAAGGGCATTGAAGTAGATAAAGCTAAGGTTGAGGTTATTAAGCAGTTGCCCCCTCCTACTTCAATAAAATGGGTGCGGAGTTTCCTTGGTCACGTGGGATTCCATCGCCGCTTTATTAAGGACTTCTCTAAGATCGTGAAACCTCTAACCCAACTTTTAGCCAAGGATGTCCCATTTGTTTTTATTGATGATAGTCATGAAGCATTTTACAGGATTAAGTAGGCACTGATTTCTGCCCCTATCATACAACCACCAGATTGGGATCTCCCCTTCGAGATCATGTGTGATGCCAGCGATTATGCGGTGGGGACAGTCTTGGGATAGAGAAGAGACAAGAAGCCAGTGGTGATCTACTATGCTAATAGAACGATGGATGAGGCTTAGCACAATTATACAACAACTGAAAAGGAGTTGCTCATGGTCGTGTATGCGAAGGAGAAGTTTCGACCTTACCTCTTATGCTATAAGGTCATCGTGTACACCGACCATTATGCACTCAAGCATCTCCTTGAGAAGAAGGATGCGAAGCCTTGCCTCCTTAGGTAGATATTACTCCTTCAGGAGTTTGATGTGGAGAGCAAAGACAAGGTGGGGGCGGAGAATGTTGTTACTGATCATCTCTCCAAACTCATTGTTAAGAGCCAAGACGCCCCCATCGATGATGCTTTCCCCGATGAGCATCTCATGGCTATATCCATGCGACAAGCCCCATGGTTTACCGACTTCGCAAACTACTTAGCCTCGGGGATTTTCCCCCATGATCTCTCCTCCCATCAGAAAAAGAAGTTCCTCCATGATATCAAGACGTACTTTTGGGAGAAACTGTTTCTTTACAAGCTGGGTAAGGATGGGATTTACTGGTGTTGCCTCCTTGAGGAGGAGATTCAGAGCGTGATTTCTTTCTGTCATGATTCTCCATGTAGAGGACATGCTAGCGCCTCTAAGACTGCCACAAAGGTCCTCCAAGCTAGATTCTTTTGCCCTTCCTTGCTCAAATATGTCCACTGTTATGTTTAGTCATGTGATAACTGCCATATGACTAGAAACATCTCCTGGAATAATGAGATGCCCCTCAACTTCATCCTAGAAGTTGAGATATTTGATGTTTGGGACATCGACTTCATGGGAGCTTTCCCATCCTCAAGGGGCAATCGATTCATCTTGGTTGCTGTGGATTATGTCTCCAATTGGATGGAGGTAGTGGCTAGCCCTACCAATGACTCCATGGTAGTCGCTAAGCTATTTAAGAAGGTCATGTGTCCCCACTTCGGAATTCCGAGGGTACTCATTAGCGATAATGGGATGCACTTCAAAAAGAAGAAACTAGAAGCCCTCTTGAAGAAATATGGAGTGCATCATAAGTATCGACTTGGCTACCACCCTTAAACTAGTGGCTAAGTGGAGATTTCCAACCGGGAAATCAAATCAATGTTAGAGAAGATGGTTTTAAAATCTCGTAAAGATTAGGCGAACAAGCTAGATAACACTCTTTAGGCTTACCAAAGAGCGTTCAAGACTCCAATCGGGACCACTCTGTTCCGGTTAGTTTACAGTAAGCCATGCCACCTCCCCGTAGAGTTAGAGCACAAGGCCTACTAGGCCATCAAGCATTTGAATTTCGATTTGAAATCTACAAGAAAGTGAAGACTGCTGCAATTGAATGTACTTGAGAAGATCCGATTGGATGCCTATGAAAGTTCAAAGATATATAAGGAGCGAGTAAAGAGGTGGCATGATAAGTTTATTAATAGGAGAGAATTTAGCAAAAGTGACTCGACTCTCCTATTCAATTCCAAATTAAAGCTCTTCCCTGGATTTCTTCGCTCCCGATGGTTGGGTTCTTTCCAAGTGCTTAAGGTGTATCCTTATGGAGCTATTGAGATCGGCATAGAGGCCACCGACTCGTTCAAGGTGAACGGGTCTCGATTGAAGCATTATGTAGCCAGTGAGTCGCTTGATGGGAAGGTCACTTGTGCCCTCCCCAATGTCTCTTCCTCTTAGAGATTCTTCATGGTCAAGCTCAGGACCTAAAACAAGCGCTTTTTGGGAGGCAACCCGAGCTTTGCAGCTTTCAAAAAAAAAGGAGAAAAGAAAAAGAAAGAAAAAAGCTTGAGAGGAAAAGAACCAAGCGAGAAAAATGAGCGAGAAGAGAAGGAGGCATCATGCCAAAAGGGCCTGATTGGAAGGCAGCAGGTTGGCATGGGCACCCCATGCCTAATGGCATGCTCATGCCACCCCCTAAAAGTTCAAAAAAAGGTAGGCAAGGGAAGCAAGGCCTGGCAAACAGCAAAACGGCATGGTGGCACCGTGCCTCATGGCACGACCGTGCCATTTCCCAAATTTCAGGCTCAGAGACAGCATTTTAGCACGGTGGCACCGTGCCCCTTGGTACGACCATGCCACCTCAGTTTTGGGGTAAAAGCCCTAAAGCCTTCTCCTTCCTCCTTTCTTTCTTCATTCTTCCTCCCCATTTTCTATCTCTAAGGTGCAACCCCCCTCTTTCTACCCACTCTATACCCCAAAATCTCACCTGAAATCCTCAAATTTTCCCTCGAATTCTCCAAATTCATTCATAATTTTCCACTCCCCCTGAAATTTCTCTTCTTTTTCACCCAATTTCACCACCTATACTACCCACTTTCTCTCTCTAAAACCCCAACCTCTATTATTAAAGGTTGTAGAGATAGAAAGCTTCCATCCTCTTCCCATTTTCATCTTCTTCAACCACTCCAAGGTCCAGATTTGCTCCCAATTACACATTATGGGCAAGAAACGAGTTGAAGAAGTTTCCAAGGCTCTATCCCTGCCCAAGAAGTCCTCCAAGGCCACTTCCTCCTCAACCGCACTGTCTTCTACTAAACATACAAAAGATGCTTACGCATTGATTTTTCCTTCTAGTACTAGGGGTTTGCATTTTGCTAGTGAGGAAGAAAAGACCCAATATGAGATTTTAGCCACTTGGAAGACTAGTGACCAAAAGTATTTTCATCGGGATTCCATGAGGACTTTGGGCAAGCTTGATGATATGTTGAATTTCATATGTAAATTGGGATGGATGGAGTACACTGGCATGTAATGTACCTCTTATGATCGCCTTGTGATAGAGTTTTTAAGCTTCTTGAATGTGAATTGGCATGAAACCTTTAGGGGTGAAGAGGTAGAAATTTCATTCCGCATGTTCAGTATGAACCACCGGATGAGTTTGAGAATGTTCAATGAGTTATTGAAATTCTAGGTGGCTGATAAGGTGTATAGAGATGTTCCCCCTTGTGAAGAGCGGACCCCGTTTGGTTGAGCATTACTTGGTCCAAACGGAAGACTTACAAGGACTATTTGGGACACCTAGAGCCTTTGACCCCCGACAGGCTAGGGCCACTAATATCTATGCTATCCACTTTCGTTACCTTCAACGCCTAATTGTGAATATCATTTTCGGATGCAACGACAACCAAAATGGTTGTCAGAAGGCGAAGTTATTAATTATTTGGTGTGCGTCATCGGGCACCCTCACAGACACTGGGGCGTTCATAATCCGTCACTTGGCGGAAGTGGTCAAGATTACCAATAAAAATGCTCTAAGCATTGGGGGCACTGTTACCGCCAGAGCCATTGCTTTAGGCCACGGTGATAGACTCTCCCATTTCAAACTCCATTTCCTTGGGGGTCACCTTGATGTCGGCACCCTCCACCACATGCACATTATTGATACTTGAGGTGACACCATTCAGTACCCTTACCACAAACAGATTCTCTTCACTCTCCCTAATGTTGAGCGCACCACAGTCACCAATAAGAGAAATTGGAATTGTGACCGAGTGTTTCTTAGGGTAACCGTGTTACCCAGGGAGGAACAACTCGCTGCTAACAAGGACGCCGAGTATGATAAGAAAGGGGACTTTAATGATGATGATGATGACGATGATGTTGATGAGGGTCAAGAGGGGCCCGAGCCTGTGGGCACTCACGTTGATGAGAAGCCCATTCCACCACCACCACCATTTAACCCACCATTTACCCATGAGACTGGCGGGTTTTTTTCCTCTGCGGCATATGTGTCGCTTGACCCCGCTTTTCTCAAATCCTTCTCCAACTTCCAAGTGGAGTTTTCGGGTCTTCGAGAGGGATATACTGGTATGCGTGATGACCTCCATCGTATCTCTGGATGCATGACCTCTATTGAGGAGGGAGTTACCTATTTTCAGGGCTTTGTTGACTTCCAAGAGAAGCGAGAGTAGCAGCAGATTCAGCGTGAGGAGGAACGGGCTATAAGGGAAGCCCGAGAGTATGAAGAGTCAAGGAGGATGAATTAGCTGCTCTGGCGACAATCAGAGTCCATCAGACAGTTGGAGGAGCATTTTCGCACAATCTCGGGCGATCAAGGGGGCTCGTTGTCATTTCCATCATATGATCTAGGCCATTCATGCACCTTTCACCCATTTCCTCCACATTTTTGGCCACTTCCTAGGCCTAATGAGACCCAGTGACTATAAGTTGTAACCCCTCCCCCTTCACTTCTTATGTATATTCTTTTCATTAGGGACAATGAATAGTTCAAGCATGGGGGGTGATTATTAAGGGCTTGCAATGTATATATGTTTCCTTGCAGTTAGAACTTTAGGTTTCATTCTAGCTTAGAGGCTTTCTAAGGTCGTAATTTTATTTCATGCATTAGATAGGCATGTAGGACATTGCATGTAGGTAGATGATGCATTTATATATCTTCTTTCCAACCATTGATTTGAAGTGGGGACGTGTTGAGTAGGGCTGTACAAGAGCATGAAGTAATCCTTTTACCCTTCTCTTTATTTATCTGCTTATTGATCTTTTGGCTAGGTTTATTGCTTTCGAAAAAAATAAAAAAGAAAAAAAAGAGTTGACGTCCTTTTTGGAAACCCCTCTAATGATGACATTCAAGGGGTAATGATTTGGATGGATGATTATGGTAGTTTGTGGCAAAGAGGCTCAGTTGGGGCCAACATTTTGTGAAAATGGTTGTGGAAATGTTTTGATTTGTTGGGCTATCTATGCTTGCATAGTTGCCCCTAAGCATTGCTGTGATGTGAACTAGTTAAACCTTGATCATTGCCCAACCTTTTGAGCTAGTTTTTTTTTTTTTTTGGTAGAAGACCCAGTGAGATTTTTGAGCTAGCATTATTTCATGAGTGTTCAACCCTCTTGCACGTGCATCTCTAGAAGTTGGCTTAACTCTCTTCGAAATCATGTTTGGCATGTGCATGGGGTTAATATGATTGAGGCATTCATTTGTTTTTAAGCCATATGAGCCAAAAAGCCACCCTACTTTATCATGACCTATTTGCTGCCCCCTTTGAGCTTTTTCCCTGTCATTTGATTCACCCATATATATTTGTCCCATGGCCTGAAATGAATAATCCCACCCTATGCTAAGTTAGCAGAGCAATGTCGTGAGTTATCTTTGATTGAGGAATATGTTTGCTGATAAACCTTAGTGGTTACCTCTGATTGGTTATTTGCATGATTGGGGGTTGAAACAATCCTTAGACCTTGGCCATTCTCTTTCTTCTTAAAAAAAAGATAAAAAAAAGAAGGCGAACAAAAAACAAGAAAATGCATGAATAAGATGTTTGGCCAAGGGAATTACAAAAAGAGAAAAGTTTCAACCCTCTTTCTTTGTGCTTTAATTGTGGAGTAATGGTGATGATTGTGTTTTGGTGTGGAGATGGTTGCGAGTGCTCTCTACTTGGACAATTACCTCCTCCTACCTAAATTTTAACCCTCCTTACCTATAGCCCTAACCTTGATGCAACCCTTGTGAAGCCCTTATGATTGACACCTGCGCATTAGCCTCTATTGATGGAGAATTGAGAGTTTTGCCAAGCTTATGGTAGCATGCATGCATTGAGGGTGATTTTGAGTGATTGATTTATGCCCTAACCAAATGAGAGGAGAGTTCCCATTCTTAGTCCTGAAGTGAGAATCTACCAATCTACCTAGCTTACAAACGATTCAGGGGGAAGCGGGACACTTCAAAGCATATCAAAATGGGTGTTTATTCTTGCACCATAGTCGGGTGATTTACATTTTGGAACATGTGTTTTTGAAAATGAGTTTTGTCCTTATTGTGTTTCTAAAATGTGAGCTGCCACGATTATCGATCTAATTGTCACCGCTTACCTGGGGAGGACGGCGCTTCGAGGTAAATCTCTCCCCACAATTCCGTTAGTTGATAACCTTGATTGAGGATAAGCAAGAGATAAGCATTGAGGAGTTAATAAACCTCCCTTTTTACCTCTTTCCAACTTAGTTTCGACCTCTCCTTTCAGTCATTTTCGGGTTGAACCTCAAAGCGTAGGGGTCGAATAGGCCTCATTTGCCTTGAATTTGCTCATGCCAGATGTTTTCACGAGTTCCGGTTGAAGGAAAGAGGAAAACCCACTAATGTCGCACGAAAAGAAGGCCAATAGGCGGTTTTCAAGCTAAGGGAGAGGTTATCGAGGCCCAGAGCACTAGCATGGGGACCCCATGCCAGTCAGCCCGGTTGTGCCAAGGGAGAATTGTAGGAACAGCTGACCAGGGAAGTGGCACGGTGTCACCGTGTCATGTGGCATGACAGTGCCACTTTATTGCCCAGCGCGACTAAATTGTTTGGTCGCGGTTACAATTAGGCATCTTGTAATTTTTGCTATAGGCTCTCGAAAAGGGGCGATTTTAGGTTTTAAACATTAGATACTTTCACAAATCTTAGACTTTAGATTGAAGGTGAATCGAATGCGAATTGGTGCTACTGCTCTTGGAATCAATCAAAGTACGCTTTTCTTCTTCTTTCCCTTGCGATCTAAATCAAAGTTTGCATCTTTTGTGATGGTTTCTAGATTCTTATTCTTGATTGTGATTGTTAGTATGACTAGAGGCTAAATTATTAGTCTTGGATTGTGAGTAGCCCTTATTAGGTGAAATTGAATCATGCTTTAGATTTTTGTGAATCGTGCCTGTGATTGTGAATTGAAGTCTTGCCTAGTACGCCAAATAATGGTTGGATTGCTTGAGAGAGTTTAATTCACTATTCTTAATTAGCGTTTAGGAGATCAACGAAAATTGAATCCTTTATCTAGTGTGACTTTGTGAGCGATTTATCCTCTTGACGTGAAAACAGTTAGGGTTTCAATTGGAAATAATCGATTGCTTAATCTTGTGAGCTTTATGACCTTAGTTTCATCAAAATAGATAAATAAGGTTAACTTAGTTAGTCTATTGACCTACGAGAGAAGGCTTAGAAGCGCTCTAAACAGTAATCCTTTCCACTTCAATTGTTTTCGTGGGCTTGGTTTGCATGATATAGTTGTGATTCATATAGCATAATAGTGCGGTGAATTCCAATCTAGGACTCTTATTATCATTGAATTTGACAATTCATCAGTTTCAGCAGAATAGTACTGCTAGTTAGCGATCATCCAACCTTGTTGAACTTTTGCCTAAATTAAGCATTATAAATCAAATTTAGCAATTGGAATCAAGTCCCTTGTGTACAAGACCCGTACTTGCCATTGCTAGCTATCCAGTAACATTTTAAAGACAACAATCCCTAGGCCTTGATGGATACAATAGTGGGTTTTACAAAGCTACTTGGATGCAAACGGGACCAATGGTATGTGAGGCAGTACAAGAGTTCTTTTCAACAAGCCAAATGCCTAAGTTCTTTGGTGCTACAAACCTGAATGTCTTACACAAGGTCAATCACTCATAGAGTGCAACTTAACTTAGAACAATCTCATGTTGCAATATATTTTATAAGTGCGCTACTAAGCTTCTCTACACAAGACTTAAGCAAGTCCTGCCTCACTTGGTAAGTTGAAGCAAAGGTGCCTTCATCAAACAGAGAGCTTCTTCATAATGTGCTCATATGTCAGGAGCAAGAACCTGAGATTAGTCGATCTATGGAGCTCGTCTAAGTAATTGACTTAGTAGTTACGAAAGCATGATCGGGATACTCAGACAACACATATCTCCTAGATGTATCCTGAAAATAGACCTACAAAAAGCTTTTGATTCAATCACATGGGAGTTCTTACAAGACCTACTAATACAACTCAAATTCCTCGCACAATTTACAGCTTGGATCATGGCCTCCGTAACCTCAATAAAATTCCACTTGCATATGAATAGGCACAAGTATGGAGCCTTCGAGGGAGGGAGAGGATTGAGACAAGGTGACCCTCTATTACCCCTCCTCTTTGTCATCTCAATGGAGTACTTGTTCAGACTACTAAAAAAATCAACTACCACACCTACATTTCAATAGATCAACACTGAACAAAGCTGGGGCTATGTCATCTAATGTTTGCAGATGATTTAATAGTGTTTTACAAAGCTTATCCAGACTCACTTAACATATTAGTTAAGACCATGCAGAAATTGACTAAAGTCTCAGGACTAAAAGCAAGCATTTTCAAATCAAGTATGGTCCTGGGAGGATGTACCAACCAACTCAAGGAGAAATGCTTAGGGATCACTAGATTTAAAGAAGATAAATTGCCTCTCACATATCTAGGAGTGCCTATAACAGCAAGCATGCTGAGCAAAATGGAATGCAGAACACTTCTCGACAAGATCACTTCAAAAATCTGGTAATCAAGACATCTATCCTATGCTGGAAGAACAAGGTTAATAAACACAGTCTTATTTGGGCTCTTCAATTACTGGGCATCCATTTTCATACTACCTCAGGAGGTAGTTGAGCAAGTAACTCAGCTCAGTAGAAACTTCCTGTAGAGTGGAACAATAGACTACCACAGAGCACCTCATGTAGGCTGGACAAAAGTGTGCAACCCAAGAAGCAGAGGAGGGTTGGGCATAAAGGATTTCTCTACCTGGAACAAAGCTAGCATAGCTAAACTGGTATTGGAAGTTGCTCAGGAGCAGGACACTCTATGGGTTAAATGGATACATGAGAGATACCTAATGTTGAACCCTTCCTTATAATATGTAACGAGTTTTGATGATAACAAACATAAATGAAAACGTAATGCACATACTT
>JACYFF010031957.1:97512567-97531509 GCA_017589665.1 Selenicereus undatus
TGAAGTGGATGTTGGAATATTAATATTACTGAGTTGATTTTATATTAGGTGTTACAATATCTTTGAGATTATTTAATATTCAAATTTCAATATGTTATCATTATGATATTATATTGTGTTATTCAAATTTGAATATAAGATTGTGGAGCTATATTTATCAATGTCAAAGATTTCCTCTTAATATGATAATATCTTGTGATAGAATATCTTGGAAGATTATGCTGCAAATTATGAATGGTCCTAGAAGATTCTCAACCAAGATATTCAGCCTAAATCAAAGAAAGTAGCCGTTGGAAGTACTTGAGCAATAACAGAAAAAATCAAGGGCTTGGAAGGCCAATTCAAGGCCTTGAAATCAGGCATGGAGATTGCATTTTCACAAGATGTGCAACGGTCATTTGCCATATTTTTCTGCATTCTTCTTTACACATCTCATCTATAAAAGGGGAAGAGATTGGCAATAAGAGAACATAAGAGAGAGCAAGCACTCATTGGCATACACATTACTTGAGAACTTATTGACATACCTTGAGCTTAAATTTGCTTCTATATATTACATTTCATTGTATTGTTCAAGTTGTAATTTGGGTGAGATCATAGAGTTGAAAGGTCAACTCTACCAACGACTCGTTGAAGGGTCAACTTGTAACTTGAAACTTAGAGTAGGTGTACTCTAGAGTTGTAATAATCCCTCCAAATGAAATTGGGTTAATCCTAGAGTAGGGAACTCTAGGCGGGGACTAAGCTTGGTTGATGCTAACCTCATTAAAAATTACTCGTGTCTTGTCCACGTTTATCTTTCCGCTCTTTACTTGATTAATTTGCGATATTGATCATCACCCTCTATTCAACCCCTTCCTTTAGGGTGATTTAACTAGCCAAACTGGGCCAACAATTGGTATCAGAGCTAGTACTATTTTTGTGAGACTTTACCGTCTAATAATTCGATCCCATGGATAGTTATGATTTTGACTCTAACTGTCCTCCGCTTTTTAAAAGTACTAATTATTTTTTGCGGCAGGAAACAATGGAACGTTATATCAAGCGCAAGGGTCTTGATCTTTGGGAGATCATGTTCAAAGGTCCAATAGTTATTGAGAAATCAGAAGATGAATATACTGAAGATTATTACAAGCAAATATCCAAAAATTTTAAAGTTATAAATATTTTATATTGTGCTCTTACTGTTGATATTTATGAGTTTATTTCACACTGTGATAGTGCCAAAGAAATTTAGGAGACTCTTTATAATTCATATGGTACTAATCAAAATGTGGCATTAAGCGAATTTGTGGCGTAGGATGAGATATTCAAGGAAGGAAATGTTAAGCAAGTTGAGGATCACCAACAACATGAAGACCAAGAACATGGAAATGATGATCCAATTCAACGGATTATACATAATGATGTCAAGCATGTCCAAATTGAGGAATTTCTTGAAAATGGTGAGAAAAATGATGATTCATCCATTCTTCAAAGCGGTAAGGATGAGGTAACATCCAAAATTGAATTTTCAAATAATAGTATTTCTCCAAGTTGTCACATTTTTTGTGATTTAAATGCCACACCAAATTTTCAACTTTTAAAAATTCTTGATTGTGGTATTAAATCAAGAAAATGTGTCAAGATTGAGGGAAAGAAAAATTTTACGTCATTAATTTTTCTTACTTCTAACAATTTTGAATCTAAGAAGAAAAGGGTATCAAGATTTGGTCGAACAACTTCATTCTTGAAGAAATCAAAAAAGAATGCACATGTTCGTGGGATATTATTGATTCCTCATTTATGTACTAATAATGAATTTTCAATAGCATTTGATCCTCTTGAAAATTTAAATGGATAAGGAAACATTGGAGCTTCGCAAAGGCATATGGTAAGTTATGGTTTGCCAAAAGTCAAAATAAGGTAAGTTTGTTTGTTTCGTCATTGCTCAAATTTCAAGGCCCTGAAGTATAGTCCAAGGCCTTGAACTGTAGGCAGAAACTGGGTATTTTTAATATGACCAATTCAAATGTTTGAATTTTTATGTGAAAATATTTAGATTCTTGCTAAACATAAGACTATGTTACTTTGCATGATCTACTTCCTATTTGTTGCATTTTGATTTCAACATTTTTCTAATTTTAATTTGCTTTATTATTGGTATCTTATACTATTCTGACATGTTATTATATCTCAATGCTTTTGTCCATAATTATTATGATCTCAATACTTATATTGATTGTTTCAAGATGAGAAAAATTATATCACTTGATCATTTTTTGATAGCCTAGATTTACTCTTGATAAGGGGAAAGTTTTGTTCAATTATTGCATCATTATATTGTTTATAAAAATTCCAAGTCAATGAGCATTAGCGTATGTGATTAAGTTTTTGTTAGTATTTTATCCCCTATATATATATATAGTTTTTATGATTGCCACGGATTGGGGGGGGGGGGGGGAGCATCTTTAAATGACACTGACTTGTTAAGGGGCAATTATATGTGTTTACCATAATAAGCTTCAATTCTTCTTTCTCCTTCTTGTGCTACCTTTTTGATGAAATACAAAAAGGGGGAGAAATATTTGAAAAACTTTTCATATTGTGTCATTCAAATTTGTATGAATATGTTATTGGGTTTTGGCTTTCATCAAGAAGGGTGAGATTGTTAGATTTCTTAAAGCTCACATTGAGTTTTTTAATATTTTTTGATGAAAGACAAAAATGATTTAATCAATTGACATATTCATCATGTTATAATTAAATGATCTTAATAATTGATATTGTTTACATGTGCTATATTTTTGAAGTGGATGTTGGAATATTAATATTATTTAGTTGATTTTACATTAGGTGTTACAATATCTTTGAGATTGTTTAATATTCAAATTTGAACATGTTATCATTATGATATTATATTGTGTTATTCAAATTTGAATATAAGATTGTGGAGCTATATTTATCAATGTCAAAGATTTTCTCTTAATATGATAATATCTTGTGACAGAATATCTTAGAAGATTATGCTGCAAATTATGAATGGTCCTAGAAGATTCTCAGCCCAAATCAAGGAAAGTAGCCGTTGGAAGTACTTGAGCAAGAACAGAAAAAATCAAGGGCTTGGAAGGCCAATTCAAGGCCTTGAAATCAAACATGGAGATTGGATTTTCGCAAGATGTGCAACAGTCATTTATCATATTTTTCTCCACTCTTCTTTACAGCTCTCATCTATGAAAGGGGAAGAGATTGGCAGCAAGAGAACATAAGAGAGAGCAAGCACTCATTGGCATACACATTACTTGAGAACTTATTGGCATACCTTGAGCTTAAATTTGCTTCTATATATTACATTTCATTGTATTGTTCAAGTTGTAATTTGGGTAGGATCATAGAGTTGAAGGGTCAATTCTACCAATGACTCGTTGAAGGGTCAACTTGTAGCTTAGAACGTAGAGTAGGTGTACTCTAGAGTTGTAATAATCCCTCCAAATGAAATTGGGTTAATCCTAGAGTTAGGGAACTCTAGGCGGGGACTAAGCTTAGTTGATGCTAAACTCGTTAAAAATTACTCGTGTCTTGTCCACGTTTATCTTTCCGCTCTTTACTTAATTAATTTGCGATATTGATTATCATCCTCTATTCAACCCCTTCCTTTAGGGTGATTTAACTAGCCACATCGGGCCAACAGATGGTACTCCTAAGTGGGGGGAAACAGTGTGACTCAACATATTTTGCAAGCCCACAACTTATGGGTTTCTCATTGCTACCCACATATTGAAGTTTTAGTTACACGTTTAGGTGGAGTGGTACACAAATGAGGGGTCCATCCACTAAATCATCTCCCCCCCCCCCCCCCAAAAAAAAGAATCCCAATATTCATCTTGTTGGTTCTCAACCTTGGTTCCCATCATAAATACCTTAGTGGAGTCCCTGATAGTATAGTATTGGTCGTACAATTCGACGTCTTGTGATAAGCCTAATCATGATACTGATTGAGAAGAGGGCCAATGGTGCAAATTGGAAATAAACTAAACTTTGTCTCCATAAGGAAAAAATTGAGTGAATAACAAAGAAAATTAAAAATATAAAGTTATTACCCAACGGGCAGACCATTACGGCTATTTATCAATGCACATGGGAAGTTTGTACCTCCCAAATATTAACCAAGTTTCCTTTCGATCCTTAATCATCAACTCCCTGCCTCCCTTTCTCTGAATATATGTTGCCTCACCAGTGAATTACTCCCAATAATAACCAACAAAAACGAGCATGCTAAAATCTGTGGAGGAAAAACAGTTGGTTTTTGGCAATGGTTTCTATTGTTTGTGTGATTCTTTTCTCCTGATTATCTTTAATCATGAATTTTTGAGATTACAAAGCTAAAACCAAGTTGAAGACAACAAAAGAGAAGAGAGAGAATGGGGAGAAAAAATATCGAGATTCTAATATACCGACGATATTATTAGATCGAAAAAATTAGAAGAAAACCTTGCCAATTAGGAGGATATACCTTCGTACAATAGCCATCGAGCTAGTTGCCTAGGATGGAGATTGGCATAAGATCGCAGTAGGTGATATACACAGTTGATCTTTGTTTTCATTTGGATCACTTCTATGCATTTGCAATATTGTTGTCAGCGTTTTATTGATCCTACACCTGCAATTTTGGTAATTGCAGAGCCACAATTTGACGAAACCCCAATCTCCCATTCCGCATAGCCTCCCCAATGTCACAAAATCCAATACCCCCCCCCCCCCCCTTTCTATTAATATACAGAAAACAAAAATTGATGCCATTAACTTGAATAAATGAAATGATTATCCTTAATGACAAAGAGATATACTTAGCAATATATACAAATATGGGCTAAACAAAATTGAAATAGAAAGAACTTAAGGCAAGAATGATTAAAGGCATGGGGAAGGCCTGAATGTGCAATGACATGAACCGTCATTTATTGCTCAATTAAAATGCTAAAAATTCTGAGCTCCTTATTGGGGAACAAAAATCGAACTAAATTGAAATTAGAATAAAAAAAACTCAAGCCAAGAGTGATTGAAGTTCAAGGAAAATATTCTGATCTTTTGTTGGATGTGATCTCCATCCTTTGAACTCATCATTGAAGAGAGAGAGATGGACATCCATTGCCTTTTGAGTTTTTACTGGAGAAACAAACAGAAAACATTTGACATGTTCAAAAGTTGATAAGTGCTTGATTCTTTAAAAAAAGGCAAAAAAGGAAGTAGGTGTCTAAAATTCACACCAAAATTTACATATTGAAATCTAAAATAAAAAATAACCAGTCAAACTCATACCTTAGCCGTAATTAACTTCTTCCGAAGTATCTGCAATCTCCAATGCAGGGAGAGGAAAAAATAATGTGAGCGGTGGTGAGCAATAAGAAACAGAGGAAAGTGAAATTATTGTGTTCAAACCCACAAAATTTGTAATTTAGTAATTTCCAACATGGACCAAGAAATCGAAATTCTAATGAAATTGAACCTTTATCTTATTTCTTCTTCTGAAATAGCAACTCACCAGCCTAGGGTGCATTAGTTCTTGACATTTCTAGCACCCACGCACTATTTGAGATATTACTTAAGATATTCAGACCAAACTTTAAGAACACAACTGTAATAAAAAAAAGCTTCTAAATTTTTTCTTGCTAAAAAAATCTGAAAGATAACCTATGGGAATGGAGGGCTAGATCCCTAAACGAAGAAACAAATTGCAAAATATTAAAAGAAAAAAAAATATATCAAAAATAAAAATAGATCACCAAAGTATATTTACGGAAGTGGCCAAACATGCTAATAAGGCGGTGGCTGAAACAAAGAACAAGAAGGAGATCAGAGCAAGTGCATGAAAGGCTATCACGTAAATTACGTCACAAATCACAAAGTGGGAAACAAAGAAAAAATCTGGGATCATGATTTCATGGTTAGATACTACAGGAAACCCATTTTTTTAACTTTTGGTGGAGTGGGCATAGGAGTCGCCAACTCTAAAATAAAAGCCTTTAAATTTCTCAGAATGCATTAACACAATCAATTGATGTATCCCTTCTCTCAAATTTGATCCATTCCTTTGTAAACCCACCAACACCACCAACACTACCACCACTACCAACAACAACAACAACAACAACAACCACCACTCTTCAGTATGGGTCCCTCTTGTGCTATGAGAAAATCCAAATATAAGTGGTCATACCTTTGCAGGTATCACTACCTATAGAGAGTTCGATTTCAATAAATCTACAAAAAATGGTTTGAGAAAAACATTTTGCATTTGAAAATCCTCTGGTAAATTAAAATAAATAGCTGATGGTAGATAATAAATAAACAAACTAACAAATAAATAAATATATAAATATATAAATAAATACAAATGCGATGCACCACACAGTCATCAAGTCACTTAATAAACAAACAAGTATACACCAGGACTAGTAGTACATGACAAGTGATAGCCAACTCCAAGCATTGACACTTTAAGCACCTTACCTAAAGTTTACAATCTTAATCCTAGATTTCCATATTTCCTATCATGGGCCATGGAATTACTGACTCTTAGGTACCTAAGTTCTATAGTAACTATTTTTAGGCTCATGTCTTTGTGAAACTAATTTTGGGGTATCTTATATTTTCAAACCATTTATTCTTAGGTTCTTTTTATTATTGTTTTGGCTCAAAACTTTTAAAAAATTTTAACTTTGGCCCAAACGGGGTTGAAAATGGAAATACTTAAACTTATGGGTTTCTTTGGAAAAATATCCTTGTTTTCAATGATTAAACTTCTTGTAAAGACTTTACTGGTACTAGTTATCACAATCTACCACTTACATCATATGTGCTATATTTTATATGATTAGAGGTCCATCATGCTTAGCAAAATAATTAAAGCTTAATTAGAGAGTTTTGACCATTATTTGAACTTAGTCAGTGTTGGAGTCTGGCGCTCCTCTAGCTTCCAGTTTACAGAAATTGCTAATCTTTACCATGCCGTCCTTAGATCAAGCACAGTACAGATGCATTTCATTTCCTACTTCGAACTGTAATCACTAATCAAGTTTTTTATATTTTAAAGGATAGTAGAACTTTATTCAAGAAATTATAATATTTAAGACATAAGTTTCAATTGAATAACGTTCCCTGCTAGGAAACTTAATTTATTGAAAGCTTGAAAGTAGAAATATGACAATGGAAAGATTGAAGAGGGACTTAAGCTGCTACGTTTATCAGAGATGCTTGCTCATAGAGAATGGAGAATCTCAACTTCTCTTTTGCTCGAGTATGCTCAAATGACCGTATCCCTTCTTAACCATAAGCCTTCCTTTTATAGAGGAGATTAAATGCATAGGATGCCCTAACGGCTACAGTATACACTAATATGTTCTCCTTGTCCAATTGCCATATTTGATGATAAATGTTGTAGAATTCGATGGCTCTTGCTAAAGCAGGATCACTAACTAATTCTTGGTGTTCTGAAAATCATTCTCATCGTCGATCATTGGAATTGTCTAAATCAATTATTTGAACAAGATAATGAGCTAGTTTGGCTTTTCCATTTTCATACTCAATTATTGCACAATATACCTGCACATATAGGCATCTATTGTATGTCATTTTTGTTGGACTATTAAGAGATGTAAGAATTCAATGGATTCTTTCGAACATGCAATGTTGAAATTTGGTTAGTCTTGAGAAAAATGGGTACTTTAGATATGAGATTTCCATGAGGTGGACTACCATTTTGTATTCCCAGTCTTTCATGGTAGGGTTATTTGTAGAGATTGAATTTGCTAGAAAACTAATAACACCAACTTCAGATCTATCAGGAAAGTATATTATAGTACTCCATGATTCCCAAATATCATAGAAATAATTATGATGGTAGTCGATGCAAGCTGCATAATACTCATCGAATCATTTTTTTTGGGCATGAGAACTTATTTTTTTCTTCGATATCCTAGTGAGTATACACCATTTGTTTGACTCGAATAATAGTATTGGGATTTAATAAAGTAATATTTGCAAATGTCTTATCTTTATCCCAAAATTTTGGAGGATTATCATAGCACAGTTCTTTGCATAATTGCTCTTGTTCGTTGTTCAACAATCTGATCTTTAATAGATAGCTCAAGTAGTGAAATCGTCAATGCTATCTCATGTTGTGCATGCATTACCTTTTCACCACGCTCGCTACGTGTGAATTCAATCTTCTGATAAGTGTAAGCCTCACTTAATTTTGCAATAGGAACTGTGTGACCATACTAATGTATTGCGGGAACACTACTTTCGTTTATCATAATGAGTTCAACAAATATAAGAAGGTCGAGGGAGCTACTTCAGAAGATGTCTTTTATTATCTCTACGATCTTAGAGCTGGAAAATTCTTATCAAAAAAAGAACAGAGATATCTTCATGAATTATTTGAAAAAGGGGATTCAGAGGATCTTTAACTTGATGAAGATTTTGATGATTATTTGGGTAATGATGGACTGGAAGACATTATTGGAGATAAAGGCATGCAAAAACTCAATATAAATGACAAGTCATGTTAGCATTAAAGGCTCTAAAAAGTTGTTTCTCCATTATTGTAGTATTTTTTGAAGTGTCTAGTCAGTAAAATAATGTTGCCTACTGTAGCTATGTGCAGACAGCTGTAGTCATGTGAAAATTGTAAATATTATTTGGTTTATGGTCTGGTGCTTGTCGACGGCTCGAATACATCCTGGCGAGCTTTCGACAAGGTACGATCGCCGACGTTAGTGATGACAGGGCTGGGGTTGGAGAGCAAGGGTCAAACGAGGGTGGCAGCTTTTGACCGTTGGGTGCTCTGACCGAAAGCCATTTGAGGTAAGGCGAGGTGCAGGTAAGGTCAACCTTGTTTCCATTTTGGTGTAAATTCTACTCGGTTTCAATCTCTGCTGTTGATATATTTCCTTTCCCTTTTGCTTTTCCTTTTATTTAGTCTAGCAACCTTCTGCTTTCACTTATTTTGTTTAATTATTTATATTGAGACCCCAAGTTGTGTGAAGCCCATCTGTGTTAAGTCAATGCCTTTAGTTACTTGTCTCTTTCTAATATTATTATTATTATTATTATTATTATTATTATTATTATTATTATTATTGTTATTAATTAGTATCTATTATTATTGTGATGTTGGGGGTGGGTGTTGGTAGCTTAAGCTAGTGGCGAGCAATGTAGTAGCTTTAGCCAGTCATCTGGTGGAAAATGGGGTTAGGAGGGGTGTAGGGTTTCGGAAGGTGCGCATAATGTCTTGAAATATTGGGTCACTTACTGGTAAGTCAATAGAATTATTTAAGTCCTTGCATGGACGTGGGATTAACATAGCCTGTGTTCAAGAGACAAAGTGGGTGGGGCTAGAGAAGCTGATGGGTATAAGTTGTGGTATTCGGGGTCAAGTAAGGCTAGGAATGGAGTTGGTATTTTGGTTGAAAAGGAGTTGGTTGACTCTGTTGTTGAGGTGAGGCATAAGAGTGATCGAATTATGGCCATTAAAGTAGTGGTGAGATCAAAAATCCTAAATGTGGTTATTGTTTATGCACCTCAAATAGGTTTGTCAGATGATATTAAGAAGCAATTTCGGGAGAATTTGGATATGGTCATTCAGGACATACGTCGAAGCAAGAAATTTTTCATAGGATGTGCCTTTAATGACCATATTAGTGTCGAAGCAGACGAGTATGATACGCTTACGGAGGTTTCGGTTATGGGGAGAGAAACAATGGAGGAGCTTCTGTTCTGGACTTTGCGGTTGCTTATGAATTGTTGGTGGTAAACTCCTTTTTTAAGAAAAAGCAGGACCACTTGGTGACCTTTAAGAGTGGTTTCATAAAGACTCAAATTGAGTACTGCTTGATTAGGATGGATAATAGGAGGTTATATAAGGATTGTAAGGTGATACCAAGTGAGTATTTATGATCTCAGCCTAGGTTCCTAGTGTTAGATGTGGAGCTCAAATATACAAAGTGGGAGAAGAGGAGTGTTGGGGAACCTAGAGTTAAGTGGTGGAATCTTACTGAAGAGAACACTATGAAGTTGGTAGAGATGATTATTGAAGTAGGAGCTTGGAGATACGTAGATGATGCAAATACAATGTGGGAGGCAATGGCACAATGTATTTGAAAGTCAGATAAGGAAATCCTAGGTACACCTAGGAGATGTGGCAGCAGGATAAAGAGAGCCCGGTGGTGGAACAAGGAGGTAAAGGAGAAAGTCAAGGGAAAAAAAGAGGCATACACTGCTTTCATGAATTGTGGAACTGATAAAGAGCGAGAGATTAGTAGAGTTAGATATAAGGCAGCAAGAAAGATAGCCAAGAAAGTTGTTGCTGCAGCTAAGAGCATGGCTTATAATAGGCTACATCAAAAACTGGAGAGCAAGGAAGGCCAAAAGGAAGTGCTTAAACTGGTGAGGGTTAGGGGATAAAGAACAAGGAATTTGGGTATCGTGAGGTGCATCAAAGATGAAAATGATAAGGTGCTATTCTAGGATGCAGAAATTAAGGAGAGATGGCAGAAATACTTTTTCAAACTCCTCAATGGTGAAGTGATGGAAGATTTTCAAAGTAGAGAAAGAGAGAGTAGTTAGAGTCAACTTGATCTCGATTGTGTGATCCTATCAGTAAGGACGAGATTAAAGAGACTCTAAAGAAGATGACCACTGGGAAGTGATGGCAGAGGTGCATTAAAGATGAAAATGGTAGGGTGTTATTCGAGGATGCAGAAAATGAATAAGAGACGACGGAGGTACTTTTTCAAACACCTCAATGGTGAAGTGATGGAAGATTTCAAAGTAAGGAAAGAGATAGTAGTTAGAGTCAACTTAATCTCGATTGTGTTATCCTATCAGCAAGGATGAGATTAAAAAGACTCTAAAGAAGATGATCACTGGGAAGGTAGAGGGACCAAATCAGATAACGGTGGAAGTGTGAAAGTATTTGGGTGAAGAGGGACTGAAGTGGCTAGCTGAGCTTTTCAATATTATTTTTAAGACTGCTAAGATCCCCAGTGGATGGAGGTTTAGTACAATCATTCCATTGTACAACAATAAAGGGGATATTCAAGATTATAACAATTATAGGGGTATAAAGTTCCTCAGTTATACTATGAAGTTATGGGAGAGGGTGATTGAGAGTAGGTTGCAGAAAGATATTTTGATACCAGAGAACCAATTTGGTTTTATGCCTGGCAGGCTAACCACAGAGGCGATTTACATCCTTAAAAGGCTCATGAGATTGTACAGGGATAGAAAGGTAGATCTTCATATGGTGTTCATTGACTTAGAAAAAGCATATGATAGAGTTCCTCATGAAGTGTTATGGAGATGCTTGGAAAAGAAAGAAGTGTCACCTGTGTATATTCGAGTTATTAAGGATATGTACAAAGGGGGTAGGATGAGTGTTAGGATGCCAGGAGGGGTTACCAATGACTTCTACGTTGGTATGGGCCTACATTAGTGTTCTCCTTTAAGCCCTTTTCTTTTTACTCTAGTAATGGATGAACTTACAAGAAGGATTCAACATGAGTTACCATGGTGTATGTTATTCACATATGACATTGTTATTATTGATGAGACTATAGAGGGAGTTAATGGCAAGTTGGAGCGATGGAGACATACATTGGAGCCTAGAGGCTTTAGAGTAAGTGGATCGAAAACTGAATACCTACATTGTTATTTCAGTAGAAGAGAAGATGCGAGGGGAAGAAGTCAACATTGATGGGATGACGATACCAAAGGTCGAAAAGTTTAAATATGTAGGCTCGATCATTCAAAAAAACGAAGATATTGACGAAGATATTAACCAGCATAAAAGTGGGTTGGAAAAAAT
This sequence comes from Selenicereus undatus, assembly GCA_017589665.1. Classification (NCBI taxonomy): domain Eukaryota; kingdom Viridiplantae; phylum Streptophyta; class Magnoliopsida; order Caryophyllales; family Cactaceae; genus Selenicereus; species Selenicereus undatus. The sequence continues at coordinate 97,524,413 of JACYFF010031957.1, forward strand.
GGAAGTATGCTTCAGGTGTGCTGTGTGATAAGAGGATGCTTATATGATTAAAAGGTAAAGTTTTATCGTATGGTAGTTAGACTTACTGTGTTATATGGATCAGAGTGTTGGCCTATAAAAAAGACATAGGTTCAAAGGTTAGTGGTAGTAGAGATGAGGATGATTAGATCGATGTTTTGTTGTACGAGAATAGATAGAATTAGTAATGGAGTAATTAAAGACTTAGCTAAAGTGGCTTGCTTCGAAGATAAGACGAGGGGAAAAAGGCACAAATGGTTTGGCCATATGAAAAGAAGAAGTGTGGATGCTCTAGTGAGGAGATGTGAGAGGATTAGCATCCCAGATGGTAAAAGAGGGAGAGGACGGGCAAAGAAGAGTTTGGACGAGGTGATTAGAGAGGACTTTAAAGTTGTAGCATTGACAGATGATATGACCCGGGATAGGAGACTATGGCGAGATAGGATTAAGATCTTAGATCATAGAGACTTAGCATCGTAGTTGTCTCTCAGTTGTAGTAGGGTAGGTTTGGTTGTGGTTTTTTCATATATCGTGTTTGTATGCAGGTATTACATGCATCTGGGAAGAGACATTGTTTGCCTACCTCTGTTTGTTGAGGTAAAGTACATTTCTCTGCTATGTTGTACTTATGTTTACATAGTTACTGCCACTTGATTTATTAGTACTTCGTAGCACATTCCCTGATGCTCATCATTATTCTTTCTTCATAAAATGTTTTTACAAAATTCTTCTTCTATAAAATGCTTTTTATAAAATCTTGTTTCATGGGTCTTGTGGAATCAACCTCACTACGGGTAGGGATGCCGATAGAGGTAAGATTGCCTACATCTGGATCTCCCTAGGCCCTGAGAAAACAGAACCCACATTTGGAGATGTTGTTGTTGTTATGCATGGAGAATCTAGTCTCTGAAAATTATTTTCAATAATCATATCATGAAAGGGTTGATCAATAGCCTATAGAATTGATATAGTGCATTGGACTCCTCCCAATTCTCTAGATAACCCTTTTATGGCTTCTTTGTGGCTCATAATCTTATTATCAGCTATCATAACTTGTAACAGATTCTTGGCTTTTCCTACATATATTATGGAAATAAAGTTCTTTTTTCAAAGCGTACTGAACAACCACTAGGTAGGCACACAATTCATATTTATTATATCGCTATAAACATACATTTATTTGGATATAGATCTATTAGGATTTGTATTAGTGACTTCATAGCATATCTCCATAGTTATATTTTGACTAATTTATCTTCATAAATTGGCTCATTAACAGTTCTTGTTTTGTACCCAGTGACTTTTCTGTCTGGATTCATACTTCGGTATACATCGTGTTTTGCGGGTTCAGAACTCATTCCACTCATTTCACTAGTCATACTAAGTGTATCATGTTCTTTAAGCTCTCCTTTAGGTGATGAAGTCCTTCTCTCCATTTTGAACTTGCACTCATGCTTCTTAATAATTGGGGTTTGAATGGAACTTACTATTCTCATAAATTTTTATCACATTTTTCTTAGTGATTTTTGTAGGATTGGCAAAGCTAGATATCCATGACCTATCAATCTTTATCTCTTATGGGTTGGACTTTATCCTTTGAATTTTCTACATTGGAGCAGGACTCTCAAATTTTCTGTCTCTATTATTGTCACTTTAGTCTTTGGATCTATAATATTATCTAATTTGTAAATAATTTTCCAAAATATCCTCAGTGGATAATATCCTCTTTTTATATCCATCCCAACTATATTTATCCTAAGAGATAGGAAGTTTTTAACAAACTCATCTTTTAGACTCACACAATATCTAGGTCAACAATTGAATCCTACTGATCCATTACATAAATTAGCCTTAATTTCTGTGATAATTTGATTATTAAATTTGTTATGCTTGATATAACAGAGTAGAGCATAAAGATCAATATCTTTGTCATAATACCCTAATTGAGTAATTTGAACCTGGACACTTCCAACATGGATATACCTATACTTTCTATCTTTGTTATGCTTAAGGATATTTTTCCAATTGATGAGATTAACCTCTTCCACGTCATACTCACATTCTCTTATTTTTAAATCTCCTTCCATCATTTCACGTACATACTTATTCTTTAATTGAAAGATGAATTTTTTATAGATCATATCTTTCTAAATTGTAAGAAAGACCCAATCTCCTTTGATTCTTCGTTCTCGTTATTCACAACAAATTCTTCTCCTTGAAGGTCACCAAGAATAATTGAACTACCTTCCATCGTATAACTAGTCTCATCATAATCACTTTCTTCATATTCGTCTTCTAGTACAATCTCAACAATTCTGTTCTTGTTCTTCAAGGTTAGGTCTAGTGCTTCTTGTTCGCTAAGCTTTAAATTATCTAGATTACCCAGGGTTTCAATAAGCTTGTTATTCTTCCTGTTTTGGCATTCGTTTATATAATGACCAACTTCTCCACATGCCTAACACTTACAATTATTTTTCCCCGCAGGACAATAAGAGGCTTTCCTGAAAAAATCTTCATTTTTTAGGGATTGGTTTGTTATAATATTTTCTTTTATATTTCTCTCCCCTTTGCTTGTTAAATCTCTTTTTCTTGCAAATTTTGTTTTTTCTTCTTCTCTTAGATTTCTGTTCCCATTGGTGAGGATAATCCTAATGGGCTAAAAAGATGTTTCTACATTTTCTTTTGCTTTTGGAGATCAAAGCATTGATCATCGACCCATTTTCTTAAATAAGAGAATTTTGAACCCAGGTCTCAAGGACATCTGCTTTTTCAAGTCATACAATGTGCTTTTTATTAATTATGGAATTTATCGGATATGGCAATTTGTCATAGAACATACCGAGATTAGTTTCGTTATGCCCAATTTTATAATAATATAGACTAAATTCAGCAATACAATTTTCTAAATATCTCATATCCCACAACTCTATGTTATTAATTTTTGTTTGTCATTCTCTATCTTTTTCTTCAAAATCAAGTTTAGCTCCGATAAATTCAGTTTTGATTTCCTTACATAAATTTTTGAACATTGCATCTAGTGTTTCCATAATTCTTAATGCATTTTTGTCGTCCGCATTTAGTGAATCATCCCAACCAGCTATCATGCCAGAAAACCTATGTTCGATGTTGTTTGGAAAATTTGCAGCAGCCCATATACTATTTAGGTTTAGGGCACTACTCATGCCTCTTTTTCAATGTTCAAATATTTTTTCTCTATTACGAGCTCCATCAATATTTAAGATGTATCCAATTTGGCTAATCGAGGTAAGACTAATTTCTTCATAGATCGTAGTTTTCCTTAGGATAAACGCAAAGGAAAAATTTATCGTATGTCCCGTAGGAACATACCTAGGTCTCGTAAAATGGGTATTTCTCCTAAAAGGTTCACCAAAATTCCTCAGGTCTAAGAATTATAGTGTTAACTAGATGTGACTCAATTTGATCTGTGTTAAGCTCTTCTCCTATCTCATTAATCTCATCGTCAAATATCATTTTATCATATTTTTTATCCAATTTTCTTCTAATTTTTTCTAAAGGTGTAATATTAAGATCTTCTAGTTTAAGTAGGTTCATCTGCTGATATATTTCCTGTTCTAATTGAGCATTATTTGTCTCTTCATTTTCATCAGATATTACGTATTGTTTATCAACTATTTTACCCATTATCTTGTTTAATTCTTCTAGGACTTGTTCTTTATCAAACATATTCTATAATTGTTCATGATTACGCTCCTTAAACTAGGGCTGAGCAAAAAAACCGGGTACCCGGACCCAGACCCGGAACCGGTTTGGACCCGGCGGGTCCGGATCCGGACCCGGTCCAACCGGGACAGTGACCGGTTCCAAAATTCAGGATCCGGTGGCAGCCGGTTCCAGGTCTGGTTCCTGAAAGTTTGGAACCGGTACCGGTCCCGGTACCCGGTTACCCGGTCTAATTACCCAATGATCTTTTGCATGCATAGTTATTAGTTAATGTTGGAGCCTTTTTCTTGCTTTTTTGTGATGTTTGCTTAGAAATAGAAGTACTAATGTCTTTAGTGCTTAGTAGTTGTTGGGTTGGTGGTGTACTTAATGGCTTAAATTCTGATAAAAGTTAATTTTAAAAAAAAATTAAAAAATCAAAAAAGGACACCGGGTACCCGGTTACGGAACCGGTCCTGACCGGTTCTGGGACCGGGTCCAGAAATTTTGGAACCGGTTCAACCGGGACCGGAACCGGTTCAACCGGGACCGGGACCGGTTCCAAAATTATTGGACCCGGTCCAACCGGGACCGGGACCGGTTCCAAGAAATTGGACTGGGTACCCGGTCTTGCTCACCCCTACCTTAAACTCCATCATCTTCTTAATTCTTTCTCTACCTTTTCAGATGACTTTTCAGTTGATTTTTCTCATACTTCTGTTTTGGATTTTTATATCATGCAAAGGAAATGAATTTTTGTTTTTTTGGATTTTAGAAAGGATATTTATGCTGAAATGGAGAACTAATACTTAAAAGTAAATTTTCCACTATATCTAATCTTGTTAACTTAAGAAAGATGAATTACATACAATTGCTTCTTAATCTCCTTAATTTCGATCTTAATTTTTGCTAGTACGGCTTTTAATCAAAAAACTACATTTGTGATATGGTTTAATTGAGGTACCACTAAAGTAGTTCCTTTTGGTGATTGAACAATATGTGAATAATTAGAAGCAGGACAATTCAGAGATGATTCGAGCATTAAACACTATTAATTCAAGCATTAAACACAGTTAATTATCTTAGTTATTTTTTGTCATGTGGCTTTGATACCAATTGAAAGAGGGTTCTACATATTGCTTGTAAAAGAAATTATGCATGCACAAAATCCTTAGTTTTTTTTTCCATTAAATGTTTTCACAAAATGCTTCTTCTATAAAATGTTTTCACAAAATCTTTGTTTTGTGGGTCTCTTGGAACCAGCCTCTCTATGGGTAGGGATACCGGTAGAGGTAAGGTTACCTACGTATGGATCTCCCCAGTCCCGTGAAAGCAGGACCCACACTAAGAAATGCTGCTGTTGTTGACCACATGCACAAAATAAAATTTTTCGAAAGTAAGTTTTTGAGGATTTGGGTAAAATATGCAAATGTGAAAAGTTATGGATTATTTTTGTATACTAAAATAGTAGCTTCGACTTGAAAATAGTTCACATAAAATTTTGAGGGTACTTTCTGCTAATTACCTCATAAGTCAATTTACCTTATAATTACTTTTAAAAATCGAGGGTCCTTAAAATAGTTTACACTAAACTAAATGTATCTTTGTGTAATTTATTTTGGGTCATGTCGTCCATTAACCCTAAAGTCCTCAAATCACTCGTATTCACCTCGCTCCAACTCTTCCTTGGTCTACCCCGACCCCTTCCACATCTTGGAAGATCAATCTTCTCATATCTCCTCATAGGGGTATCCTCACTCCTACTCCTTATATGACCAAACCGTTTGAGTCTAGCTTCTCTCATCTTATCTTCAATGGATGAGACTCCTACTTTGTCTCTAATCACATTATTTCTAATTCTATCCAATCTCGTGTGGCCTCACATCCAACATAACATCCTCATCTCTATGACCGCCGTCATCTAAACTTGATACTTCTTGATAAGCCAACACTCCACGCCATAAATTAATGCCAACCAAATACTATGCGGTAAACCATCCCCTTCAATCTTAGTGAGATTCTCTTATCGCACAGTAGCATGAAACATTCTTCTGCTTTTGCCGTCTTACCTTTATTCGGTGATTAACGTGTTCATTCATATCCCCTCCTTGAAATTCACTTGATAATCAGAAAACACAAATCAAGATTAATGAAAACCATAAGAGATCATAGGTTTATATGTTGTTACCAATCTCTCCCATGACAATCATCAGACTTAAAAATTGAGAACCCAAAATAAAAACATGGTTGGATTGAGAGGGAGCCAAAACAACTTTTCGCTAAAGCATGCACTAACATCAAAAAAGTGAATAAATTGAAAGACTGCATAAACATGAGAAATACCTCCAAGTGCCAAACTGATGAATATGGTTGCAAATTTTGTTGAAAGTTACCATGCTTGCTCACAGTGTGAAATGAAGAAATTAAAACTCAAGTACAAGCTAGCTCACGCATAGAGCCATGGAGAAATTATTGTGGCCAAGAATGTATGAGTGCATTTCAAAGATTTTTCCCTGGAAAAACTTGAATCATTCCCTTGTCAGTTATAGAGAGTGGATGCTAGAGCAGATTGGGAACGTTGAGGAGTTGAGGACAAATGAGAGAGGAAGAGAGAGAAGATTGTAAGCATGCGTTAGCTACTGGGAAGTGGAAGAGGAAAAGTGTTAATACTTAGGAGTAGTTTTTTCATTTTTTATCTTTTGTTTGTGAACATTTTTGAGCCAGTTATTAGACAGAGGGAGAAATGGAGACACGCATTGTAGGCACTCAAAATTTGTTTATGCCGTACCAAAATTAAATTAAATTAGTTAATTGGGTCAACCCTTTTAATTAATTTAATTAAGCCCAAAGACTTGCAGATCAGGCCCAAAATGAAGCCCAGCTGACTATCAAGTCCGGGTCCAGTTAAAATTCGAGTCAAAGCCTAAACCGAAACTTAGGACGACTATCAAGTCAAGCCACGACCTAAAAGGCCGAATGACGTTCAAGTGATGGCGCAGTCAAAAGTCAAAGTCAAAGGTCAAAGTCAACATTGACTCACAAGTCAAACATCAAAGACGACTCTCAAGTCAACTTCCGGTTAGAGCTCGAAGCGACTTCCAAGTCAATGCTCGGTTCAAGCCCGGAAGACTCCAAAGTCAAAGTCAAACAAATGAAAGTCAGGTAGCCTAAGATAAGGCCTGATTGAAAGGCCCAAAACCTAGGTCAAAGCCCATAACCCAAGTCAAGGCCTGTCTTGACTTGGGAGGAGGGGTTTCCCTATAAATAGGTCCCCACCCCATTTGTTTCAAGGATTGAAAAATCCATCCTGGAGAGAAAGAATCAGAGGAGTTTGTATTCATAGAGATTGTAACCCAATTGAATCCATAAAAATTCAATCTTTGTAATTTGTGATTACA
>JACYFF010031957.1:97531609-97542689 GCA_017589665.1 Selenicereus undatus
AATGGTACATCTTAAGGAGTTTCAGCGTGACGGCAGGCTTCTTCTTTCCGTCGTAGATAAGGAAGGCGATGATCCTCGATCAGGGAATTGCTTCCGAATCTACCGTTCTTTAAGGAGGCCGAAAGCCAACCAGACACCTGTTATAGAGCCATCATCCTTCCTTTCCAAATTTTCTATTCGGGTGGAAAAGGGCGCAGAAGATGGTTCCGTCGGGTATTTTCTGCAGAGCACCTATCATGACAAATCCAGTCTTCTTACTGAATTCCCTATGCTCGGGCGTCGCATCATATCCGGGCAATCGAGATGGGGCCCGAACATGATCCTCTATGGCGACTTCGGCTATATTCCCCTGTTTTGGGAATGGACAGAGCATGTGCTTTCCTGTTTTGAGGCACGCCTGCGAAGATGCGCTCTATATGAGGCGGTGTATGCCTCGCTATACTCTTATAGCCGCGATGTACATGTTGTGCGTGCTTTTTGTGAGAGTTGGTGTCCTACCACCAACACTCTTCACACGATATCCGGAGAAATGTCTATCTCATTGTGGGATTTGCACAAGCTTGGTGGACTCCCAATTAATGGCAAGATATATGATGAGACAATCCCCTGCCTCCAAGCCTTTGAGCACCGGGACAAGCAAAACCTGAGGACTATGCCATCTTCCTGCAAGTTTCTGTTCGCTGCTTTTAGATGCTTGGAAAGGATGTCTACCGGTGAGAAAGGCATCAATGCTAAGGCTTGGATTGATTTCTGGTGTAAGAAGAAGCTCATCCACAACCCACCGACGCGGTGTCGCCCGCGTAGCTCGACTCCCACAAGGACGCAAAATCCAAGTGGTCGGATTCAACCGCAAGATCCTTGCTGGAGTCGTGAGGAGTTAGAAGTCTTCAAAAGCTTGGGGGTTCCGAAAGAGAGGAGAGAAAGCACCTATCTGGCAGCGTATCTATCATGTTGGCTGTGTGTTTTTGCACTTCCAGAGACCGGGGAGAAAGTCATTCGCCCGGGCACTTTTGAGGCTGCCAGCCTGATGGCGTCTGGTACTACCTTCAGCTTAGCTATCCCTGTGCTGGCCAGTATTTACCACGACCTTAATGGGCTTACTATGGCTGCAAAGCCTTCCCATTCACGGTCATTCTTCCCCTGGCACTATCTCCATGGTTGGCTTGCCCATTATTTCAAGACTCACCATGCCTTACAACCTCCCCCTCCGGGCCCTTTGATGGTGCGCTACTCTGGGTCACATATGACGCGCAGCGACCTTGGAGATGTTCGCGAGCTTATACATGAGGGCAGAGTATCTGACATGGGTTGTCTAATGTTGGGGAAGAACCGATCAGAGACCCTTATTGACGATGGGACTTTGGATTCGGATAAGTCAAATTACCTGATCTCTCTTCGAGACGGCTTCCTTCCCATCCATCGGGATACGACCTTTTATGTCGAACCCTATAGCCCGCACCGATTTAGTAGGCAATTTGGGTTTTGCCAGGGGATCCCTGGAGCACTTCTCGAAGATCCTCGCCACCGGGAGGTGTCATACGAGAATGCCCTTTTATATTGGAAACGACTACTCTTTCTGGGGACTGCATCTCAGGGCTCTCTTCCTTGTCGTTCCTTGGCCTTGAACCAACACATCTCTTCGGCTTACAAGATTTGGTGGCCCAAGGTGACCATTAGTGACCTTCGTTCCAGCGCTTCCGTTCTGCAGAAAAGTACGGAAGCGAGTTCATCCCGGCAAGACAAAGACGCAGAGGTTGGCTCGTCGAAGAAGGTCAAAGGGAAGAAAGGAAAGGATCCGGTGACCGATTTAGATGCTGAGGGTCCGGAGTCTGGTGATGACGCTCGTGGGTCTCCGAGAGTTCACCTTGCTAAGAGAAAGCGAGGTTTGGCGCCGGACAGTGAGAGCGAGCCAGAGTCTGATGCGAACTTCAGACACGGGGGGCGTAAGAGGCGCGAGACCACGACCCCCAAAGCTGCCATAGTCAACCTTGGGGATTGCTTTTTTGATGACGTCCAGAGCTGCTCAGGCGAGCCGGGCGATCTTGAGGACGTATGTACCATTCCCTCGCCCTTTACTGTGATTTATTTTTGTTTTGCTGCTTTGGTTTTGATTAGCATAGAATGATTCTATACTTATCATGTTCTACCGCCCTTTTTTTATTCAGATTGGGGCGTTTGACCTAGTACAAGAGGCGACACCCATTGTCGATGAGCAGTTACTTGAGGACGTCAGTCTTGCTGCTAAGTCTTCTGCCCCCAAGGCAACCCCGGGTATTGGCAAGGACATTGAGATCGTGAGGAAGTGAACATCCCCTCATAAGGTTGGGAGTTCAGCTTCTAGGGAAACAGAAACCTTGCGCACCTCGGCTACTCAAAGTCATCACTCAGTCGATGGCCCTAACTCGCTTGAGGTTGCTTCTAAGGGATTACTCTCTGTTGACGCCAATGTTGGCACTCCCGGGGGTTCAAAAGGGAAACTTTCCCGTGCAGCCGCTCCCTCCACTACCTCCTTCTGTCCCGGACCCGGCTCTCAGAGTATTTTTACTGCCGCCATTCGAGTGATGGGGTCCGAGTATCTGGCCAGTCTGAAGAGTGTGAAATTTGAAGAAGTTGAGGGAAAACTTCAAAGTGCCCCCATGATCTATAAAGGAATTGAGCGACTTTGCGGAGACCCGACCCCTTTGCAAAAGAGGGTGGAGGATTATGGGAGCGCCGTGTCAGCCTTCTTATCCTTAAAGAAGGCAGCTTCCTCGTGCCGCCACCCAAATGATGTAGCGAAGGAGAAGGCGCTGTGCACTGAGCAGGTTGATCTTGCGCGCTCACGCCTTGCCACTGCGCGTGCCGATCTTAGTGCGGTGACGGGGAAACTGAAGGGGGTGGTGCAGAGGATTACTGATTTGGAGGACGCGCTTCGCCTTGCCCGGGAAGAGGAGCGCCAGCTTAAAGGTGACGTCCAAGTCCAATCTTCCCTACTGGAGGCTGCTGAGGAGGAAGCTAATGTGAGATCCAAAGCTCTTGCTGACCTTGAAATGGTACCCACTCTTTCTTCAGATGATGCCAAGGAGCTGGAGAGACACGAGCAGATTATGCTAGCACTGCAGTCCTCGCTTGATCCCAGCACTTGGATGGACACGGATTGATCCTAGCAGCTGTCTCTTTTTGTTTTTTTTTTCTTTTTTTTTTTTTGCAAATATTTGTAATAGACTTTGTGTCCTTCTTTATATGAAATTTGATCGCTACCCTGCTGTCTTTCTTTTATTATATTTGACTGAACTTGATATTTAATCTACCAAGCTGCCTACGTACTTATGGAAACGTTGCAATTCCCAATAAGATCAAGTCATCACGTAGTTCAACATAAATAAAACAAAATAAATTTGTATATATTTGTTTTGCCGTGCACAGTTTATACTCTTGCGGGCCAGGAGTATTACAAGTGAATTTAACTTGAAAAAAAAAAAAAACGAGCAGTTTAGGCTCTTACTTAGGAGCTTTGCAGCATTCTACTCTAAGGATAATAGCGCTTCAAGAATTTTCCGTTTATGGGTCCTACGCGCACTCCATCAGCACCAATTATCTTGTAGGCTCCATTTGTGTAAACTTCTCTTACCACATATGGACCATCCCACTTGGAGGTGAATTTGCTTCCAGATTTGTGGGAGACAATAATCGGTCTTCTTACTGCCAATACCTGGTCTCCGACTTGGAAAGACCGCGGTCGAACCTTCTTGTTGAATGCTCTTGATAGACGGGCTTGGTAGCATTCCAGCTTTTGTTGTGCCTGAAGTCTTTTCTCATCAAGAGCCTCCAGCTCAGCTATACGAAGCTTGTGATTTTCGTCTTCTGTCAAACCTTCTTGTATGGCGATGCGCAGCGACGGAATTTGAAGCTCTAATGGTAGTACGGCTTCAACTCCATATACCAGAGCAAAGGGGGTCGACTGTGTCGGCGTCTTGTATGTAGTTCGGTATGCCCAAAGAGCCTCCCCTAGTTTGTCGTGCCAATCTCTTTTAGACTTTGCGACAACTTTTTTGAGTAAGTTGCAAAGTGTTTTATTAAAGGCTTCTGCGAGGCCATTTGCAGGGGCATGGTACATGGAAGACTTATGCTGGGCGAACTTAAACTTATCACTTAGGCTGGTCAACAGGCTGTTGACAAAGGGCTTACCATTATCAGTGATGATGTATCTCGGCACACCATATCGATAAATAATGTGCGTCCTTATAAAGTCGACCACATTTTCTTTTTTAACTTCCCTTGGTGGAATTGCTTCCGCTCACTTAGAGAAGTAATCAGTGGCCGCCAAGATGTAGGAATGATTAGCTGACGATTTAGGCGTGATTGGTCCAACGACGTCAAGGCCCCATGCTTCAAATGGCCAGGATGCAACAGTTGGGTGAAGAGGTTCTGGGGGTTGATGTATGAAGTTGGCATGGAACTGACAAGCATCACATCTCTTTGCATAATCCATGCAATCTTGCACCATAGTGGGCCAGTAGTATCCCATCCTTTTAATATGATCATGTAGCCTAGGCCCTGATTGGTGCGCTCCGCACACGCCTGAATGAGCTTCTACCATCACTTGCTTCGCCTCTTCCAGGTCCAAACATCGTAACCAAAGGTCAAGCAAAGAGCGTCGATAGAGCGTTCCATTGTAGTACAGGAAGCTTGAAGCTCTACGCTGTATTTCCGTCTTATGCCTTAGGTCACTCGGAAGTTTCCCGTGCTCTAAGTACTCAATTATAGGTTGGCGCCAATCTTCTGTGTCTATTTCAAGGGCACATATCATATTGACGTCACCATCTGAGTCTTCATCATCAGGCGAAACGACCCAACAGTTACATACTGGAATTGTCATTCTTTCTTCTGCCCCCAGTGCCAAAGTGGCTGCGAGGTTTGCCAATGTGTCAGCCATCTTGTTGGCACTCCTTGGCACATGCTCTAACTTGACCGTCTCCAGTTTATTTAGCAAGCGTAATGCCTGCCTGTGACACGGGACAAGGTCTTGTTTCTTAACCTCGTATTCATCAAGTAGTTGATTGATGACCAACTGCGAGTCACCATATATGTTAAGGTCAGTGATCCCCATCTCAATAGCCATGTCAAGACCCAAGTTAAGCGCTTGATATTCCGCCATATTATTAGAGCATAACTGAGTGAGCACAAATGAATATGGGAGAATGTGCTTTTCAGGGGAAACGAATACCACTCCTGCACCAGCGCCATCACGCCTAGCCGCACCATCGAAATACATTTCCCAAGGAGGGAGGATATCGATGTAGAACACGTCTTCTCCCGACAAATCATCATTTAGCTCCCAATCATCGGGAATGGGATGATCTGCTAGGAAATCTGCCAACGCTTGTCCTTTAACCGCCTTTTGGGGTACATAGACAAGGTCGTACTGTTTTAAAATGACCGCCCATTTTGCCAGCCGCCCATTTAAAATTGGCCTAGATAAGATGTACTTTATAGGATCGGCTTTGGAGATCACTTGTACTGTGTAAGCCTGCATGTAATGCTTGAGTTTCTGGACGGCAAAGATGAGCGACAAGCACATCTTTTCAATGGGGGAGTACTTAGATTCAGCACCAACCAACGTACGACTTAAGTAGTACAGGGCGACTTCTTTTCCTTCCTCATTTTCCTGTACACATAATGCTCCTAAGGATTGTTCCTGAGCTGAAATGTACAGTCGAAGAGGTTTACCAGGGATGGGTGCTCCCAACACCGGAGGATGGGACAAATATTCCTTTATTTTCCTGAAAGCCATTCGACATGAGTCGTCCCATTCGAACGGTGCTCCTTTTTTCATAAGGTGGCTGAAGGGATGACAACGTCCTGCAAGATTTGAGATGAATCTTCGGATGTATGCCAAGCGACCTTGAAGTCCGCGAAGCTCTCTGAGATTCTTCGGCTCAGGCATCTCTTGAATTGCCTTGATCTTCGATTTGTCAATCTCAATTCCCCGATGGTGAACGATGAACCCTAGGAATTTCCCGGAGGTGACACCGAATGCGCACTTGAGTGGGTTCATCTTCAGTTGGCATCTTCGTAATCGCTCAAAGATTAGACGAAGATCTTGCAAGTGGTCTGTCCTTTTCTTGGATTTGACCACCAAATCATCGACGTAGCACTCAACTTTTTTATGAAGCATATCGTCGAAAATTGTTTGCATTGCCCTTTGGTAAGTTGCCCCTGCATTCTTAAGTCCAAAGGGCATCACCTTATAGCAAAAAATGCCTTTAGGTGTGCGAAAAGCTGTGGCCTCTTGATCCTCTGGTGCCATCAGAATCTGATTGTATCCTGCGGTACAATCCATGAACGACAGCGCTTCATGCCCTGTGGTTGAATCGATCATGAGTTCCGTGACAGGCAACGGGAAATCATCTTTAGGACAAGCGTCATTGAGATCCCGAAAGTCCACACAAATACGAAGTTGCCCGTTTTTCTTCCTGACGGGCACGATGTTTGCGATCCATGTTGGGTATTTGACCTCGCGAATGAATCCTGCCTCTATGAGTTTGTTGACCTCTTTTTCAATTTCCGGTACCAACTCCGGGCGAAAACGTCGCTGAGGTTGCTTCTTAGGTGAAATACCCCTTTTGATAGACAGACGATGGACTGCTACCTTTGGATCCAACCCAGGCATTTCTTTATAGCTCCAGGCAAATACATCCTTGTACTCGGAGAGGAGTTCCAAGTACTGTATTTCCTCCTCGGGTGTAAGTGATGAACTTACGTAGATAGGACGAGGCTCTTCATTGGTCCCAAGACTTAATTCTTTTAACTCATCAACTGTAGCTTGCCCCCCATCTTCGAAGGTTTCAGGAATTTCAGCCAGCTCTATTTCTGAGTCTGAATCATCACATTCATGTGCTGTGATATGATTGGAAGGAACAATTTCTTCTTCCTTCGCCTCATTGCTAGAGTTAGAGTTGTTTTGTTGACCAGTGAAGATCACAGTACGTCTCTTTACTCTTAATGACCCGTCCGTTTTCACATCCAAACTGGAGCAACGTTTCATACGAGAAGGGATAGAGCTCTGAACTTCATTTATTACTCCCAAGCGGCTAAACACAGAACTTTTCTCCTGCTGAAATTGGGAGCTTGAAAACTCTTTACCAGTTTTCATCCTGGAAAGCCATGAGCGCCTTGACTGGGGAACATCTTTGACTCTGTTAAAAACAGAGATTTCGTTGTCTTTCCCTTTCCCCATTCGGGTGAACACTGATGGACGTTTTCTCGAAGCAGACGATTGCAACCTATCAAACACAGAGGGTTTTGGGTTAAGTGAAGCACTTTCCTCTTCACTCTCATCCACCTCTTCAGCTGAGATGTGTTGGGTTGCTACTCTCTTGTCCTTTCACCGCCCCGAGATTCTGACTGGCTGAGGTGGCATGAAACCTAGTCCAACTTTTGAGACGCCTACTGAACCTCCCTGCTCCTGGATCTTTTTCTGAGTTTCGTTAAGTCCATGAGGCTTGACCTCAACTACCTTCCCTAAGGTAGCTGGGTTCTGAAAGTCGTAACCAGCCTTTTCCATCAGCTTATAGGCGTTGGGATCAAATCTTTCTTTAGTACGCACGCTTGGCAAGTCATCATTTTCCTTAGAAGAAACAACAAACCCCGGAATAGGAGGTCGGCTCACCTTTTCTTGCCACATCTTAAGGGTTGGAACTGTTACACTCCCTTTTAGAGAAGTTATGCTGGCTGCCTTACCCTTAACAACTTTGGTCTCGTTGCTACTGCCCGTGCACTCGCCGAAAGGTGATTCGCCCTCCTTGCGGCGAGACCTAGGTATATACCTTAAAATTGGCGGTATTGATCCCGTTGAAGCGGCAGCTTGTTTAGCGACTGGGTCAACACAAGAAGCAACGACACCTTGCTTGCTTGTCTCTTTCTTGAGCTGCTGCTTAGGAACATTATCCTTTGTTGCCTGAGGGGCTTTCTTTGCGACACCCTTGCCTGTGGAAGAAATGGTTTCTGACATGGTTTCTTTAGGTGCAGTACCTTCTTCAAAAAACCTTGCATCTGCAAAATGAGATTCAGCCCTGGTGAATGGCTTGACATCCCCATTTATTTTCTTCTCCCCATCACGGTAATATTTGAGGCATTGGTATAAAGTGGAAGCGACTATCCCATGCTCATGAAGCCATGGTCGCCCAAGCAATAACTTGTAGGATGTTTTGGCATCAATTACATGGAAGATGGAAGATGTGGTCAAATCTCCGATCATTAGTTCAACGCGAATCATGCCAATTGCACGCTGACCTTCAAGATTAAAGCCTTGAATCATCGTTCGGCTCTTAGACAGTTCTTCTACTATAATGCCCAAGTCGTTCATTGTTGACTTGGGCATGATGTTGACAGCTGACCCTCCATCCACAAGAATGCGCCTGACTTTTTGTTCCCTGATATAGCCAGTTACAAACAAAGGACGATTATGGGGCTTAGATCCCAGCAACAAATCATCGTCAGTGAACGTGACTGCAGTATTACAAGAGGCACATTGAACAGGGTCTTCTGTTGATGCTCCCACATCCTTGATTTTATCAGCGTAAATTTCTGGGTGTTGTAAGGCAGCAATAGCATGTTGGCGCATCTCGTGAGGCAAACAAAAGATTTGCCCCCAGCCCATATGAGATGGCAAAGCTTTCAAGATAGTCAAGGTTTTATCAGCTAATTGAGGAGACTCCTCTTGCCCGTCGCTTCCTTCGTCTTCCTCTTCTTCGAGTTCGGAACATGAGGTCATGTTGACCGTAACTTTCTCAAAGAAGCCTGTTGGGAAAAACTCTTGAAGTGTAACAGGGACAAGCGGCTCCTGCTCAAGGAGGTCAATAGGCAAAGTTTCGTGCCCTTTTACGCTCTTGGACTTTTTCTTTCCTTTTGAGTGACGAGGACTCTTTTTTCTTCCTTGTTTCTTCCTGCAGCGGAGAGGTGGCGACTGCGCTTGGCTTTGCTTCCTTGGCCTCCAACGAGTGACAAGAGTCCATCCCTCTTCATCCATATCAGCCTCATCAGAGACATCTACAAATGGATCAGTCTCTGTCAAGGATTCTTTAGTTGCAATTGGAACCACCACAGGCTCCAAACTTCCAAATTGGATTGTAACTAATTTCTCTCTAAGGGAGGCAATTAGTCCAGTATTTACTCTACCACGAGGTTGAGTATGCTTTGGCTTCCTTGGCGATGAGAAATATTCCAGCTGAGTGGAGATATGATTTATCTCGGCAGTGTCGTCCAAATCCAATATTATCTTCCCATCCCTGGCAAGTTGCATAATACGCTCCTTGAGCGTTATGCACTTCTCAAGAGGGTGGCTAACCACCCTATGATACCGACAATATTTTGGGTCGGTAACTCTTCCAGCTTCTTCAGGGCGTTTTGGATCTGGAAGCTCGATAACCCCATTTTGAAGGAGATCATCAAGCATTCCTGATAAGTCTGAATCAGGGAAGGGATACTTCTTCTCCTGCAATTCCTTCAATGTAGGACGCTTCTTCACAACATTCTTGGGGAATTCAGTTTTCCTGTTTTCATACTTAGGCTTTCCGGATATTCGAACCGGTTCCCCAGTTGAAGCAGCCATGGATTCCTTGTTTGAGGACTTGGAGGACTTAGGATTTTTTTTGAATTCACCCTTGTCCTTTCTAGAGTCAGGTAAGGAAGAAGACTTGCCACGGCGACTTGCAATTGTCATCTCCATGTCATGAGCCTTCGTTGCCAATTCTTGGAAAGTCCTTGGCTTGCACATTTGCAAGACATACAGTAAATCCCACTCCATGCCCTGCGCACACATTTCAACGGCTGAAGCTTCTGTCAGACGATCTTTGCACTCCAAACTAAGGGATCTCCAGCGACTGATATAATCAAGCACTGGCTCGTCCTTCCATTGTTTGGTGTTCGTTAGCTCTGTCATGCTAACAATGCGCTGGGTGCTATAGAACCTGTTGAGGAACTCTTGCTCCATTTGTTGCCAGCTGTCAATGGATTCTGGCTCCAAGTCTGTGTACCAGTCGAACGCGATTCCTTTTAGAGTACGGACGAACTGCTTCACCAGTCGGTCTCCCTCTGTGCCAGCATTACTGCACGTCTCAATGAAGTGTGCGACATGCTGTTTGGGGTTGCCCTTGCCATCAAACTGATTGAACTTTGGAGGCTGGTAGCCATGGGGCATGCGCAGTGCGTCAATCCTCTTTGTGTAGGGCTTTGTGTATAAGTGAGTCTTGTGAGACCCTCCCCCTAGCTGAGCCTTGACTGCGTTCGCTATCAAGCTCTGAATTTGCTCAACTGACATTGAACTTAAGGAGCAATCCTTCTTAGCTTTGCGGTCATTGTCAGATTCCTCGCTGTGATGTGACTCTTTGTCAGAGTCTTCAGCGCCCGAACCCTTGTTCGAAGCTTCAGAGAACTTCTTTTCCAACTTTTTTGTCAGTTCAGCGATCTGGTCGTTCTGGCGCTTAATTTGGGCGTCCTTCTCAGCACTCTCTTTGGAGAGCCTATCCAAGATAGCTTTCATACTTGCCAGCTGCTCTTCGAGGTTAGCAGCTCCTGTCATCATGACTGGCATGATGACAGTGTCAGAAGATTCAGCTTCAAGCTTTGACATGCACGCCTCCTTTGGCGAGGGCGCAGAGGAGTCACTACTATAGTAGTCTTCAACCTCGCAGATTGGAGCTTGAAGGATAAGTTTTTGAATTTCATCCGTCCCAGACGACACCTTGTGTTGCGTGTTTAAGTCTTGGAATTTGGATGGGGACGACGCAGCCTTCCTAGCAGCGGTCGACACAGCAACTTTTGCCATGCTCCTGGTTTTCATGGTATGAGCGCGCTGGCTAGAAGTGACGCTCGCTTCACAGGATTTAAGAGAACAGGATCCCGTGTTCTTCTTCTTCGAAGCTTGCGCGGCGACATCCTTTGCAGCCATGTCCCCGTTGAGGATGATGTTCTTGTGACTTGAAAGTCTTGATTTTTTTTTTTTTAAGAGAAAGAGATGAGAGGTAGAGATGTCCCACCGAGCGTGCCAAATTTGTAATCACAAATTACAAAGATTGAATTTTTATGGATTCAATTGGGT
>JACYFF010031957.1:97565390-97578639 GCA_017589665.1 Selenicereus undatus
ATATATATGTGTGTGTGTGTGTGTGTGTGTGTGTGTGTATATATATATATATATATATATATATATGTGTGTGTGTGTGTGTGTGTGTGTGTGTGTGTGTGTAAGGGGATTTATGCTCTAGAATCTTATGGTCACTTTTTTATAAGCAAATATCGTTGGGGCTAATGAGGAATTTTTCCTCCAGCAGACAATTATTTAGTTGAATCGTGAATGCCAATGTGGCGGGTCGGAATGTGACTGGATAGAATACTGATGAGAGCATCACTGCAATGCGAATCAAGTTCCGATTCATTCATCATGTAGAAAATTATTGGTACAACACAAGCACGGGGAGTTTGATGGATGGCATGGCAGCATATACTAGCCCGTGGGTCATATTGATCATTCATTGTTTAACAGTGGTACATGGACTCTAATTAGCTCAATTGCAGAAGTTTCTAGGAGATATTGCCATGTATCTAAATTTAAATTATATTTATATTTTTGTGCTCTTTTTTACGATTAGAAAAACATAAAAAGGGCATGTCGGAGTTGTTATGGACACACATACCTTCAATCCCTCTATTTCACGGTCAGAACTTGAATATAGAAGTCCATCAGTTGGCTTCAAATATCTTGAAATCACAACGTAGATCAATATTACATCTCATATATTCTCTAGGTAGCAAAAGAACACCTTGTTTGCCATATAATCTTACAAAACTCTACCAGCAGAATGATTCAAGCTGCTCGACAAGACCAACAGTGGCAACAGAAGGGGTTCCAGACACGCATAAATCTTCCAAGAAAGGAATGGTCTTCCACACTCGCACCATCATTGGAGATTCTTCAGTTTCTGTACACAACTATAAGATTCTGATCAACAGTAGTAGTCGTGAGGCAATATATTAAACACAATGGGAAAGATGATTTCCTCTACTAGAGTTGGCCAGATTACCTAACTTAAATGACCAGGACTGGACACAATCTAAGACAAACATTAATTCTCCATTTGGATCTTGAAAAATTTGGTGCAAAGAAAAAAAAAATTGAGAGTCACTTTTTTTCTTGTGTTTAGTTTAGGGAAAATCACAAAGAAAAAAAATATGGAGAAGTAGAAACAAGTGATAAAATTTTACTCATAAAATTGTGAGTGAAGTTTGAGGAAAATTTCCAACTTTCTCCAACCTCACATTACTTAGATGACATCAACATAATTCAAATAGCTTAGTTCAACATTCAAATTTCTCATCCAAATTATTGTATTTTTTCCTCAATCGAAACAAGAAAAAAAAACTCATTTTCTCCCAAC
This sequence comes from Selenicereus undatus, assembly GCA_017589665.1. Lineage (NCBI taxonomy): Eukaryota > Viridiplantae > Streptophyta > Magnoliopsida > Caryophyllales > Cactaceae > Selenicereus > Selenicereus undatus. The sequence continues at coordinate 97,566,682 of JACYFF010031957.1, forward strand.
ATTTTTTGCTTCACATTTTTTTTCCTTCCATTTTTCTTTCTACCAAATTTTCTAAGGACCAAACAGAGCCTAAGGCTTCATGATTTTTAATCTAAACACAGATTAGCCTGCCCAGCCATTTCTTAATCAATACTGCATCCATTTCTTAATCAATACTGCATCCATTTCTTAATCAATACTGCATGTGCTTTCAAGATGAATTTATTGGACAAACTATAGATGAAATGAATCCAAAATACACTGATCTGAAGCAAACCCAAATATGAACCTAAGTAATCGAAAACAAACATTTTTGTCAAGCCCACTATCTTAATTTTAGACGAAAACATCATTAACATTCAACAAAAACTTCACAAAGATAAGCCTCACCTTCAAAGCCAGTATCCTTCTCCATGCAAATAGAAGCATAATGAGTATCAGCCAACTCCAGAAGGGCAAACTGCCACTTGTGGGCAATGTATGTTGATTCAACAATTTCAGGTACCTGGTGGAAAGTTCCTCACAAGTCCAATCCATCACAAAAAAGAATAATCAAACATAATCAAAAGCCAAACTTTTCGAAACCTTTCTAAAAATACAATTAGATGTCATCTGTGCTACTCAGACTTCGCTACAATTGTCAAACTCAACCACATATCCAAGTCCCGAACTCACCCTTTTCTACGAAATCTTGTCATATGTTTAGGCCTCCAAATGTTCTGTCAAATATCCACACTTACATAGAATTCTAAATTTCAACATCAAAGATGCTACTGAAGTTAAATGAGTTTAAGTAACACTGAATGGCCATATATTAACAAGAAAATAACAAACAATACAAAAATACCCATTATTATATGCCAAGTTCCAGTTACATAGACATGAAGCAAGAAAAGCACTTAGCAAGACACACTGCACAACAATTTCAGGTACCTGGTGGAAAGTGTCTCATAAGTCCAATCCATCACAAAAAAGAATAATCAAACATAATCAAAAGTCAAACTTCTCGAAACTTTTCTAAAAATACAATTAGATGTCATCTGTGCTACTCAGACTTAGCTACAATTGTCAAACTCAGCCACATATCCAAGTCCCTAACTCACCCTTTTATACGATATCTTGTCATAGGTTTAGGCCTCAAAATGCAATGTCAAATATCCACACTAGCATAGAATTCTAAGTGTGAGCATCAAATATGCTACTAAAGTGAAACGAGTTTAAGTAACATTGAATGGCCATATATTAACAAGAAAATACCAAACAATGCAAAAACACCCATTATTGTCTGCCAAGTTCCAGTTACATGGACATGAAGCAAGAAAAGCAGTTAGCAAGACACACTACACAACAATTTCAGGTACCTAGTGGAAAGTTCCTCATAAGTCCAATCCATCACAAAAAAAAATAATCAAACATAATCAAAAGCCAAACTTCTCGAAACCTTTCTAAAAATACAATTAGAAGTCATCTGTGCTACTCAAACTTGGCTACAATTGTCAAAGTCAGCCACATATCCAAGTCCCTAACTTACCCTTTTCTACAAAATTGTCATATGTTTAGGCCTCAAAATGCAATGTCAAATATCCACACTTGCATAGAATTCTAAGTTTGAGAAAATGAACACTGAATGCCCATATATTAACAAGAAAATACCAAACAATGCAAAAATACCCATTATTGTCTGCCAAGTTCCAGTTACATGGACATGAAGCACGAAGAGCACTTAGCAAGACACACTGCACAACAAATTCCAAAGAAACACTCTTCAAAAAGGAGAAACTTGTTAGTAACAACCTGAGAACACACAAGCTATATACCCCCTCCCAGGTCAACCTGAACAAAGTTCCAATGCAAAATTATAATATCTTCATAACAATATGAAATTAAAATTATAGCCACGGCAGCCAAAACTCATTATTGATTTTACATCATTCCAATAGAATCAATGCATCATACAAAAATACCATCTGAAATAGCACCATGCTTCTTTTCTCATAAGAATAAGATAAAAACAAAGATTGATGTAGAATACCTTAGAGCTAGCAATGTATGGAACATCCGACACAAAGATGGAAGAAGCCTTGCAAGAAATCCTGAAGGTGTTGAATGGAGTGGCAGAAAAACCCCTTCCCAATGCTTTTACATATGATTCCTGAGAGTGATATCTTTATGAGGAAGAAAAAGGCCTTAACAGCTATTGAATCAGTTATACAAGACCTGATTGCCATTATCACTTCTATTCTATCCATTCCTGAGACACCTCAATTCTTAGGTAAAATCGTTATGTTAAATCAATGCAGAAGTATGAAACAAAGCAACTGTAGAACATGTCTACAGATGATTAAGACATAGCTTAGAGGCTACCTATAGCAACTGAATCCCCTACACACACCCCCCCCCGGTGTCTTTTTCACAATTTGCCCTCAACTGTGGCTGATGCACCAAACTCCTTAGAAACTCCCAATCCACCACAATATTTCTCAGTTAGGAGTTATCCTTAATGTTTTTTAGTGTTGGTGAGTCGTTGAGCGTCCACTAGTGCTGATAAGTGTTCATCGGTGCCAAATATTAGCAAATTCAAACTACAAAGTATGACTAAGGTTGATGAGTGGCTAGTGCTGATGAGTACTAATCAACCTTATTCAATGTTGTTCAATGTTGATTGGTGTTGATCACTAATGAACACTAATGATAAATGCTTATGATAAATTGAAACGAACAAGCATGAATGAATGGATGAGTCCTTTTACATTTGGATATAGGATAGCACAAGGCAACAACATACAAAGACCTATATGAGCTTCAACACTTGGACAGAAGACAAAGATTGGGGGGGGGGGGGAACCAATTTAAATATCTTTACCAACAGATGGGGGATTTCTTGCATAAAATTCCTTACCTTAAGTGTCCATAATTTTATAAACTCCTGTCGTCGCTTTTCAGGGTCTGAAATATTAGCCAAGTGTTCAACTTCATGTCGACAGAAGAAACGACGAGCAAATGACATGACATCATTCTTTATTATCCGTTTCTTTTCTTCAACATCAATTCCAATCTACATTACAGAGAAGTGAATCAAGGGTAATCACAATCAAGACAAGCTATTCCATGGGTCGTATAAACATAGACATCACAAAAGAGAAGGATAAGAGTATCACAGGAGAGTGAGCTGTAATTCCACAGGCAACCACGGAAGAAGTATGTGATAAATTGAAATGCAGAGGTGGTGGACTATATCCACCTGCAAATTGCCTGTCCACCTAAAAACTTCATCAGAGAATAATGAGCAAAAGCACACAACTTATATGGAGAGACAAAAACAGAATACATTTAGAGAAAACTGACCTCTGGTTTTCCATATGAGTTTTTCTTAAAACTTAGAGATCTTGGATCAATCCTAGGATTTGTCTGATCTGCCAAGAAATGAGCATGTTCTATAAGTGCCACTACTGAATTATTTCATTAAACCATATAGAATCACTTCAGTTCTCATGCAACAATGCCAAAATAGAATTACATGACAAAGAAATTTTAGTAAAATGGAAAATTTCTATTTGACAATCTGGTTAAGACAACAGGGTGTGCTGTAGCTTAGCATGAGTTGCATATGCTGCATTCATGTCAAATGACAGGGATGCAATTTGAATGCCACTGAAGAAATGAAACCTCATCAAGTACATGCTCAAGACAAAAAGTACAAAATTCCTTCTCTCAAAGCAACACATTACCAACAGTCCCAATATTAGAGAGTACCAAAAAAACTAATCAGTTAATATATACAGAAACTGTAAAGAAGAAAGCTATAACATAAACAGACACAAATATATAACTACCAAATAGCATTAAACGTTGAACCACCAATCAAGAAAGGAGACTTTAACAAACCAATTTTCTTTCTAATATACACCCAGCATCGCATCCAAAAAGAAATGGATCATGGAAATATGGAACGGTATCAAGGAAAAATCAGGCACAGCAAAACTCATGTTTAAAATGAAGATACAACAGGTTTTACAAGCGGAAGTCCATCTAATTTGAAGAAACTCAAAAAGGACACGAAGTGTAGCTGAATTGACATCCCACCCACACAAAAGAGACAGCCAAAAACAAGAGCAGAAGATAAGACCTACATCTAGCAATGGTAGTGCGAACAAGAGTGCGAGCTAAGATGGCTCTCTTCCTGAGCTCATCATCCTTCAAGCTAAACACGGTTTGTTTCTCAGAAGGAGAAAGTATTTCCAAATACTGCTCCAAAAGGGAGGCGCCCTTTATTTCATCTGGAATCACATACCACATATGAGCTTCCCTGTAAAAGACCCAGGAAGAAAATATATCAACTTGGGGACTATAATAGTATAATTAGACAAATTTTGTAAACATATCTCAAAAAAGGCACAATAGGTTTTATTAAAACTGCGAGGGAAAGGCAGAAGAGAGATACATTGGAGGTGGAAGCGGCACAGGATGCAGAGGCTGAGAGGAGACAGAGATATGCCTGTTGAAGCAGCGGATGTTCATTGCTGCCATGTAACTGCCTTTGTTGAATTGGGTTAAGAATGTCAAATGTGGAGAAAATGATAAGAGCATGATGTCAAAATTGAATGGTAAACCTCAACTCCACTGTGAACTTGTCACAAGCTCGATTGTTGTCAGTAATTAGGGTTTCCCTCATAAACCCTAGCTCTGGCACCCAATAGGCAGAATACCTGCATTAATTTCCTTCAATTACATCAATCCTAAGGAAGGCAGAGTTTGATAATACCAACGTCAGTCAAGCATGCGTTCTTGTTTAAAAAAGGGGGAAAACCTAATTCAATCACGTCACAGCGAAGCTCTTACTCTTCATCTTCTCGGTCTTAAACAACCCCAAACCGAATCAGGGCCACAGCGTCAGTCAAGTATGCTTTCTCAAGAAGCTTGGTACAGCCAAGTGCATACTAGGCAAGGACATAGTCTCTGCAAATGATTCTACCAGCAACTCAACAATCATACCCAAATCAAATCCTTCATAACCCAAAAACTCAAATGTCAAGATGGTCCTTTGCATATACATGAGTTCTCTCTCAAAGCATAAGCACAAACATCTTTCAAGTAAAATATTAGCCTCCCAGGTGATCTACTTGAATAGGGAGTAGTTAACATAATTATATTGCAAATCACGCTTGAAGAACAATAATTAACATAAAGAAACAAATCAAATATACAAACCTTAAAACTCGAAGACAAAAATTCAACCAGCTATCAACAATTACCTTTGTCTCTGATGTACAAACCCCAAAAAAGGAGGACAAAACCAAGGCCCCCTATCTGCTTCACATCCTCGCATCATCTCTCTAGCCTTACCTTCTGATTGCCAGCGTCAGGGATGACCGACCAACAGTCTTCTCTAGATCTGCCACCTTCTAAGTGCCAGCATTCCGTCGTGGATTTGCAGAGGACAGTGGAGACAGGATGAAGGGGAAGGTTTGGTGGCCTTTTTTGTCCCAATTTTCGAATTTTTCATTTCAAAAATGACACTTTTTAAGTGTCTTGCTCCCTTAGATTTAAAAAGCTTGAGGTGCTAAAAAGCACAAAGGGTCCTGGGGCTCAGGGTGCAGGCTCTAAGGCAAAGGCAAGGGCTTTTTGGACGTGACGCATACTTTTACTCAAAAATGCACATCAAAGTCATGTCAAACCATAATTTTTTGAAAATAATCTTTATAATGGCATCAAATAAGGGATCAAACATCGTGATAACTATGGAAACCGCAAATAGTAATAAACTACGATAACATATCATCATAGCATCTGCAAACACACACCATAAGAGAGTAGAAGTCTTAAAAGACACAAAACAAGCATATTTATGGAAGGAAAACATAAAGCACATATCACGCAAAGTAAATAGTAACAAAATACGATTATAGCGTCTCCAAAGCCCTAACACACACCATAAGAGAGTAGAACTCTCAAAAGACATCATGGTCCTCACTCCACAAAAGTTGCAATAAAATTATTTTTATTGGTTTGATCTTGTATGTCATACTTCCTTCCCAGGTTTAAGGATTTAGAAGAGACCGAACCCAATGCATTACCCAATTGATCATCCATTCAAACCAACAATCAACACAAGAATTGAATTCACTACAATTATCACCAAAAAAACAACCAAATTAAATCAATAGAGTCAGGTAGCAGCTCATGAAGGCACGAAGCAAAACACCAACCAAAAAAAAGACACACAAAGGGGCCCAAATAGACCGGCAGCAAGCCAGCAACAGCAACCTAAAACAAGAAAAACAAAAAAGGGTTTCAAAAATACGAAGAAGAATTAGACAAAAGGAATAAAAAATAGACGGGAAAAAAAACCCATTTCGGGATTCAAAAACCAGAGAAGGAGGAGAGGAACAAAGAAGAAAGAAGAACGAAGTGGCAGCAGACTCAGAAGGCGAAAAAAAAGAAGAAAAAGAAAACCCTTTAATACTTGACCAATCCACATTTGATCCAATGAATACTTCTTCTTCTTCTTCTTACACTAAAGTGAAACAAAATGCACAACAAAAATTCACATAAAGTAGGAAAAAAGATAAATATAAACAAATAAAAAAGAAAATATTCAATACCTACATTGAAAGCCATATAACCAAGTCCAAGCGGTTATCAATGCTTCCACATTCTCATGAATGTAAGAGCTCCTCCACTTATTTAAAATCCTACTTCCAATGCTAAAGGTTGACTCCAAAGCAACGGTGGTGAGTTGGACGCTCAAAATATCCATAGCTAGATGAGAGAATTCACCATACTTCTCTTGATTGGTTTTCCAAAACTATAAAACATCCAAATTCACTTTACGCTCAATTTTGGAGTCCTCCAAATAAGTATCAACTATTGAATTTCCACTTCCACTTGAATATTTGCTATCATTCTCATCAAATTCGTACAAAATACGAATTACAATTAATATGTAGAAATCAGAAATACGTTTTTATAATCTTAATATCAATTCAAATGGGGAAAAAATAACTCGATTGATCTCACTATATTGCCCTTAAAAAAAGATAGAATTATAGAAAACATACCACCAAACTTAGTTTTAAAAAGCGCGCCTAGGCGCAGAAAAGCCCAAAGCCCCTACCTTTGCGCCTTGGAGAGGGTCAAGCGCAGCCCATTCATTAGGCGCTCGCTTTTGGGGCTTTTTTGGGCTTTTTTCCCAGGTGGAGGGCGCACGCTTTTGGGGCTAATTAGATCTTAAGGTTCTATTTGAAAAAAAAGGAAAAAAAAAAGCAAATCATACTTTACAAGGCCCGACTGCTTCAGACATTCATCATTCGAGCCTTCTTTGCTTTGTACTGCTTCAGTGCAGCCACTCCAGCGCAAACCCTAATCTTCGCAGCCATGTAAGTGTTCTCTACTCCTTTGTGCTTTCACTTTTCCATCATCCTCCTCCTCCTCCTACTCTGTCAGTCGAACCCCATGGAAGGGGATTCAAGCTCTCTTCTTTTCTTTTTTTTTTAAGCTTGATAGGTTCCAGGCATGGTGCTGGCATGCTACAATGCCCACCTGCCTAGACCCCTGTTTCTGTTCTTCTCTCTTCTTTCTCTCTCTCGAAGACCCCCTGTCTAAATACGCCCCCTCTCTGTGTAATTCCACGAGCAGCATGCCTTAAATTTAACCTGAAGGGTTTATGTGTTAATTTCTAAACTTTAATTATTGTTTGCTTTGTTTAATTGGTTGTTTGTTTGTTTTTTTTTAGTTGAACATTGTAGTGAACTCATTTGAGGTGTTGATTTTTGGGTTGAATTACTTGAATGGAGGATTTTCAAAGAAATATGGCTTGGGAATGATTTTGGAGCATTTTATAGCCAAAGTGCGTCTCGCGTCTGAAAAGCATGCACCTTTGCTTCGAAGCCCGCGCCCTAGGCTCCAGGACCCTTTGTGTTTTTTTGCGCCTCGGACTTTTTTAATCTAAGCCACCAAATAGTCAAATTTGCATTTGCAATTTCCAATTCCTAAACCCGCTCCATCAGTGTTTGATGATAGTATTGATGATACAATAGAAGGTGGAGGATTAGTGCTTCGGGCATACTCTCTAAGAAGCATCTCCAACTTGAGTTGTATATCCCTTACTTTTCTAATTTTCATTTTCTCATATTCATATAGTTTCTCATAACAATACTTGATAAACACCAACTTACATCGACGATCAAGAATTGTGGCAAAAGTTAATAATAAGGCATACTCACTCCAATACTTATCGAGCTTTGCTCTCATCTCCATGACCATATTCTTGATAATTAGATCATCACAATCTAATTGCTCTTTCAAGAATCAGTCTTCTACACATTTTTAAAGCATATATGTTCAATGTAGGATACTTAATACCAAAAAACGTACAAGTTATATTACAAAAAGGTCCAAGGAGCCTATGAATTCTTGTAATTCTTTCCCATTCATCATCTGTGGAAAGAGTCTTGTAAGTAAGATCAATTTGAGCAAGTAACTTAAAAGCATGAACATAAAGAAGTGCTCTATCAATCATTTCATAAGTAGAGTTTCACCTAGTAGACACATCCAACAACAAAGCCTTGTTTTCTAAGATCATACATCGTTTGACACAATGCTCAAAAGTCATCTTTATAGACTTCGATCCCTTGACATATTTCATACTTTCTGTAACCTTAACAATACAATTATCAATGGTCTTCAATCCATCTTTAACAACAAGATTCAAAGTATGTGCCCACACCAAGTATGAAAATATTCCCCATCACTTAATAAATACCCCTTCTCATAAAGCTTGAATCTTAATTCATCTTGCATTTGTCATTGTTAGATGTATTGTCCAATATTATTAAAAAGATCTTATGTTGAATGCCTCATTCTTGCAACAAGTCATAAACAATACCTCATAAAATGGATCCAATATGAAGAGTTTCTAAATGATCAAAATTTAACACTTTAGTAGTAAAAATTTAACACTTTAGTAGTCAGCCTCCAATCAGAATCAACATAGTGAGTAGTCCAGTACAAATATCCCTCTGTTTGGCAAGGGGTCCACATATCACAAGTCAAAGAAATGCGTCCAGTAAGTGCAAAAAGAGCCAACTTAAATTGTTTTTAAAATTGAGCATGTAGCTTAAGGCAATCAGCTTTCGCTGTGTTTATAGTATGGTTCTAACTTCATTGATCAACTATGTGTGAATCCCTCTATTTCCTTCATGCTCAACCCAAGAAAAACTATACCCATGCCTTAAGATTGTCCTAGCTAGCAAATCATGATAAACTCTTTGATCAAACCCTTTCTCACCTCCTCCTTCAGATGCCTTTGCAGCTTGATATTCTTTACACTTCATATTGCTAGTCCCATATTGTGCAACACCAATAAAGGTTGCTTTCTTGTGATGTGAGCATTTTGCTCGCTTCTTGACATCATTGAAATTTTTCCTGTCAATCACCAGAAACTCTAGCCACATCGAACTTCTTCTTTAATCATCTTCGACGAGGGGCTCAAGGGCTGTTATTGTATAAATGGGATTCAAATTTTCATTAGCATATATTTCATTTCTTTGTCATTCAATGTCCATAGCTCATTGCATTTAATTCAATAATTAGTTTGGAAAAACATATATACTAAAACTAAGATGATTTCCATCTTCTTGGATTCCCCCTCTTTAGTACAAGTCTATCTCCGATCGATAATTGTCTTACTTTCTCATTTTTATTTTAGATTTGATCACTTAATTAACTTACATATAAATTTAAGCCTTCTAAGGTAAATATTTGTTATGGCATATATATTCAAGGGTCATTTAGTTCAAAAATTGTAGTGAACCGGATATAGAACTCAAATAGGATTAATGAATAACAAAGTAAATGTACTAATTGGTGATATTTTGAATGCAGAATTTTCCATCAATAGTAGAGGCATTTGGTGGTGAGAGATTCAATTATAGTGGCTCCAATAATGAGACCAATGCATTACATGGAAATCAATTAATTAACTCACTATCTCATCCATTTTTCTTCCCAGTATTCATTTACTATGTACTGGAGCACACAGACATATTGACATACTGCTAGAAAGTAATTGATTAGCATATAGAGTACATGAAAATACATTTCAATGATCTAACAAGATTACCACATCACCCATTTCATAGCAGAGGGTAACAGTCCTGTAGACCCAAATTCAATAAGCAAGGGATGTATGCGAAGTCTGGCAATCCATACACCGTTCCAATTCGTTCCAAATGTAGTATGAGTAAATAGAGGTAATAATCTCATATGAATATAAGCGTTAGAGGCGAGAATCAAAATCCGGATTACATCAATTTATTAGAGGTAAGAACCAGATTCAAGAAGGCCCACACAATGAATTACCTGGAGGTCGAGAACGAACTAACGCCAGAAAGGAGTGCTGGAGTAGGTGGCCAGTCTATGGTCGGTGTGAGTGGGCGGCTGGTCGGTGGTCAGTGCGAGTCTGTGGCGACGTAGCGAGGTCTCGGCTAGGCGGCAACGCAGCGAGAAGTCTGGGCTAGGGTTTGGGTGTTTCGGAGTAGGAGAGTCTGGAGAGTGACCGAGAGACTGGTTGGCGTAAGTCTGTGGCGACGCAGCCAAGAGTCTAGGTAGGCGCCGATGCAGCGAGGAGCCGAGAAGTCTGGGCTAGGTTTGGGCATTTGGGAGTAGGAGAGTCTGAAGAATCTGGAGAGTGGGAGACTGATGAGAGTCTGAGAGACATACAGTCGGCACTCGGGCAGCTGTAGACTAGGGAATGGCTGAGTGAGGTTGCCAAGTTTTTAGGTGTTGCGTTTGTTACAATTCTAAAACTATTGTTAGTAGTGCCTCTTTTTTTGGTTTTAAACTTCCGGCGGGGGGGGGGGGTGGGGGTTGGGGATTCTGAATTTTTTAACTCAATTAGGAGGAAAAAGAAAATTAGCTTAGGAGGAAAATTTTACAAATAAAATCAATGTAAAATTTAAGAAAAAAAAATTAAAATAATTGATAGTTTTAAATTTTTAATTTGATAGACATGTACTAAAAATACAAAAGAAAAATACTCGCTCAAAATAAGAACTAAGAAAAAATAAGCATAATTAACAAATTAATAAACTTATTACGATCTAGCAATCCTGTTTTACTATTTAATTCACTTAATGCGTGCTAGGATTATAGTCTTTAATACAAGTCTGTGACTACCATCAAAAATAAATACTACACTACTGATCTACAATCCTAAATCATCTTTATAACCTGTCTAATTCTACATAATCATATTCAATAATGTATGTTTGCATATGATCTCACAATAATGCAACTCATTTGAACTTTAGACAATTAAATTTCAAATCTCGAGTTTTGACAATCAACTTTCACAATCACATAAATGTAATGGCATAATGTTAATTGACAGACATACTCATATATTGTATTTGCTTTTGAGTTGTGGCTCATTAGGCACATGTAGATCAAGTTGTTAATCACAAAGACAAATCTTTGGATATAGACGTATGAATTATGATCACTTAATGAGCTATCAAAACAACATTGAATCAATTATTAAAAATGTCAACTTGAACCAACCTGTTTTTATTTAGCAACTCCAAATATGACAAATGTGAAGTTATGAACCAACACTAAGGTCAAAATAAAAATTTTATAATTTTCTTTCTTTTTTTGGTCATTTTTTAAGGTAATTTTGGTATTGAGCCTTACAAATGAGACAATTGACTCATGATTGGTGTTAGATTAGTTCACTAGTTCTGTGATTTTGTCATAGCATGACCTAAATTGAGATGCTTAAAACTTGACTTAACAGCCCATAATTATTTGGTGAACAGCACAACGCAAATAATATAGTGCCATGGATGGGTTGTACTTGTAACTTATTAACTTTCAGAGTAAATTTATAACTAAGCCCATAAAAATTTTCATTACAAAAGTCCCTTTTAATTTTACTTAAACCTATATATATATATATATATATATATATAGATATAGATA
>JACYFF010031957.1:97579039-97594851 GCA_017589665.1 Selenicereus undatus
TATATATATATATATATATATATATATACATATATATGTATGTATGTATGTATGTATATAAAATACAAGTAAAAATACGTCTTTTAAATATAAAATACAAACGTATAAACATTAACATATGAATTAAAAGAAGAATATAAAGTAAATGAGTTTGTCTAGTTAAACAGGTTTTAACTTTTAAATATAATTTAAGAGTAAAAATGAATATATTGAAAATATATATTAACCCGAAATTGACCTGACTTAATTTATACCTCACCTGATTTACAACTGACCTCACATTCACCCTAACATTGAACCAAATCCCACCCGACCCAAATTAGACGCGACCCATACCTGATCAACATCGGGCTACCATAGACAACCTGAAATAGACCCGACCCGAACCCGTACTCGACCTGAACATGGTTAATCCGAAAGTGACCCAAACCCGAACTTCACCCGAACCCGCTCGAACATGGTTGACCCGAAATTGATTCAAACCAAACTAAGACCCAATCCGTACTCAATCCGAATGACCCATTTGTCAGGTCTACATGCAACTAGTAGAGCTAGGTAAAGGGTCGGCTCGGGTTTACCCATTTAATAAATGAGTTAATTTTGTGTCAACCTTGCAAATAATTTATATCTATTCAAAATTGAAAAATAACATGTTTTGAAGCTAAATGGTCAAATGGTGTCAGCTTCGGGTTGAAAGCGGTTCGATTCGTGTCGGATTCTGGTTTTTCTCAGTAACTTCAGGTCAGGTTTGGGTTGGATTATCGAGTTGGGTTATTGTGTCGGATCAGACTTTCTCAACTCTATATGCAAGTTGCAAACCACACTCAGGGGCTATTTGGTAGGAGAAGATGGAGTGAAACTTGATTCCTCAAGTGTCAGGTGCCACTCTTTTATGCTTGATGAGTATTTTAAGGGGATGAAACTTGATGCATTGAGGTATTATGTTCCCGCCAACCTTAAAGAACTTGAACTCTCCCATTTCCAAGGGGGTTCAAGTCCTAACCCTAGTAGAATCAGCATCATCAGCATCATCATCATCATCATCATCATCATCATCATCATCATCATCATCGTTGTTGTTGTTGCTATTGTTGTTGTTGTTATTATTATTATTATTATTATTATTATTATTATTATTATTATTATTATTATTATTATTATTAATTAATAATAATGTTTCATATTAATTATTATTATTATGAATGATTATAGTAATTAATAATAATTAATAATAATAAGTTTTATTATTAATTATTATTATTAATATTAGTAATTAATAATAATTACTAATATTAATATTAGTATTAATAATTATTATTATTATTATCATTAATAATAATCATTATAAGTAATAATTATTATTATGACTAGTAGTAAAAATAATTATTATTACTAATACTAATTAATAATTATAATTATATTTATATTTATAATATTTGTAGTCATTATTAATTATTATTTATAATAATTATTAATATTAATAATAATGGTTATTTATAAAATTAGTTGTTATTATTAATTAGTGTTTTTATTAGTAATAATTACTATTAGTAATTTTTATATTATTATAAGTACTATTAATTATTATTTTTATTATTAAGTATTATTGTTAATATTAATAACTAATAATAATTAATAATATTAATATTAATATCAATATTAATAATTATTATGATCATTATTATTAATATTAATAAGAATTATTATTGTAATTATTCTTATTAACTATTATTAATATTAATTATTAGTATTATGACTAATTATTATCTTTTTCTAATAGTAATAACTATTATTGTTATTATTATTATTATTATTATTATTATTATTATTATTATTATTATTATTATTCATTATTGATCATTATTACTCTTTTTAAGAAAACGTATTTGATTTCATTTTATAATCCACAACCAAACAACAAGAATTGGAGCTTGATTCCATTCCTTTTCTCTCCAAATGCATGAGTTTAGGATTCAAGTTTCACCCTTTATCCGTCAGGGATCATTACTTGACTTTGTTCCATTTCATTTTCCTTCACAAACAGGGTCTCATATTGTGTCACAATGAACAAGTCAACAAGTCAGCCTCAAATAGCAGCTTCAGTCATCCACATTTTCCAGTTAAGCGAAGAGGCATGTGCAATTTTAGGAACAGCTTGGAGAACACATAACATAGTTAGACTCTTTATGTTACTATTGTCGAATAATGGTATGTGTCAAGATGTTGGATGCCCTTTCTTTGGAAATTTTGTATGTGGTCCAAACTACAGTGACAACTGCCCATAGCCATCTTGGAGTGTCAAACGTCGTGTGTCCAATAAGGGTGTTTGAAGTCTGATTTCTTCCACTTCCATACGGAGGGTCTCCGTTTTCCTCCTTGTATTGACAAGTCTCTCATCTTGACAGATTTATAAAAATGTTCTATTGCTTATATTCTAGCCTTGTTTCCGTTGGCAGAAATGCATGCTAAAACAGTATTAGTTCCCACCATTAGTCTTTGCAAGAACAGGATCCATCTTCAAAGTGATGGAAACGTGTTGCATCTCTTACAACAAAATGACGGTCAACAATCTTGCTAACTAACTTAATAAACCAATGGTAGTCTGCGCATACACGAAGGTTTTTAATAACAATGACATCCTTGCCAAGCATTGTGTTCAGGAGTCCAAACGTGATAGCCACCCTTTCACTGTGCACTCTATAACCATTGGAAGCCACTTCACTTTTTCCATCTTGGTCACCCTTCCTCAAATAGCCAAGTTCCTCTATTGAGTCTTCCAATTTATGCAACATTTTGTAGATCTCATTAGCCTGGGGGTGAGATCCATCCCCAGCAAGGAACATATGAATCCTCCCTTCATAATCAGCATAACTATATTCTGGATCCTTTCTTAGCTTTAATCCTTTCATCATTAGTCAGGCTTCCCTCACACCCTCCATATTCCCCGCATCTTAATGGATGTTAGCTAATAAAACATAGTACCCAACATTTGTGGGCTCAATCTCAACAACTCTCTGAAAAGCAAACTTTGCTAGCTCAACATTCTTATGGATCTTACAAGCACCTAGAAGAGCTTCCCAAATTGCTGCAGTGGCATTGATATGATGAGCGCATGAGCGTCCCTTAGACGACCAGCCCGTCCCAAAACCTTGACTATACAAGCATAATGCTCCCTCTCAGGTTTCAAACTATAGTCTCTATCCATTGAGTTGAAGTAAGCCAAACCTTTGTCGGTTAACCCTACATGACTACAAGTAGTTAGAATACTCACCAAAACTGTGCCATCAGGCTGAATCCCACTTCTTATCATCTCATCAAAAGTCCCACTGCAATCTCCTCTTGCCCATGCAGTCCATAGCCACCAACCATAGCTGTCCATAACACTAAGCTTTTATCAGACATCTCATCAAAGATAGCATGAGCTTTTGGTAAATTACCACACCTAAAATGCATATTAATAAGTGCATTCTTCAAGAAGGCGTTGTAACCATACCCAATATTTCTATTCGCTTTTCTACCTCACATCCAATAGTTCGAGCACCAAGATATGCACAAGAGGATAAAACCCCAAGCAAAGTTACAGCATCTGGGCAAATACTTGAATTCTCCATCTTACTATAGAGATCCAAAACACAGGCGGGAAGCCCATTCTGTGCGTACCCATTTATCATTGTATTCCGCGTGATCAAACCCTTTTCTAGCATCTCATCAAACAATCTACGAGGAGAATGAATTGAACCACACCAAATGTACATGTTCAACAAACAATTCCCAACTGCGACATCACTGATAAGCCCACACCTAACGTTACAACCATGTAGCAACATTGCAGGGCTCAAATGCAAGGGAGCGCTGCAAATGGGAAGCAATCCAAGCATAGTGACAACATCATATGAAACTGAAAGAAGCCTCATCTCATTAAACAACAAGAGTGCATCTGAAATCCAGGATCCCATAGCATGCCCAGCAAGCAAAGCATTGTAGCACACAGTGGGCTACTGCTGAACTCGTTGGGGAATTTCATCGAACACTTGGTGGGCACTGTCAATACAAGAACATTTACAGTAGAAAGAGATCAAAGACGTCCTAACGAAGGCATCAAAGATGCACCCAGTTCGAATGACCTGGGCATGGAGCTGTTGGCAGGCAGAGAGGAGAGAGAGATAGGCGCATGACTTGATGATGAAGGGGAAAGTAAAGGCATTTGGGGACTCCCTGGGATGAAGCATTTGGAGGTGTAAATGGAGGTCCTTTCTGAACTGGTCTAGTTTGGATAGCTCCCTCAGCTGAAGGTTCCATTTAGCGGCGTCGGAGATCAAGTGCTGAGGTCGGGTGAGAGTGACAGGGAGGTATATAAATCAGGTTTGGCGGTAAAGCCAGGTATGTTTGATTTTGATCATAGCAATAGCAAATAATGTGTGCAGCAAATTAGATCGACGGAGGGTGTCGAACTTTATCTATCTTTCTCCGCAAATACTTCAACCAGGGCGCCGATTGTACGCCTGGCCACAAATATGGAAATTGGATAAATAGTCATTCCTTGACAAGTTATCATTTCATTTCATTGCCCATATAAAAAGAGCGAGTTGTCCGATTCGAAAAATTTTCTTTTAAACGTTCCGAGCCAATTGATTTTCTGTTCGGTTGAAGGGGCTTAAGATGACGATGATACTGATGATGGTTGGCTTGACAAGATGAACTGATGAAGGCGGCTTTTATGCATTAAGCTCAGAGAGAAAAAACATATAGTAGAAACTTGAAATGATTTACAATAGTGGAGGATGGAATTACCGCGATAATATATGTTATGTTGTAAGACGCTTTTAAATGTCTTCTTACATTCTAAATTAATATATTTTATAATTTAAAATCATCAAATTTTTAATGATTACACTTAGTTATAATTTGCTAAGCTTAAATATTTGTCAGTTGTGTCGACGAAATATTAAATGACACCTTAATCGTGTCAACCTTACCGCGAGGCATATGATATGTATATTTTAGAAATGTGGTATAAGAAGATGACTTTACAAAGTTTATAAGTTGTAATATGCTTCCACCATTCGATCATATCATTTTTTTTTTTAAATTTTAAAACAACGTAATATGATTTTTAAGTCAAAATAAGACACTTAAGAAGTGTCTTGTAGTAAGACATTTCTCATTTTACAAGGAATTAATAAAAGAGAAACTATATTTGCATATATAAAAGTACACCGAAATTAGACTAATTCAATGTGATTGTTTTGTTTAATTTTTTACCTTAAAATTTTTTATTTTCATTGGCGATATTTTTCATCTAAATGCACCATCTCATGTCGGTGTAAGTTTGATGTCCATTTGGTTGGTTTATATAGAACACAATCGATTTGATTGTTTTTTGCTTGATGGACATCCAACATTCCCTATGGTCTCTCTATATTAATTGTTAGCCAGATACTAATACATGCAATGAGCTCTGGGTTTATCCCACTATCACAAGATCTAGATTTTTATGGTA
Organism: Selenicereus undatus; assembly: GCA_017589665.1. Taxonomy (NCBI): domain Eukaryota; kingdom Viridiplantae; phylum Streptophyta; class Magnoliopsida; order Caryophyllales; family Cactaceae; genus Selenicereus; species Selenicereus undatus. The sequence goes on from JACYFF010031957.1 coordinate 97,584,540, forward strand.
CAACTATTTCCAAGATAAGCATATAGACAATTTTAAGCTAATTACCAAAGATTTACAATTTCTAGATGACATTTTCTAGATGAAGATTTTCTGGATTAATCAGTTGTCCCAAGATTTTTCTAGATTTTTAACACTCATGCTTAATCTAAGAAATCTTATGATTTGAATTGTTCTCAAAGATTAGTGAACTTCTCGCAAAGGATTGCCTTGGTAAATATGTCCGCTAGATGATAATCTGTATTACAGAATCTTAATTTGATTATTTTCTTTTTCTTCACAAGCTCTCGAATAAAATAGTAACATATCTCAATGTGCTTTGTCTTGCTATGAAAGACCGGATTTTTGGTCACGGCAATTGCAGACTTGTTGTCATAAAGTAATGTTGATGGTCTGTCACTTCTTGCTTGCAAATCAATCAAAATTCTTCTGATCCAATCAAGTTTAGAAGTTGTCCTTGTAACCGTAGCATATTTGGCTTCTGCAGATGATAGTGCTACTATGCATTGCTTCTTTAAAGCCTGAGAAATGTATTTTGACCCAAGTTTGAACACATATCCAAGTTGTTGATATCTTACAGTTATTTTTAAAACAGTAGATTTTGACTTGAAAATAGCTTTTGAAACAGTTATTTTGGTCATTGGTACCTTATAGTTGTTTTAAAACAATGGTAATTGGTCATACTAATGGTAATTGAGGAGAAGGATCCTCAAATTAGTATGACCAGTATGGTAATTGTAACAGTAGAATCGGACCAATAATTGTATGACCAATGACTTCCAAAATTATCGGGGTAATTATTTTAAAAATTATTTTAAATGTTATTTTAAAAATCCTTCTAGTTTTAAAAATAATTTTTAAAATAATAGTTATTTTAAACAGTATATCTACACTGTGGTCACTAATGTTATTTTAAATGATAATTATTGGGGAGCAATTATTTACAGTTATCTATACTATGGCTCACTAATGCAAGATCATAATGGGGAGAAGGATCTTCGACGACTAAAGAAGATGCTAAAGAAGATTATACAATTAGTATGACCAGTGAAATGAGTAGAATTAGCTTTGAATCTGCGAGACATAGTGTAGATCGAAGTATTAGTTTGGATAGAAAAATCATTGGTACAAAACAAGAACCATTAGTGAGCCAACTTATGAGGATGAATTAGTAAAAATATGAGCGTGGAAATATGTTATGAAGCCACTAATACTAATTCTAATATTATTTATATCCCAATAAATATATGTTTAGAGGGGATATAATAGATATGAACTGTGTGCTTACATTGATAGCGGTTGTTCTGTCTATTTTGTAAAAGATCTTTATTTTCAGAATTTATGTAGAAAAATCCAAGAATCCATTGCAAGTAAGAATATTAATAATAGTTATCAATAGAAATAGGAGGAGTCCAACGTATTATACCAGTTGTATGGGCCCCTAATCTACCTCATCATGATATGATTATTGGAAATAATTTCTAAAGGCTATATTCTCCATGCACACTGATCATAAACCAAATCATATTTATAATAAATGGTCACTCGATTTCTATTGATAAATTAAATAGAGCATACATTCATCAGAAGATTGAGTTTACACGTAGGTAATACACTGATAAGACAATCCCTGCACAACCTAAGATAGCACTAATAATCTCACCACTTGAGTGATCTATTAAAGGACAAATTGCTGAACAACAAGAATAAGTTTACAAAGTACTCAACTTTGATAATCCTCTTACACTTTGGGACAAAGATAAGACATTTACAAATATTACTTTGTGTTCAACCGTATATTATGATATATTGTCTAATAATTGCTCAAAATAAATTATTAAATTAGGATTTTAATATTATTTTATTTTATTTGTAGGAATTTGGAAAATTTTGGAAAAATCAATAATGCTCAAATAATTAATATTGGACCAAGTGGAGAAACAAAGAAGAGAAAAAGATGAAAGAAAAAAGAAACCGGCAAAACCTGCGTGTTAGAAGCCCAAACGCCCAACCCTTCTCTTTTTTTCTTCTCTCCCAATGGGCCGGTCTTTTCTTCTCCTTTTCCCGGCCCGTTCAACGCCCTAGAATGAAGCTCTCTCTCCCTTCTTTCTTCTCTCGTTGGGCTGGCCCAAATGCTTCCTCCTTTCCAGTTTTCCTCCTGCATTTCTCTCTCTTTGCTTGATTTCCTTCACGGGCCTAGACATGCTCTCACTTAAGCCCACACGTCTTGTTGCTCCCATATTTTCTCCACCAACCCAGCTTGCTCATCACTTATTGCATCACACGCCTCTCATGTGAGCTTGGTCTTTCCCCCCCTTTAACCCTTCCTTCGTCTTCTTCTTCCTGGCACCACCCAAATCAAAAACAGGGCCTTTTCATCTTCCTCCATCATCGCAACCGCTGCTCACTTCCTTTCTCTCCTCCTTTATTATCTCTCATTATCATTATCATCATTTCATCAATTTTTTTTAGAGCCATTAATTTGACGATTAATGGGGGTAATCGAAGAGGAGAATAACGACGTTCTTGGGGAGCTTTCAAAAAAAGATTGAAACAGAGCTTGAAGGAGGGGGTCCTTAGACTTCAAATCTTTCATTTTTTTGCTTTTAGTTTCAAGTTGTAAATTCACTACATTAGATTCCTAAAACTCAGTGTAAGTCGCTTCCGGGTGGTTGAATTCGAGTTTAACTTTTGAAATTTGGTTTGGAATAAAATTCAATATGATTTCAAGCTTGATGTTTTTTTTACTCTCTCATCATCAAATCACCTTGGCTTTACACCTTGTTGTCGTGAGTTCATTCATTTGGACATTGGCTAAGTTCCTCAATTTTATTTGTGAAATCTGTCTAGTGAGTCTACTAGGAAGTTTACTTTGAGTGTTGGATTGAAAATACTGTCACTTTCTAGTTTCTACACAATCCTTTGGTGTTAGTGGCTTGTATCTTCCTTAGTAGTTATTTTAAATTACTGCTATAGATAGTTCAATAAATTTGCAACAATCTATCTTCTTTAGTTTATTTAGCATAGAAAATTTATACTTCTAGTGTGGCCTAGTCTCATATACCATCCACGTGGATTGACACCTCAAGTATTACGACGATAAACCATATACTTGCAGAAATTACAACACTTTGCTAAACCCTAACTCTATTACCTTTGTCAAACAAATGGTGTATATAAACCAAGGTATCCAAGAATTTGATAAGCAAATTAGAGAAATTTTGGGTAATTAATCAGGAATAGTAGGAGTCCTTACACCAACCCTACTTTCATAGGAAGAAATTATGCTGAAGAAAAACAGTTATAATGGTAATCAATTACAAAAACCCTAATTATTGTACTGTTTTTTATGGTTATTATATTTCTAACAAAATAGTTCTTTTCAGTAGAATTCAAGGAGCCTCTTGGTTCTAAAAAATGGATTACAAAAGTGGATATTGACAACTAAAATAGATAAAGAAAGCATTCCTTTGATAGCTTCTAGTGCCCCTCAAGGACATTATGCGTGGATAGTAATGCCATTTGGTCTTAAAAATGTACCTCAAATATTTCAAAGAAGAATGGATAACATCTTCAAAGATCTTAATCACTGTTGTCTAGTTTACATTGATGATACCCTTATCTTTTCCATGGCCATAGAGCAGCATAAAGATAACATTTTTATTGTCATCCATAGATGCATTAATTATGGTATTATCCTTGGTAAAAACAAGTGCATTTATACTAAATAAGAAATAGTATTTTTAAGTCTAGAACTGAAAGTTGGATAATCTTACAAAAGCATATCTTAGAAAAAATAAAAAAAATTCCCAAGAAGATTGAAGATAGAAAGCACTTGGAAAGATTTATTGGATGTTTATCTATACTTCAAATTTCATTAAAGATTTAGGTAAATTGAGAAAATCATTACAACAGAAGGTCGAAAAAGATGTAAATTGCATATGGAACCCTAATGATTCAAATATTGTTCAAAACTTCAAAAATATGTACAAAAATCTTCCTAGTCTTAACTTGCTCAATGAAGAAGATGATTTAATTCTTAAAACAGATGCTAACAATGAGCACTGGAGTGTGGCACTGAAAATTAAAGAATGAGAAAAACTCTGCAAATATTATAGTGGGAGTTTTAATCAAGGAAAATACAACCATCTTGCGATGAAAAAGGAATTCCTTCCAATTATAAGGAGAATTGAAAAGTTCTTAATCTTTTAAGCCCCAAAACCTTTTCTAATTCGAACTAGTTGCAAATAAATACTTGGTTTTGTTAAAAAGAATTTCGTAAAAGCACAAGAATAACACTTGCGTTGGCCATTAATCCTTAACAAGTGTTCTTTCTCTATTGAACATATACATAGATTGAAGAATTCTTTGGTAGATAGTTTAACTCCTGAGCTTATCAATGGTGATCATCAGAGAAAACTCTTGTCGAAAAACAAGGAAATTCAAAATGAGATGTCATTACTACTGTAACATGTTTCTCCTTCTAGTAGAGTCTTTATGGATATTTTGGAATTTCATACAAAAAGTAGATCGCTCTTTGGTTTGCTGTCTTTTTCTTATCTAATAGTACAGAGATTCAACCTTTTAGAGTTGCAAATGAATTGCTTAAGTTGTCCTTATGATGTTCAAGCAAAAATAAGTTCTTATGTTCAAGAAAAATAGTTCAACGACTAGTATGCAGCCTGCATCGACTACTATCATAATTGTTCTTATGATATTTGAGAGTCAGGGGTACTATGATATTCTCTCCTAATAAACATGGAGTTGGTGGTATTAAGATTTTCAGCAAATTCAATCCCTCTAGTTGACACCATTATGAAGGCTTGAGAATATAGGATGGTAGATTATCTCATCAAAATCCATATTGAGATTCTGCAACAGTGTGTGTATTGTAGCAATGTGAAAGCATCCTGGAACAGTATGTGTACTGTAGCCAATATGGTATCCTATGTAGTCCATCTCCTCTATAAAAGGAGAGGATGAGTTTTGTGAAAGGACATTGTCATTTTAGCATAATTGAGCAAAAAAGAAGCCAAGACTTTCCATTTCTCTATGAGAAAACATCTTTGATGGTTTTAGTAGATTATGTCCCTCTTCAACCTTTCCATTGTAATATTTTCACTTTTAAGCTTTCAATAAAGAAGTTTCCTAGTAGGAAACATTATTCAATCGCACCTTATATCTTAAATATTATAATTTCTAGGTTAAAAGTCTTGTTATCCTTAAAAAAAAAATCTTGATTAGTGACTATGGTTTGAGGTAGGAAACAAAATAGATTTGTGTTGTGCTTGACCTAAGGGATGAATGGTTGAGATTAGCAATCTTTGTAAACTGAAAGGTAGAGGAATGCCAGAGTCCAGTGCTAGCTAAATTCAGGTAATGGTCAAAACTCTCTAATTATGCTTTATTATTTTGCTAAGCATGGTGGGCCTATGATCACAGAAAATATAATATTTACATAGTAGATTTTGATAACTAATACTAGTAAAGTCATTATAAGAAGGTAAATTATTTAAAACAAGTATATTTTTTGAAGAAGCCAAAAAAAAGTAAAATTATTAAAGTACCTTATTTTGAGTCAAGCTTGTAATTTTTGAAAGTTTTGGACCAAAATAATAAGAAAAAGTATCTCATAATCGATTGTCCAAAAACATAAGGTACCCTAGTGTTATTTTCAAAAAGTCAGGGACCTAAAAATAATTGGCCTAAAACTTAGTGTAACTAAGAGTTACTAATTGCAAGATCTTCTAAATGGACATGAGTAAAGATCTTTGGGTCAGAATAAAATTAGAAAAATGATCCATATCTAACAGATATGGAATCCTAGTGAAGTGCCTTCAAGAGAACTGTCCGAAACCCCTATATAAGCAAATCATTGCTAAACTCTAAGGTGGATCAATTAGACTTTCATAGGCTATATCATGCTTACTTTTCCTTTCTAAAGTTCTCCTAAAGCATCATAGGCTCTTGAAGATGAGAAACCCCCTCATTCAAAAGGAGTTTTGCAGGAAATCCTTGGTCAGTGGTGCAAAATTTTTTAGGTTACCAATGAACCCCACAAATTCTACCCTTTGCTGAAATGGACGTGTTTCAAAGTTCAACTTATATTAATCCTTGTACTTCCCTTACGATTAAAATAGTTTCTGACTTAATCAAAACTTTTCAGCAAAATCATTTTTTTCGTGGGTCTTTAGGAATCAGCTTCTCCACTAATTGAATACTTACACAGCTAAGACTGCCTACGTCTGGATCTTCCCAACCCCACTAAAGTGGGGTGCACATTGGGTGTTGTTGTTGTTGTTGTTGCATAGTTCTCTTTACAGTTAGAGGGTGAAGAACCTCTATGACCAGTGGAGTTCAAATATTAACCTTCAAATTTTGAGCAATTATTTCATTTGTTTGAGGATCCCCCTCCCCCTAAATGACTTTTAGGTACCCTGAGCTGTAGAACAACTAATTTTAGGCCCCTAACTTTTCGAACATAATAATAGGGTACTATTTTTTTTGAACAACAGACTCTTAGGCCCTTTTTCTTATTTTTTTGGCCTGAAACTTTTAGAAATTTTCTAAATTTTCCCCAAAATGGGGTATTTTTATTAATTTTGCTATTTTGGGGCTTTTAGGATATTTACCTGTTTTAAATGATTTAACTTTTTGTAATGACTTTACTAGTACTAGTTATCACAATTTACTACTTATATCATAAATATTATATTTTCTATGATTATAGGTCCGCCACACTTAGCAAAATATCAAAACTTAATAAGAGATTTTTTATTGTTATGAACTTAGTTAGCATTAGACCCTGACGCTCCTTTAACTTCTAGTTTTCAAGTATTGCTAATCTCAACCACACATACCTTATATCAGGCACAACATAGATCTGTTTTATTTTCTACCTCAAACCATAGTCACTAATCAAGTTTTAGAGTTTAAAAGATACTAAGACTTTAATCAAGAAATTACAATACTTATGATAGAAGGTTTGATTGAATAACATTCTCTACTGTGAAACTTCTTTTATTGAAATATTAAAAATGGAAATAATAAAATGGAAAGATTGACGAGGGACTTAAGTTACTAAGATCATCATAAATGCATGCTCATAGAGAAATAGAGATACCCAACTTCACTTTTGCTAAAGTACGCTCAAATGGTCATGTCCCTTCTCAGCATGCAGCATCTCCTTTTATAGAGGACATGTACTATATATGATACCCTAATAGCTACAGTACATTGCATTGTTCTATTGACTTGACACCTGACAAGCCAACACATAATGGTGCAGTAACTTTTCAGAGCACTTAATATTGACAAGATCAGTCATCCATATTGGGATTATGCATTTCTTCATCTCCAATACTGTCTTCCACTCCATCATTATCTATATACTCATCAAAATCTTCATCAAGTTAAAGATGCTCTAGATTCCATTTTCCAAATGATTCTTGAAGATATTTCTTTTCTTTTTTCTGATAAGAATTTTCTAGGACCAACATCAAAGAGATAATCAAAGACATCTTCTGAAGTAGCTCTTCTACCTTCATATATTTGCTGAACTCATTATGACAAATGAAAATTGTATTCCCGCAATGCATTTTTCTTCTTGTTCAATCAACGCCCACATTTGATGATAAATGTTATAAAAACTAGTGGCTCTTGATAAAGTAGAATATCTAATTACTTCTTGTCCGTCTAGAAACCATTCTTGTTGTTGATCATTGGGATCATCTAAATCAACTAATTGAATAAAATAATGGATTGGTTTGGCTTTTTCATTTTCATACTCAATTACTGTGTAATGTACTTCGACATACAGACTTCTATTCTATAAGATTTTTGTTGGACCATCAGGAGATATGAGAATCCGATTGATCATTTTAAACATACACTGTTGAAACTTAGTTAATCTTGAGAAGAATGGGTACTTTGGATCTGGGATCCATTAGGTAAACTATCATTCCATATACTAGGCTTTCATGACGGGGTCATCTAGAGGAATTGAATTTGTTGGGAATCTTACAACATCAACTCCAGATCTATCAGAAAATAATATCGTAGTACTACATGACTCCCAAATATGATAAAAACAATTATGATAGTAGTCGATGCAAGCTGCGTACTAGTCATTGAACCATTTTTCTTTAACATGGGAACTTACTTTTTCTAGCATATCATAAGGACAACCTAAGTAATTCATTTATAGCTCTAAAAGGTTGAACCTCTGTACTATTAGATAGGTACAAGGTAGTAGACCAAAGCATGATGTACTTTTTCTACAAAATTCCAAAATATTCATAAAGACTCTAATAGAACGAGAAACCCATCATGTTGGATTTCCTTCTTTTACAATGGGAAATATGCTCTGATGATCATCATTGGCAAGCTCATGAGGTAACTACTTGCTAAAGAATTCTTCGATCCCTTTCTATATTTAATAGAGAAATAAAACTAGTTAAGTCATAATTGCCAACATAAGAGTCACCCTTACGCTTGCATATTTGATAAATTCTTTTTCACAAAATCAAGTATTCATTTGCAATTAGTTCAAATAAGAAAAGGCTTTCGGGCCAAAAAGATTAAGATTTTTTCAATTTCCCTTATGATTGCAAAGATTTCTTTTTTCATCGTGAGACAGTTGCATTCTACTTTATTAAAACTCCCACTATAATATTTATAAATTTTTTCTCCTTCTTTGATTTTGAGTACTACACTCTAGTGCTAATTGCTGCATCTGTATCAACAATGAAATCATCTCCTTCATTAGGCAAATTGAGAACATGGAGATTTTTACACATCTTTTTGAAGTACTGAATAATATTTGAATCACTAGAGGTCCATGTCCGACTTACTTCTTTCTTGAGTTTCTACTACAATGGTTTTCTCAATTAAGCTAGATCTTTAATGAAATCCGAAACATAGGTAAGACATCCAAGAAATCTTTCTAACTGCTTCATATTTTCAATCTTTTTAGGAAAATTTCCTATTTTTTTCTAGAATATGCTTTTGTAGGATGATTTATCCAACTTTTATTTCTAGGCCTAAAAGCTCGATTTCTTGTTTGACATAATACAATTGTTCTTACCAAGAATAATTCCATGATCAATGCACCTTTGAATTACATCTAAGACATCATCTTTGTGTTGTTTTATGTTCTTGGAAAAGACAAGGATATCATCGATGTAAAATAGACAACAATAATTAAGATCTTCAAACATGCTATCTGTTCTTCTTTGAAACATTTGAGGTGCATTTTTAGGTCCAAATTGCATTATTATTCACTCATAATGTCCTTGAGAGGCATTAAACGCAGTCAAAGGAATGCTTTCTTCATCCAGTTTTATTTGCTAATATTTGCTTTTGCAATCCATTTTCGATAACCAAGAAGCTCCTTGAATTCTATTGCAAAGAACTGTTTTGTTAGGAATATAATAACCATCAAAGACAATATTATCGTTAAACTTTTTTTAATTCATTACCATTCTAACTTGTCCTCTGTTTTCTTCAGCATGATTTCTCAAAATGAAAGCAGGACTATTGTGAAGACTCTTAGTATTTTCTATTAATCCTTTATCCAACAGTTCTTTAATTTCCTTATTAAATTCTTGGACATCCTGGCGTATATACACCATTTGTTTAACTCGGATAATAGTGTTGAAATTTAGCAAAGTAATCTTCGCAAATGTTTTATCTTTGTCCCGAAATTTAAGAGAATTATCAAAATAGATTTCTTCACATAATTGGTCTTGTAGTTCAACAATATGCTCTTTAATAGATAACTCTAGTAGTGACATTGTTAGTGTTGCTTCATGTTGTGCAGGAATTATATTCTCACAACGTTGGCTGGATGTAAACTCAATCTTCTGATGAGTGTATACTTTATTTAACTTATCAATAGGGACCGAATGACCATTTATGGTGAATATGATTTGATTTATGGTTTGTGTGCGTAGAGAATATATCCTTTGAAAATTATTTCTAATAAACATATCATGTGATAGTTGATCAGTAGCCCACAGAAATGGTAAAATGCATTAGAGTCCTATTTTCATGGATAATCCTTCTATGATTTCATTGTGACTTGTTATGTTATTATCAACTATTCTTACTTGTAAAGAATTTTTTGCTTTTTTCCACATAAATTCTAGAAACAAAGATCTTTTTTCCAAAACAAACAAAATAACCATTATCGATATAGGCACACAATTCATATCTATTATATCCCCTCTAAACAAACATTTATTGGGCTATAGATGCTATTCGGATTTGTATTGGTGACTTCATAGCATATCTCTATAGTCATATTTTTGACTAA
>JACYFF010031957.1:97594861-97630676 GCA_017589665.1 Selenicereus undatus
GGCAAATGACAGTGGGATGAGGTGACGACGGGTAGATGGCAGCAAGCGATGTAGTAAGCGATGCTGGGGGCGATGGCAAAATTGGTGATGCATTGCTCTCCCCCCCTTGCGCTATTTTGTGAAGCAAGCAACGAAAAATGAAGTTTGGAGCGAGATTTATATGAGAAATTCCAACGAAACATTCTGTTGAAATAAAAAATATTTTTTTTCGATGGAATTTTGACAAATTTTCCCGTCGAAATGTTACAAAAACTTTTTCCGACGGAAATTCCATTGGAACATTAGTCGTTCGGAATTCTGAAGAATTTGTTAGAATTCGTAGAAATTTCATCAAAGATTCTGACGGACCTATCTTCGATCAGAATATTCCGTCGGAATAAGATGAACTTTTAGGAGTGTGCCTCTATCATTGTTGTCTTAGTTTTTGGGTCTATGGTATTATCTAACTTATAAATTATTTTCCAAAATATCCTTAGTGGGTAACTGCCTCTTTTTATATCCACCTCAATTGTTTTTATCTTAAGGGATATAAAGTTTTTGGCAAATTGATCTTTTAGGCTCACGTCATATCCACATCGGCAAATAAATCTTACTGATCCATTACGCAAATTGGTCTTGATGTCTCTGATAATTTGGTTATTAAACTTGGTATGTCTGATATCCCAGAGCGAAGTATAGATCAATATCTTTGCTATAATATTATAATGGAGCAATTTGAACTTGGATACTCCCAACATAGATGTGCCTATACTTTCTATCTTTGTTATGCTTGAGAATGGTTTCCCAGTTAATGAGATTAACTTTTCGTACATCATATGACAGTCCTTTATCTCTGAATTGCATTCCATCATCTCACATACATATTTACTCTTTAATTGAAAGATTGTTTTTTTTATAGATCATGGCTTTCTAGATCATAGGAAGGACCCAATCTCCTTTGATGCCTTCAATTTCATTATCTACCACAAATTCTTCTCCTTGAAGATCACCATTGAGCTACTTTCCATCATGTGACTAGTTTCTTCATAATTACTTTCTTCATATTCATCCTTCAATACAATCTTAACAATTCCCTTGTTGTTTTTTTAAGGTTAGATCTAGTGCTTCTTCCTCACTAAGTTCAAAATAATCTAAACTACCCAAAGTTTCAATAATCTTGTTATTCTTCCTATTTTTGCATTCGTTTGCATAGTGTCCTACTTCTCCACATGGCCAACACTTATAATTGTTTTTCTCTGCAGGACAATAAGTAATCTTTCTAAAAAAGCTTCGTCTTTCATGGCTTGGTTTGTTGTAGTACTTTCTTTTATGTTTCTCTTCCCTTTGCTTGTTAAAACTCTTTTTCTTATAAAATTTTCTTTTTCTTCTCTTCTTAGGTTCAATTTCCTATTGGTGAGGATTATCCCAACATATTAGAAATTGTTTCTCAATTTTCTTTTGTTTTTAGAGTTCGGGATCTTGATCATTGACCCATTTTCTTAAATAAGAGATTCTTTTACCAAAGGTATCAATGACATCTGTTTTTTCAAACCATGTAATGTATTTTTCATTAATTATATAATTGATCGGATATGGTAATTTGTCATAAAACATACCAAGATTAGTTTTATTACGCCCAATTTTGTAAGTTTAATCTCAAGTCTCTTTTTCCTTACCGTCGTTGGTACCAATGCCTTGCAAATAATGGTTAGTTCTAGTGCATATTTTAAAACCAAAAATTTTGGAAGCCATTGGTCATACTAATGAAAAACCATTAGATAAGCCTGAAAGAGTATATTTACCATTATTGGGCCTAATTTTAAAACTAGAAAATAATGGTAATTGGTACCTTATAGTTTGAGGGTCCTTATAGTTACCACTATTTTAAAACCAGAAATAACTAGTACCTTACCATTAGTATGACCAATTACCATTTTATACAATTAGTACCATTATTTTGAATAATGACTTCCAAAATTATTGCGCCAAACTTATTTCTGGTAACTAGTGACCCATAGTGTGAATAACTGGTCATACTAATTGTAAAATATTGAATGACCAATTACCATTAGTGAGCCATAGTGTAGATAACTGTTATTGGACCAATAATTAGTATGTCTTGCACTCATACTAGTTGTATAGAGTAGACTCATTTCACTGTAAGTAATTACCATGCTAATTGTATAATCTTCTACTCATTAGTGAGCCATAGTGTAGATAACATCTTCTTCAGTCGTTGAATTTCATTCTCCCAATTAGTGAGCCATAGTGTATGTAACTACAAAACCAGAAATTTTGTCAAGATTATTGGGCCAATTACCATTTAAAATAACAGGTACCATTATTTTAAAAATAACTATTTTGAAACATTTAGTATGGTCCAACTGTACTGTTTTAAAAATAATAGTAAGGTACCAATTACCACTATTTTCAATTACCATTGTTTTTGACAACCATTGTTTTTAGGTCCAATTCTACTGTTTCAAACCATTATTAGGGCCAATTTTGTAAGTACTATTTTTCCTTACGATTGATCAGATATGATAACATTATTTCTGGTTTTAAAATATGGAAATTTTGGAAACATACCAACATTATGCCCAAAGGTATCAATGCCTTGCAAATCCATTTGATCTATCTCAAAATTCTCTTGACTGTTACAAAATGAGCTTTACTGGGCTCACTCAAGAATTAGGAGACGATATTGATTTTGTCATGTGTCAATGAGATAGATTAATGAGATGATCAGACTTTGATAAATTGATTTGTCTACCTTTTCCTTACCACAATTTTTAGAAACTTTCACTTGTAGCCATAGTAATAGTGGCTTACTGTATTGAACTTCTTAAGGTTTTATATTTTTTCTTGAGAGATTAATGTCTAGCCTGGGCATTACTTTACTTGCATGCTAACAAAGCACGTCCTTAGACCCAAGTCTTTCATCTTAAATTCTTTCATCTCAAATTCAGTTATCATGACCTTCTTGTAATCTTCAATCATTATTTGATTTGTGCCTATGTATATAAGATCGTTAATGTATAGGTGCAAAACTAGAAGATCTTGTCCTAAGGCCTTGATGTATAAGGATGACTCACTTGGACTCTCCATAAATCCGCTTTGAATTAGATTCTCATATGTTATGCTACTCTAGACACATGGTGTATGTTTAAGACCATAAGAGCTTCCCTAAATCTATATACTTTGTCTTTTTGGCCTTCTAACACATAACCTTGAGGCTGCTTAACATAAACCTCTTCTTCTACCTCGCCATTTAAGAATATCGACTTGGGATCTAGCTGAAAAACTTATAAGTTTAATTATATTGATATGACAAGTACTCTCTTTATAGTCTCCATGTCTAATGCCCTTACCCCTTCCTGGGTCGTGGACATTTATCAATAATGGCTTCAAAGATCGTTAACTTGCCCTACAAATCACCGCAACCCTTTCTGGTGTGCTTCGTCCTCGCTCATACACCGTTTGGAAAACTTCTCAGAAGGTCACCCATCATGAGATTTCTCCCCAATGAGCACACTTAACTGTGGCCAATTCTCAGGTCAAGGGCAGTTACCAAAAATGGCTTTAAAGATCATCGACTAGCCTCACAAACTGCCACAAGCATTTTCAGTGTGCTGTGTCCTCGCTCATACAATGCTTGGGAAACTTCCCAGGATGTCACCTATCCTAAGATTTCTTCATAGCAAACATGCTTAACTGTGGAGTTCTTAAGAGTGGGATTCTTGAAAACAAAGTTGCACCTTTGATGATATAAGTAGTCACTTTTATCCTTTTAAGCCACACTCAGGGTGTTGCAATCAATCAATCGTCCTCGCTTGAAGAGCACAACATCGTCGTTGTGCCTCACTAACCGACTGACTTATGCATCCTCTTGACCGGCAGTCCATCCCCGTATCTTTTGCCCCACTAGGTGACTGCCCAGAGCTCTTCTATCTACTAGCATAGCTTACAGACACGGGTCGGCTATGATACTATCTATAACGCCCCCGACACCTTCCTGAATTACAGACAGTTACCAGGATCAACTTCAAGGATTGTTGAGACCTTCGAATAGGTTAACAAGAGCTTAATGCACTAGACTCTAGAGTTGGGCTTAACGAGCTTAATCTATGAAAAGTGGGCTTATTGGTGATGATAGGCCTAAATTGATATATTTTTGTTCTCTGCCTGAATTTGAATATTTTCTTGCATTCATTGTTGGGCTGAATCTCCTAGCCAACTCCATTTGATGTTTTGATGAATATAATGTCTCTTGAAATATTCACCTTTTAAGTTTTTGGATAATAGAGATGATATCTGAACCATGAGGGAAATTCTTTGGCTAAATAAAGGCTTAAACCATGAATATAGAACTCCAATGAAGATTAAAATTAGAACCCACAAGAAGGCCCAACAGAAAAACTCATAAGATGAATACACTTGAAATCCCATAATCTTGCAAAGGGAACAACAATCTTTGATATATTAACCCACGAATTAACCTTCTAAATCCTAAGCACCACGAGTTAACTCAAAAGGAAGAGTCACATTACGCACTCATAACGAGATACAAAGAAAATGAGATTTTTGTAGAGAGAGACCACAAGCAACAATCTCACATCATTCTAATTCCAAATCCAAAAAAATTTACAACGGTTCATGCCAATGTATATAGCACTATATTGGTACCCACTGTTTAACTTGAAAATATGATATTTTATACCCTTTTATTGTTTAATAATGGCTTGAACTAAATTATTAAGTTAGAATTTTAATAATAGTTTTGTTCATTTTATAGGAATTGAAAATTTGGAAAAATAAGCAACAAGTGCAAGGGTTGGATCAGATTGAAGAAAATAAGGAAGAAGGGAAAAAAGAGCTCAGGCCCAGGCTAGCTCGTTGAGCCTGTCTATAGCCCAATCACTCTCTTCCCCTTATTCTCTCTCCCTCACCCTCCAGGCCAAACACCTTTTCAGGCCCATTCCCGAGCCCAGCGTCCCCCTCCTCCTTTCTCTCCCTTTTTTTTCCTCTCTCTTGTGGGTCGGCCCAGACATGGCTGTCTTTTTTTCCCCCATGGTCCACTTCATCTTCATTTTAATGGCATGTGAGTCTCACATGACCACGATCTTCTTCTTCCCCCCATTTGTTTCTTCTTCTCCCATGAACTTAGCAACAAATACCGAAAAACAAAGCCCTGCCCCCCCTCGCCTTCATCTTCCCCTCATCTATTACTCCCTCCTTCTCTCTCTCCTCATCAACATTCATTGCCCATCCCTTTCTTCTCTTCTTCCTCAACCGTTCAAGACCAGTCGTCTTCTCCACGAAGAACAGGGCCACGAACAGGGCACTCGAGCATGACCTTTCACCTCCCTTACACCCAAAACTGCAATCCCCTCTCTCTTTTCAACATTAATTCCCCCATCATCACCATAATCAAGAGGGGGTTACGGAAAATGGAGGGTTCGATAGAGGGGGGCTATAAAAATTAATGTATGGGCAGAGATTTGGGGAGATGGAGCGTCTTAGTTTTTTTTGGGTTTTCCTTTTGTTTTCTTTCATTTCCAGATCGAGAACTTCAAGTTTTCAATTCGTGAAGTTGTTACACTGAATTCGATTGAGTTTTATTTCAGTAATATTAGATACTACAAACAATTTGGCTTAAATGTACCTCACTGATCTCTTGGTTTAGTTGCTTTGTTCTTATGCCCTGTTTTCATTGCAAGGCTAAGTATTTGGAGGTTTGGTGGAATCTTTGGGTCTTGGTTAATAATTCTTATTTTGGTAAGCTAATCATTGCAAATTAGAATAGTGTTTGCAAATTTCATTAATAGTTCTTCCTTTTTCGTCGCATAGTTTAGATTAGGATTGTTGGTAACCTAATTCTAACTTAATAATTTATTTCGAGTAATTATTCAACAATAAAAGGGTATAAAATATCATAATTTCAGGTTGAACACCCACCTCCTCTAAGCTCCTAGCCAATCAAAAAGGATTACAAAGAGTACTAGCCAATCAAAGGGGACTACTTGCTAAATTACAAGGAGCTAAAATTTTGGATTGTCCTCATTCGGATGCGTCCTCCGTCCTAAATAGGAAAATTTTTGGATATATTCAAGAGGGAAAGTTTTGAGGATTTTCACTAATCATTCACCTAAGATTAGGCATTAACACCTCCATTTGGTAGTGTAAAGAAGCTCTTAACAAAAAAGCTTACAAAAGTAGACCTGACTCTTGTTCGGTTATTCATAACTTGGTTGATACTTAAAACCTAAAGGTATGTCATATCTCCTTGGAAAATTGACATCCAGAGCTATCTGTACATGGAAAGTGGATCTCATTTTCACAATCAAATCTGAGCTAGAAGTTAGAGAAAAATTTCTTCCCTAAAACTGACAAGTAAAAGAAGTGGCTTTTGAGAAAATTATCTAAGCTCTTTTTTTACGACTATTAATTGTCTCGCCACCCACTTCAACTTTCTTAGACTCTCTTAAAGGACCCAATCCAACAAGGATGTTGGAGGATTAACTCCTAGGGCCCCATATCCTTAGGTCATCATGATACCCACTTATATTAAGGCCCTGACACGCTGGAGTATGTTGAACTTGGTGACTTAATCTACATCAACCTCCCCCTCTTGAGGAGGATTTTCCTTCAAAGTATTCATTGTAGTCAACTTCATGTTCGATTTAAGGAATAGTATCCTTAATATTAGAGGTAGCAGGTATACTCATGTCTCTCTGAAGCTGTATTTTATATGCATTTCATCCCACCTTTTGCATAACTTTATAAGGATTATCTCCCCTAGCCATTATCTTGTTCTTTATGCTTGAAGGGAATCTATCTTTCTAGAACTGTGATCACACAAGATCTTCCGACCTGAACTCAAGATGAGTGCGGCTCATGTTGGCCTTAGACTTGTATTGCTCAGTTAGTTTCTTAATTTGCGCTCTTAGTTACTTATGCAATTTCTCCATATCTTTTGCCTTTGTTTTGGCTTTAAAACCCACTTTGGGGTCTAGTGGAATTGAGATAAGGTCAACAAGGGTTAGAGGATTAAGGCCATAGCACACCTGAAATGAAGATTGAGAGGTAGCATTGGAGCTGGGGAGCTTGATTGTAGGCAAATTTTCCAAAAGAGAGTTTATCCTCCTAATCCTTCAAGCTTTTGCTCACCATAGCCCTGTTTGACAGATAACTGTTAGTTGTTTACATTAGATGTTTGTTATTAGCTCTTTATATCAGTTGTTTTTATTAGCTAATTGCATTAGTTGTTTGTAAAAAAGTGTTTGGTGAAATTGGTATTTTATATAAAAGTTATTTGATAAAATTACTTTTACCTTTAATTCTATTTATTATTTATATACACATGATTTTTATTCTGTAGTATTGAATTTTCTTCTCAATATTTATGAGTTAAAATTTAAGTAATATGTACAATAACATTGATTCATAAAGTCGTATTTTGTTAAATTTACTTATGTTTATCTAATATTCTTTTTAATATTAAAAAAGTAAAATTTACACAACATCTACTAGCCATAACATTGTTTGCTTTTTCTTTGGATATAAAATTTTGTTATTATTAGTATGTTTTTTTTTCTGCAATATGAGGTGAAATTACATGATATTTAAAATATTTATTATGTAAAATTAATTGACATAAATGATTTAATTTTTTTTTTGGAAATGGAAATTGGTGTAATTTAGGCCAACATTTGGACAATAGGGTCATTTGGAATGCAACATTGTAACAACCCCAACCCGAGAAGGGGTCACACCGCCAGGACTCCCTAGAAGGAAATCCCTAAGGCTCTTGAAGATCCAAGGTTTGGATTAGCGTTTAGATAGTCATTCTAAAACAAAACTGCGAGAGTTACCCCTATTTTATCAACATTTTAGGGTCTTAGCTCAGCTAAGGGTACCTGTAAAGTGGTAATAAGGTATAACATGTGCTAAAATAACCCAAATTCATTGCCTCAGGCTACTAGCTCGGGATTACTCACAATCAAACAACTAACACAGGGGTTAGAATGATACATATACATGTACAAAGTCGGCTACATGCTTACACATACAACAATGAAATCAAATATTTACAACTTGGTAGGCATCGAACACTTGCAAAGCTAGCAAAAGACTTCTGATGGGTCGGCATCAAAATAACGTCAAAGCATCTCTTATGCCTGCTCAAATTGAACCTAGAAAAGGGAATAGTAAAGGGATGAGCAACTACACGCTCAGCGAGAATTTCCTTACTCCTTAAAATGAAAACCATTTGCAGGTAACAATACCAATAATAGTCACATATCACATATTTATACAACACTATCATATTAGGCAATCATAGCCCCCAAGGAAAGATTACCACCTTTATACTTCACACTAGTCCTTCAATTCATCCCTAGGCCCTTAATGACCAATCGTCCTTTCTAAAAAGCATTCAAGCACGTAAAGAAGTAAGCACAAAGAGTGAGTATGAAACTTTCAAACATGCTTTTGAAAACATAGTGACTCTCGATATATTCCAGGAATAGTTTATAATTCACGCCAACTTTTTTAAAGCTTATAATTCTTTCTAAAAGTTCTCGAAACATCCAAATTGGTAAGAAAGACTTGGCAGGAAACATTCTTTCATAGAATATGCACATTGAAAAGCTTGAATGTACGATGCATTACTAGGATATAACCATACTTCATTTGAAACTTCATTTAACTATAAATGGAGACACGTTCATAAAATATGTGTAGGATTTGTATATTTGAAAGCTTTCTTTCTTTTCTTAAAAAACGTTTTACTTAGCCTCCTGAGGCTCATACTCTTTAAATGAACTTCTTTCATAATGGTCCTCTAATGACTCTTATAAGCTTTTCAAATCTTATTCAATATGGCCTCGTATTGGTCCTTAGAAATCTTTCTTTTATGAAATGCTTAAAATGGCAAAATGCCAATTTTGTATTTATTAGGAGCTTCCTCATAGCATAAAAACATCCTATTATGCTGGCTAGGGGATATCTACACTGCCCCTCAGTGAGTTCGTCAGTCACAACTCACGTTATCCACGAGGTATGCGTCCGTAACTTTTTGGCCAAAACGCGTCTTAGCAGAGCAACTCTAACTTCTATATTATCCTCTGTGGGGCAACAACTCACACCAAGATAGTCATATCTTGAGTCCAGTCCCCCTTAAGGTTTTCTTACGCATCACACATCATAATATATCTGGGGAACAACTCACACCAAGATAGTTATATCTTGAGTCCGGTTCCTGCGAACAGTTCACGCCGCCTTTGCATTCAGCCCCCACCATTACCTTTGGGGGAAACAGCTCACGCCATCTTTACGTCCAGTTTCCACCTTTAAGGTCTGGCCAATCACCTAGCACTTTCTTAGCCTTTAAAACATATTTTATTTCTCTTTTCTAGTTGCTTACTTCGCTAAAATCTTACTTTGTAACAAAACTACCATAACCTTTCATAATGTTTATAGTTCATTCGTTTTTAACTTAAAAGCTTCTTATAAATGTAATAATTTTGCTAACTTGTAAATCGGCTTCGTTTTTAACTTAAAAGCTTCTTATAAACGTAATAAGTTTGCTAACTCGTAAATCGACTTCCTTTTTTATTTAAAACTTCTTATAAACGAAATAAGTTTGCTAACTCGTAAATTGACTTCATTTTTTTTTAACTTAAAAGTTTCTTATAAACGTAATAAGTTTGCTAACTAGTACATTGACTTCGTTTTTAACTTAAAACTTCTTATAAACGAAATAAGTTTGCTAACTCGTAAATCGACTTCGTTTTTAACTTAAAAAGTTCTTATAAACATAATAAGTTTGCTAAACCGTAAATCAAAACTCATTTGGAACTTAAGGTACTTAGTTAGCATTTAATTCAAACTAGGTTCGTAATAAAATTCTCCGATGCTACTTTTCAGTTCATTTCAAACCTTTTTTTTTAAACTCAAAAAGGGGAATGCATAATAACTAAAGCCTTAAAACGTTTTCAAACTTATTAGTATTCCAAACTTAAGGTGCTTGGGTTGCTTGTAATTCAAACAAGGTTTCTCCATAATTTTTCAACATAAACGCTTCTTAAAATCATAATGATTTTACTAGCTCGTAACTCGAAACTCAATCGAAACTTAAATAAGCAGCTAGCATACAAATCAGCTAAATTTCATAGTTGGTACCTTAAGATGTCCTTTTTCAAGATGTTTAAATCCTTTTACACACAAGAAGAAGTTATATAAAAACCAATGCCTTAAAACATTTTCGAACTCACTTTTAGTTCGCTTTTAAACTTCTTAAGTCAATCGATTATTTAGCCGAGTCACTCATTGAGTAGTTTGAGGATTTAGGATTTCTTTTAGGCTACAAACATCTTCATAAACTATCAGGCAATTGGTAAGTATTTAAAAGCATTCGCAATCATGAAGACAAGCTTTCTAAACAACCCTTCTTTTAAAAGGCGTCTAAAATTTCAAGAATTGGTCGCATAATGTCACGTACAATATTAGGGGGGGGATGGGGTTCGGAAATAGCACATTCATACAATTCATATCACAACTTGGAAGAATCTACTCAATGAGCCACCCATGGCCTCGCAATCCACACGATTTCGACAATTCAAAATCCAGGCTCCCTCCTCACACAACAGCGACCACAAGAACCTCAAATTCCTCAGTAGTTTCACCTCAAGCCATCCATCTACCAACTTGGTTTATTATTGGCATACACAAACCAACAATACATAAAACGATGTATATAGATATAACATTCATGCTTAATAGCCAACTCAGAATTTAACATACACTAAGTTGATGCAAATAGAAACTTCAAAGCAATATTTACTTTCTAGTTCGCAAACCAATATCCATAGGCATAGTGTTTCATTTGTAATTACCACGAATAGACCATTAACATGCCCAAACTGATTTAGCCATAATCTTTAGACATAATTCAGTTTATTCCACAATTACTTCAACTGCCCAACTAGCATCCCTAACCGTTAAATAGACTTCAAATGCGACAACTAATGCTATGACAGCTGGATAACAACATTCTGTTTACTTTAAAATCCTCAATTTAACTAGTTCATTCAACCATCCATTGACTCAACATACGATTAACCCAAAATTAGTACCATGCTTGTCATTTCTCAATATCGATTCTAATTTACCCAAACTAAATACTAAACTCAGAATCGACATGCGCTAGTTAAATTTAATTAAAATCGTTGAAAATAGTAATAGTTAGGAGTAAAGAAATTCCTATCTCGATTCCAAGCTAGGTGTTCGTTCGAAGGGCTTACTGGCTCAACTTTGGGTGCTCAAACAACTCCAAATTCCCGACCTTGCCCTTTGGTCGCACGAGCAGCACCCAATTCACACCCAATCTCACAAAATTCGAATCCTAAAATAGACCCAAATTTCACTTACTGACTTGAGGTTGAATTGGGTGTTTAAAGTTGCGAATTTTTACTCCAATTTATAGAAGATTGAAGTAACTAAGAGCTGAATTGCATGGCCATACCTGGGCATGTGTTCATGCTCCAATTCGTCGCCCAACCCACCAAAAATGTGGTGGTTTTGCTCTGATCTCAGCCCAAATTTCGCATCAATTGTTACTAGCTTGAAGGGTGCTCGAATGGGAGAGTTTTGCTACTATGGGTGGCGAAAATCTTCTAGGTTTTGAGCATAAAGGTCGTGTGTATGGTGGAGAATGAGGAGGAAGAAGGAGAAGAGTGGAGAGAAGAGAGAGAATGTCAGGGGGGGTTCACGCGTGAAGGAAGAAGAAGGAGAGGGGGTCACACATAAATTACCAAAATGCCCCTCCCTCTCTCTTTCTTTTTATTTTTGTTCCAAGCTGCTTAAGAATTGGTACCGCTAACCTAATTCGTCTTTGGGTTCCAACTAGATTTAGTATTCGTTAATAACTGTTATCAATGCTTACTAAGAATCACCAAAAGAGTTTCAAAACTAATAATAATAATATTAATGGTGACAAAAATATTATTTTTAATAAAAATTATCACTCACATAAGCACATCAATAATAATTTAATTCACATTGTTAAATAAAATAAGATTTTATAACGTAAAAGGGTGTTACGAATAGCTTAACAGAAAATAAAGTACACAGGCATTACAAACACCCCCAAATTAAACACATTCCACTCTATGCATTCTGCTTAATAAATCCCTGAATTAGGACTAATAAATGCGATGATAGGGGCATTACTTCCGTCCAAAAGGACAAGGCTTGAAGTATGTATACCAGAAATAACATAGTTAGGCATGGCCTTAGCCACACACATTCACACGTTATCAAACCGTATACAATCAATTGTTAATCCCAAATATGGTTTATACACCATAGTAAAGTAATTCACCTCATAGTCTACACCTCCATCCACTGAAGATTTCAAAACACTTCTCCAAAACATGCATGTACTATATCATTGATTAATCCCTCCAGATTCCGTCGCTCAACTTATTCTCTTCAGCTGGTTTGTTAGCATGAGGGCGATTCACTGAGCATTTTCCTAAAATAAAACATGGAAAACATTTCAAAATGTAAGCCGAAGCTCAGTACATGCATTCCTATATTGTTAAATGATCTCTGCATAAATTGGATGGGCACCCACTTTGCAATTCATTTAAAGTTAAAACAGTGAATGAGATGAATGTAAACTGCAATGGCTAATTATTATCTGATAGTGAACCCCCTTGATATTGTTACAATCTATGGATATGTGTATACCTACCAAGCCGATCGGGGGACCTGGCCTGAAGCCGCGTAGGTAACTGATAACTACTGGGGTCACTAATTATGTGACAAATCACTGATTAAATTAATTCATTGATGTACTTACCAAAACATTATAATTTTGATAAATATATGCTGATTTCTAAAAATACAGGCAATAAACGTACCTGAAGTCTTTAAAGTGCAATCCCACTTGATAATACTTATGCACAATGGAAAACGATAAACTGGGCCAGTTCTGCTTGAAAAATGTAATTATAAATATATGGAGTTAGTAAATTGCGCTCATTCCCATAATTTGTAACTTTAGTAGAAATTTGATAATCAAAAGGAATTTGTAACATTGGTAATTCAATATAAGATGAGTTACACCAACATGATTCGAAAACTAATAAATTAAGGCAATTTAACTCAAGGTAAAATAGTGTGGAGCAAAATTGATCAAAATAGAATAATTGGGATTATAAATGGAAGGCTTTGGTGGTTACAAATGGAATATGGGTTTTTTGATATTTCTAAGATAGATAATAAAGGTTTAAGGCCAAGAAGAATGTAATAAATCACACCAACTAGGCTCGATAACCATTGTTCATGGGTCTTAATTCTCTCTATTTTTCAAATTTCATTCTCATGCCCATTTAACTTGTCGAACTCTCTAAACTTTGCATTTTCTTCGTAATAAATATAATTATTTAGAAACTTTTGACTAAGCTCCCACATTACTAGTTCATCATCTCGCGATATTTTAATACCCTTTTAAGGTTCACCTTAGAAAATTCATATCTTTCGTTGTCGACCTCAAATTGAGACCTAAAATCCCAATATAAAAATCTTAAGAAGTCGTACAACACTTTCATTCATAGTGCAAAATCCAACTACTACAACACGGTTCTTAAAATTGGGCTTAATCGCAACTGTGCACAACTCGGGTCTATCCTGCGCAGTCTTAGTAAAATAGCCATAACTGTTTCCACAGAACTCGGAATGAGGTGATTCAAATGACAGTTCGCAGATAACTCATTGATCTATCTACCCACCAAAAATCACAATTTTGTGACTGCCCAAACAGTACCAGTTTGCTCGTAAACAGACCCTTATTTTCAGTCTGTTCACAGTCTACTGTCCATGTTTTCACCCCTTGTTTGTCACATGATTTCCCTCTGAAATCAGTCCTTAAGATCAGTAAACAATACTTAGCTCTTCTCATCATCTTACATAACCATTTTACCTCAAAATAATTCATAATTATCTTTACATATATCCTTCAATTTCTCTCTTTACAAAATCACTCCAAACACACCCATAATCACCTTTGCTTGCATAAATGAGCAAATGAACCACTTTTAAATCAATTGGGGAATTTTCATACTTCACCCCTTTTTGTAAAAATCTCACCAAGTCATTTTTTTTGAAGTTAAAAAGACATCCAGGGTTCATTTTACACCAAGGTTTATACAAATAACATGCTTGTTGCGAATAATAATCTAAACCATGCATAATCACCAAACCCTAGCTTATGCCCAGCATAAAACATCAGTATTTCATCTCAAGATCACCAAAAACACCACCATCATCATCAATAGGTCGATTACCAAATCAAAGATAAAACAATCAAAATCCAACACCTTAACTTAAGCTTGCATGATCATGGACACCCTTCAACCCTAGCATCCTTCAAGCTTATCCAATCAATTAAAAACATCAAAATAACCCTTGATTCGACCAATCTAACATGACCAACAACCAAAACCAACACATATAAGAATCAAAACCAAAAATCAACAAGATAGAGTTAGGGTTTACTCACTTTGAACTAGAAAAAGGAGGAGAGGGAAAGAGGAGTGTTGCTTGCTTGCTTGATATTTTGGGTCTTTTACTTGGATGAAAATGATCTAAGTTTTACTTGGTTGAGTTTATATCTAGCAAAAGTAGCTTAATCCAATGAAAATTAAACACATTCAATGGTGCTTAGTCAAGTAAAATAAAGTAATAGCTTGTTAGGTCGGAATTAGGCCTAAATGAGTTTGGGCCCGAAAAATACACTTTATGCGATTGAAATTTTTCATAGCTCGAAATTAAAATTTTTTAATGCTATGAAAAATAATTTAACCTCTTAAACCATATTTATCAAGGCTTACTATCTATTCACTCGAAATTTTACGATAATTAAAATCTGAATTGCAAAGTGGGGGCCCAAATGAAATTTTCCCAACCGGGATGATTAAATGCGATAATTAAATGTGAGAGAAAAAAACAACAACACTACTTAATCAAATAAATAAAGATGATTTATGGTTGGACTATTACAGCCTTCCCCCCTTAAAGAGTTTCATCCTTCAAACTTATGAACTTTGTCACAAATATGCAAGATTGCCTCAAATAGGTGTGGGTACTTGGCTTTCATTTCTTCCTCAGTTTCCCAAGTGGCTTCTGAGGAGGTAGGATTTGCCCAAATTACTTTGATTAAAGGTATCTGGTTGATGCTTAGTTACTTAATCTTGCAATCTAGTATCTGGACCGGGTGCTCTTCAAGCACTATACCCTCAGTGACCGCAATGGGTTTAGTTATGAAAGTGTGGTCAGGATCTGAAATGTACTGCATGAGTTGTGAGGTAAGAAGCACGTTGTATACATGTTTGAGTTATATAAGCAGATCTAGTCGACAAGCTATAGGATTCAATCTTTCAATAAACTTGTATGGTCCAATAGATCTTGGCCTCAATTTAGCTTGCAGTTTAACCTCCTTATACTCTTAGTTGGTGAAACTTCTGAAAAACCTTATCATCTACCTGAAACTCCAGAGGACTCCTACTTTTGTAAGCATAGCTTTTCTGTCGGCTTCAATAGTCCGTTTTTAAGAGTCTCCTGATGAATGTTATCTCATCGAGTGCTAAAGATGATCTTCATTACCCAAAATTTGATTTTGTCGACAATGTTTGCTGTCATTTTGCCCTAATGTTTCATGTGGACTGTTCTCTGCTAGTGATTCCATAACATTGACTGCTGGGGATTTTATTCCTTCTTCAAATGCAGAATTTTAGTCCTAAGTCAATGTCTCAACTAAGTCATTCTAGTACAAAGAGTGCTACATTTTCTTCCATATAAAGCCTTAATGGCCATTTTAATGGGGAACTGGTAACCATTACTGTAAGAAAATTCCATCGATGATAGGTCATCTTCTCGATATCCCTTGGAACTCTAGTATATTAACTCTCAGCATGTTTCTTATAATTTGATTCACTATTAACAGACCTTGGTGTCTAGGCTTATGAAGCGAATAGCCCCAGCACCTTTCGTAATTCCTTATAACATCAATAAATTAGCAAATAGGGTGGGCGATGCAACCCTAAAGTATATGATGGAAAGTATGACCCAGTGAAACTAGATGCATGGATTAGAGGGGTAGAAAAGATTTTTACAACAGTGAAAGTTCCAGTAGATAAAAAGGTGAACACTGGAACCATTTAACTTACTGATGAAGTAGACTTTTGGTGGAACACTATTAATGATAGGCTCTTCGGGCCTTCATTTGGAGTAGATTTCTCGAAGAACTGAGATTGAGTGGTAGTATGACTGTGATGTAGTATGTTAGCAAATTGATAAAACTATCTAGGTTTGTTTTGGAGTTTGTGTCACCTGAAAGACTGAAGATGAGGAGATTTGAAGAGGGATCAACTTTCTATATTCGTAACCAGCTAGCTGGTCAACCAATTCTTACCTATCAAGAGTTATATGAGCGAGCAGCTAAAACGGAACAAGTGAAGGATGAATTGAGGACCTTGAACCCGATTAATTAGAAAAGGAGGTGGAGCGAATAGGGAGCTCCGAGCGAGAGTGTAAACCAGAAGAAATCTGCTCTCGCTCCTCCCAAGAGTCGTCCTACAGGCTTAGGAGAGCCTTGTGGGAAATGTGGAAGAACCAACCATACCACTCCTGAATGTCGACTGAGAACTAATAAATGCATGTGGTGTGGTAGCTCGGAACACCTCATTGCTACCTGTCCTAGAAGACTGAAGGTTGTGGACAAGGGCTCCCACCTCCAAGGCCCGCAGCTATAGGAATGGCATATATGTTTAGCACGAAGGAAGCTGTCAACCTTGGTACGATAGTTACTGGAACTCTCTTTTTAATTTCAAAGCCATTTTGTGTATTGATTGATTTTTGCCACTCATTCATTCATATCCACTCAATATGTCATGCAACTAAACCTTGAAAATAAGGAGACAGAAATCAATCATAGAATCAAGTGACCCGATGACTCTAGAGTTTAGTGTCCTATCTCTTATAAACTTGCTCCAATTGCTATTGGTGGGATAATATTTTCTAGAGTTGTAATTCAATTTGACTCATTAGACTTTGATATTATCCTGGAAATGAGCTGGTTGTGTACTTATGGGGCCAATATAGATTGTGAGGACCTTAAGGCTATTTCAAAGGGATGAATGAGGGAGAGAAATATGTTTTATGGGCAAGAGAGGAAATACCTTGTCCTTTAAATTCTGTTATGAAAGCAAGAGATCTCTTATGTCAAGGATATATTAGGTATTAGTGTTGTGCTATTGACACTCAACCGCAGGAAGAAAAAGCAAAAGATAGCCCTGGAGTTTGTGAATTTAGAGATGTTTTCTTGAAGAGTTATCAGGACTGCCCTATAAAGAGAAGTTGATTTTGAGATCGAATTAATCCCTGATGCCAAACGTATCTCTAAAGCCCCATATCGTATGACCCAACAGAGAAGAAAACTGAAGATTTGGTTAGATAAGCTATTACAAAAGGAATTTATCAGACTAAGTGTGTCACCGTGGAGTGCCCTAATTCTATTTGTGAAGAAGAAAGAAGGAGCCTTAAGGATGTGTATTGGTTACAAGGAGCTGAACAAGATCACCATCAAGAACAATTATCTATTGCCCTGGATGGATGGTTTATTTTCTCAACTTTAAGGAGTAGGAGTCTTTTCCAAGAATTATTTGAGATCAGGATACCGTCAACTTAAGAATTTACCTGAAGGCATTCCCAAACTGCACTTAGGACCAAGTTTGGTCATTATGAATTCACCATGATGCCTTTTGACCTGAAAAATGCCCCCATGGTCTTTATGGATTTTATGAATAGAGTTTGGGCAAGTTTGAGGTGGTATTCATAGATAATATATTAATTTACTCCAAAGACAGAAATGAACACATTACGCATTTGAGAATAGTGTTTCAAACCTTGAGGGAACATCAATTACATAGCTAATACAAGAAATGTGAGTTCTAGTTAGAAGAAGCAGTATTTGTGGGACATGTGGTTTCAAAGGAAGGGATTAAGGGTGATTTGAAGAAGGTGAAAGCAATTACAGAGTACCCAAGGCTCACCAATGTTATTGAGATCAAAAACTTTTCTGGTTTAATAGGGTATTATCGAGTTCGGGAATGATTTATCACTATCCAAGATCGTCTTCCTTGACCAATTTGTTGAAGAAAGCTACCAGTTAGCAAGATGATAAAGTGGTAACTTATACCTCCCGACGGTTCAAGCCTTATGAGAGAAAAACACCTACCCATGACCCAGAACTAGCGGTTGTGGTTTTTACACTGAGAATTTGAAAACATTACTTATATGGAGTATCTTGCAAGATCTACACTTAATCATCAAAGTTTGAAGTATATCTTCACTTAGAAAGAACTCAATTTGAGACAAAGACGTTGATTGGAGTTGCTGAAAGATTATGACTTGCAAATCCAATATCAACCAGAGAAAGAAAATGTTATGGCAGATGTCCTGAGTATATCTTTGGAGGGCTTGAAAACAGGTATTTAATTAGTGACACATGGGCAAGCAAATGACCAAATGTCATCACTTATTTTATCCAACATTCCTCCATAATGGAGGAAATTCGAAATACTTAGGGAGTCAAAAGACTGGCCCAACTATATGTTAAGAAGATAGTTTGATTTCATGGAATTCCAACCGATATGGTATTAGATAGTGATAAGAGATTTCAGCCCGTTTTAGCAAGCATTTCAAGAATCCTTTGGAACCAAATTGAATTCTAGTAGTTCTTATCATCCTGGGATAGATGGGCGCACTAAAAAAAAGTGAATCAAATTCAAGGAAACATGTTCAAAGTTAGTATACTGGAGTTCTAAGGGATATCGAGAAGATGACTTATCATTGATGGAATTTTCTTACAGTAATGGTCACCTTTTCCCCATTAAAATGGCCATTAAGGCTTTATATGGAAGAAACTGTAGCACTCGTTGCACTAGAGTGACTTAGATGAGACATTAGCCTAGGACCAACATTTTGCATTTGACGAAGGCATAAAACCCCTAGTAGCCAATGTTATGGAATTGCTAGCAGGGAAAATCTACATGAAACATTAGGGCAAAATGACAATAGACATTGTTGACAAAATCATCTTTTGGGTCATGAAGATCATCTTCAACACTCGATGAGATAACAGTAATCAGGAGACTTTTGAAAATGGACTATTGGCCGACAGAAAAGCTATGCTTACAAAAGAAGGAGTCCTCTGGGGTTTCCGACAGATGATAAGGTGTTTTAGAAAGTCTTGCCTAGTAAGAGTATGAGGAGATTTAGAGTACAAGGTAAATTAAGCTAAGATATATTGAATCATATGATATCATAGAAGGATTGAGCTTTGTAACTTATCAACTAGATATGTTTTTAAAACTCAAACATATGCATAGCGTGTATGATGCCTCACAACTCAGGAAGTACATTCCAGATCCTGACCCTGCTGTCAGATCTGAAACCATTGCAGACAATGAGGTTCCATTGTACGAAGAACACCTAGTCCAGATACTAGATCGCAGGATTAAGCAGCTATGCAACAAGCAGATATCCTTAGTCTAAGTGCCTGGGCAGACCATACATATACTTCCTCAGAAGCCACTTGGGAAAACCAAGGATGAGATGCAAGCCAAGTACATACATCTATTTCAGATGAGCTTGCATGTTTTGTCAAAGCTCATAAGTTTCAAGGATGAAACTCTTTAAGGGGGGAAACTTATAAAAGCCGAACCTAAATTATGTTTGTTTATTTAATTAAGCCATTTTATTAATTTTTCACATTTATTTATCTCATTTTAATCATCTCGGTCGGAAAAATTTCATTTGGGCCCTCATTTTGCAATTTAGATTTTAATTATCGTAAAATTTCAAGTGAATCGATAATAGGCCCTAATAAATATGGTTTAAGAGGTTAATTTATTTTTCATAGCATGATAAAAATTTAATTAATTTCATGCTATGAAAAATTTCAATCGCATAAAGTGTATTTTTTCAGGCCCAAACTCATTTAGGCTCAATTCTGGCCCAACAAGCTATTACTTCATTTTAAGCAGCATTGAATGTGTTTAATTTCCATTGGCTTAAGCTACTTTTGCTAGATATAAACTCAACCAAGTAAAATTTAGATCATTTTCATCCAAGTAAAAGACTCAAAATATTAAGCAAGCAACACTCCTCTTTCTTTCTCCTCCTTTCTCTAGTTCAAAGTGAGTAAACTTGAACTCTATCTTGTTGATTTTTGGTTTTGATTCTTGTTTGAGTTGGTTTCGGTTGTTGATCATGTTGGATTGGTAGAATCAAGGGTTATTTTGATATTTTTAATGGATTGGATAAGCTTGAAGCATGCTAGGGTTGATGGGTGTCCATGGTCCTGCAAGCTTAAGTTAAGGTGTTGGATTTTGATTATTTTATCTTTGATTTGGTAATCTTTAAACCCATTGATGACGATGATGGTGTGTTTGGTGATCTTGAGATCAGATACCAATGTTTTATGTTGGACATAAGCTAGGGTTTGGTGATTATGCATAGTTTGGATTATTATTTGCATCAAGCATGTTATTTGTATAAACCTTGGTGTAAAATGAACCTTGGCTGTGTTTTAAATTGAAAAAAAAGGCGTGGTGGGATTTTTGCATAAAGGGGGGAATTATGAAAATTCCCCAGTTGATTTAAAAGTGATTCATTTGCTCATTTATGCAAACAAAGGTGATTATGGGTGTGTTTGGAGTGATTTTATAAAGAGAGGAACTGAAGGACATATGCAAAGATAATTATGAATTATTTTGAGGTAAAATGGTTATTTAAGATGATGAGAAGAACCAAGTATTGTTTACTGATCTTAAGGACTGATTTCAAAGGGAAATCATGTGGAAAACAAGGGGTGAAAAGATGGACAGTAGATTGTGAATAGACTGAAAATAGGGGTCTATTTATGAGAAAACTGGTACTGTTTGGGCAGTCAAAAAATTATAATTTTTGGTGGGTAGATCGATCAATGAGTTATCTTCCAAATGCCTTTTGAATCACCACATTCCTAGTTCTGTGGCAACAGTTATGGCTGTTTTACTAAGACTGCATAGGATAGACCTGAGCTGTTCACAGTTGCGATTAAGCCCAATTTTAAGAACCATGTTGTAGTAGTTGGGTTTGGCACTGTAAATAAAAATTTTGCAGGATTTCTTAATCTTTGATTATTGGGATTTTAGGTCTCAATTTGAGGTCGAGAGTGAAAGATATGAATTTTCTAAGGTGAACCTTAAAAGGGTATTAAAATATTGCGAGATGGTGAACTAGTAATGTGGGAGCTTAACCAAAAGTTTCTAAATAATTATGGTTATTATGAAGAAAATGCAAAGTTTAGAGAGTTCAATGAGTTAAATGGGTATCAGAATGAAATTTGAGAAATTGGGAGAATTAAGACTCAAGAACAGTGGTTATCAAGCCTAGTTGGTGTGATTCATTACATTCCCCTTGGCCTTAAACCTTTATTATCTATTTTAGAAATATCAAAAACTCATGTTCCATTTGTAACCATCAAAGCCTTCCATTTATAATCCCAATTATTCTATTTTGATAAGTTTTGCTTTACACAATTTTACCTTGAGTTAAATTGCCTTAATTTATTTGATTTTTGAATCATGTTAGTGTAACTCATCTTATATTGAATTACTTGTGTGACAAATGCCTTTTGATTATCAAATTTCTATTAAAGTTACAAATTATGGGAACGAATGCAGTTTACTAATTCTATATATTTACAATTACTTTTTTCAATCAGAACCGGGCCTAGTCTATCATTTCCCATTGTGCCTAAGTATTGTCAAGTAAGATTGCATTTTAAAGACTTCAGGTACATTCATTGCCTATATCTTTAGAAATCAACACATATTTATCAAAATTATAATATTTTGGTAAGTACATCAATGAATGCTCTTACATAGTGAATTATCAATTAATCAGTGGCACCGTCAGTTATCATCTGTAGGGCATTCGCTCTTCAGTTATCTGTGTGGCTTCAGGCTAGGTCCCCGATCGGCTTTAGAGGTGTACACCTATCCATAGATCATAATAGTATCATGGGGTTCACTATCAGATAATAACTAGCAATGCAGTTTTACATTAATCTCATTCACTATTTTAACTTAAAATGAATTGCAAAGCGGGCGCCCAACCAATTTATATAGTGATCATTTAACATTACAGGAATACATGTACTGAGCTTCGGCTCACAGTTCAAAATGATTTCATGTTTTGTTTTAGGCAAATGCTCAGTGAATTGCCTTCATGCTAGGAAGTCAGCTGAGGAACATGCTAACGAGTTAGCCGAAGAGAATAAGTAAGCAAGGGAAACTTGGATGAATCAACAGTGATATAGACCATGCATATTTTGGAGCCATATTTTGTAATCCTCAGTGTATGGAGGTGAAACCTCTGTGGTGAATTGCTTTACTGTAGTGTATGGTTGAAGTTATGCCTAACTATGTTAACTCCAGTACATTGCAACCCTTGTCCTATTGAGACGGCGGTAATGCTTCAGTCATTGGGTTTATCAGTTGTAATTGAGGAAATCAGAATAATGATTGCAAACAGTGAAACATGCTTAATTAGGGGGCATCACTCCCCTAAATTATAACTTTATGAAAATTGATTAATAAAAAGGGCATCCATGATTCAAACAATTCAATATAAGATAAGTTACACTAAAATGATTTGAAAACCAAATAAGTTAGGGTAATTGAACTCGAAGTGAAACAAGTTGGAGCAAAATAGAACAAAATGAAATAATTGAGGTGATAATGAAAGACTTTAATGGATATACATGAAATATGAGTTTTTGATATTTTTGAAATGAATAATAGAAGGTTTAATGCCAAGAGAGGTGTTGTGAGGTTCAAGAATGTTGATATAACCTTAGCTTGTGTCGTTAACCTCTTCACTTCTCCAATTTCATTTCCAGCCTATTTAACTCGATTTTCCAACCCAATTAGGCTTCTATACAAAATGAAAGTTGTTAAACTCACTAAACTTTGTAATTTCTTAAGCAGAAACGAGGCCTAGTCTATCGTTTCCCATTGTGCATAAGTATTATCAATTGAGATTGCATTTTAAAGACTGCAGATATGTTAATTACTTGTATCTTTAGAAATCAGCGCGTATTTATCAAAATTATAATATTTTGGTAAGTACATCAATGAATCAGTTTAATCAGTTATTTATCACATAATTAGTGACCCCATTAGTTATCAGTTACAGGGCATTGCCCTTCAGTTACCCGCGCAACTTTAGGCCAGGTCGCCCGATTGGCTTGGCAGGTGTACACCTATCCATAGATCATAACAACATCGAGGGGGTTCACTATCAGATAACAACTAGCAATTGCAGTTTACATTTATCTTATTCACTGTTTTAACTTGAAATGAATTACAAAGTGGGCGCCCAACCAATTCATGCAGAAATCATTTAACAATACATGAATACATGTATTAAGTTCGGCTCACATTTTGAAATGCTTTTCATGTTTGATATTAGGAAAATCCTTAGTGAATTGCCTTCGTGCTAGCAAACTAACTGAAGAGAATAAGTTGAGCAAGGGAATCTGGAGGGATAAATCAATGATATAGTACATGCATATTTGGAGCCGTATTTTGAAATCTTCAGTGGATGGAGGTGTAGATTATGAGGTGAATTACTTCACTATGGTGTATAAACCATATTTGGGATTAAAAATTGATTGTATAAGGTTTGATAATGTGTGAATGTGTGTGGTTGAAGCTATGCCTAACTATGTAATTTCAAGTATACATACTTCAAGTCTTGTCCTTTTGGACGGTGGTAATGCCCCTATCATTGAGTTTATTACTCCTAATTCAAGGATTTATTAAGGAGAATACATACAGTAGAACATGTTTAATTTGCGGGCTATTACATGGAAACAAAATCCAAACAACCATTTAAAAAATCTACTTGGTTTAGCTTTTTGAGAAATGGCTTTTTGCGACCAAAATGTCATTTCAAATAGCTATTAGCCAAACACATAAAATAGTTGTTTGACTTAGTCAAATAGCCAAAATACTCGCAAATAGCAAATTTTGATCAAAAATCTATCCAAATAGCCAACAACCAAACACCCCCAATATCCCTCAGCAAAGTAGTGAGGATTCATCTTGTTACCTCTGTTTGCCCATCGATTTGAGTGTAACATGTGGTGCTAAAATGCAACTTAGTTCCCAATAACTTCTGTAGACAACTCCAAACGTGAGATAGAAACTTGGTGTCCTTATTTGAAACAATTGTCCTTGGAACCCCATGTAGCTTTACAATCTCTTGGAAGAAAAGATCCGTACTGTAAGTAGAATTATCACATTTATGGCAAGAAATGAAATGAGGTATCTTAGACAATCTATCTATAACAAACATAACAACATCTTTTCTTCTAGGAGTTCTTGGAAGGCCATAATGAAGTTCATGCTAATATCATCCCAAGACCTTGTAAGAATGTAGAGACCTTGATGGAAGTGACTCTCAAGGGTTGTGTTGCTACTGAAATGGCTAGATAAGGCTCCTCTATCATCCTCTTTGATAATCAAGTCCCCTAGAGGACTTTTGGGAATGCAAAGTTATTTGGCTTTAATGAGGAAACCATCTTGTAATGTGAAAGGACCAAAAGTAGAATAGTTCTTTATCATCTCCTTGAGGTCTTCATCCTTCATATGTAAAGTCTTGATGAAATGGATACCAAGGACATTGGCCTTGAAAATCGATGGTAGAGCATATTTCCCAGACAATGCATTGACTACAATATTGTGTTTTTCACTCTTATACTTGCAACAAAGGTGAAAGAATAAAGAAACTTAACCCACTTCGCATTCCTTCCATTCAACTTACGTTAGTTGTCAATGTAGGATAGTACCTTGTGATTTGAATGAAGAATAAAAAGTTTGAACTTAGCATAATGATTCCAATGATTCAGTTCCATAATCATAGCATAGAACTCCTTGTAATAAGTGGATTAGTTGAGTATTGATCCATTCAACCTCTCACTAAAATAGGCATCCACACATTTCTAAATCTAGTTGTCTAAGATTTGGAATGCCCAAGCAAGGTTTTCTCGATAAAGATTTTTCTGGACTAACCATTTGTCATAAGACGTTTCTTAGTTATTTAGAATTTTTAACATTTATTTATTATGTTATTCCCAACCTTCACTCTGTGCTAGCTTCGGCAGAATTTACTGCCATCCTTGTCATAAATGTTAATCTTCTAACTTGGATTGTGTACACATTATGTCCTTTAACCTTCAATTAGTTTTCTTGTTGGTTCCTTCTTTGTCTGGTATAGCTATTCCTTTCTATGCATCTCTCTGTGCTATGCTTTAGCAATTCATCAAGAGAAACAAACAAGGTGGTAATGGTTGTGAATTGCTTGCTGCAACCACATTGAATACTCCTTCAAAGTTCAAAGCCATAAGGAAGTTCACTTATTTTTTACCTTCTTGAAATTGTTCCAACGTTTATCAGTAAAGTGAAGAAGGGGATTGAAAAGGAGGTGTGCATTGAAAGGTATGGATATAAGCTTTGGATAGGATAATTTATCATGTTAGGAAGCTTAGAAAGAGAGCTATGAGGAAGATCACCAATTGGTACAAACATTCTAGAGGTGCAGGAGTAGGACAATTGATCGCTTCTTTTTGTTAAGGGATTTTTTTGGTTTTACATTTATTGGATTTTGGGTATGAAAAAGTGAATTCAAACACTAAAGAGAGTTAAGGTATTATCTCAATCTAATCTCCTTGCACTGTTTACTATGTATTTTGGTTCTATTATTCTTGTGCATGTTAAGATAGTAATGCTCTTATACAAGGTGTTATAACCCGTATAACTTTTTCCCCTACTTAAAATATGATAATATAATTTTCAAGCTCAATTAAGACAACAATATTGTCTTGGATTTTTTAATGAAAAAGAAATTTCGTTAGTGAAAAATCACGTAGTATTTATGTTGATTATTTTCTAATAAGAATAAATTCAAAAACTTTAAATAGACTTCTATTTGCAGAGCCAATGGTAGATAAAATTTCAACCATCCTATATTAATAGCATTATTTTTATTAATAGCATTATTTTTATGATTCTTATTTTATTGATGAAAACATCTACCAATTACCCAAAATTTTTTTTTTTTTTAAGTAGAAAAAAATACAAAGAGCTATTAGGAGTTTAAGCTAGTCCTTATCAAGTATCAAGTCATTTACGTAAAAACATGATCTTGCTTCGATTTAAAAAATGTTAGCTTGCTCTAATTAGAAAGAAAATGTTAACTTGCTTTTGTGGAGTTGTTCTATACTGTTTTCAGATATGCACTTTGTTTTTCCTTAAATCTAATGCCGTTTGTTGCTCTTTCCTTCCTTACAATTGCTTTGACTAAGGAGAAATTGTTTCTTCTCACACTATATCGCCATTTGAAAATATTATTTTAAAATGTCTTAGCCTGTGGTTTAGGCACGGATATATCATATTGGTTGCAATAAAGAGGCGAAAATGTAGCTGTAGCTTGTAAATTTCTTTGGTGGCTAGGGGAGCAAACTTTCTATAATACATAACTCTTTTTTTCCTTAACTACTTTGAATTTTTGCATTGAATACTAACCTAAGATATTCAACCCAAATTATAGAAGCAATCAATCCAAGTAATAATATAAAAATCAAATACAATTAAAATATACTATTCTTTAAAATATTTAAAGTAAATCCTTTCTTGTTGAAGGGTTTCATTGATCATGAGAGAAAGAGAGGGTAGAAGAAAGGAGGAAAAAAAAGAGGCAACCTCTTAATCTTATTCTCATCATTTACAAAGCTGAGTAAGGCATATATATACTCAAGGGTTTCCTGCTTGAATACAAACATGCAACATGGAAATAGAGGCCCATAGAATTCTATGCCAAGCAAAACTAACTTTTAGAATCCTATATTAAGCAAATTTGTTATAACTAACTAAGCAATGTTAATTATCCCAACACCCCCCTCAAATTGGTAGTTCTTTGAACTGCGAATTTGCTAAGAATGGAGTAATGTGAAGCTCTATTAAGTGGTTTAGTCAAGGCATCTGTAAGTTGCTGTGACGAGGGGACATGACCAAGCGAAATCAACCCTATCAAGAGCTTCTCTCGAATAAAATGATAATCTAGCTGTATGTGTTTTGTCCTTCATGAAAAACTGGATTCTTAGCAATGTATATTGTTACTTGGTTGTCACACTTAATAGGAATGGATTTGATCCATTCAATAGTCAATTCAATAAGAAGTTTGCTTAGCTAGGCCAGTTCATCCACTAACCTTCTCAGGCTTCTATACTCAGCTTCTACTGAAGAGAGTGAGACTGTTCCCTGCTTCTTAGACTTCCTTGAAATCATACTTTGACACAAGACAACATAGGCACTAATAGGCCTTCTAGAATGGGGACAGGAGGCCCAGTCTGAATCATAACATGCCTGCAAGTCAAACTTAGGCTCTTTGTTAAGTAGGATGCCAACATCAAGTTGCCCTTGTATATACCTCAGGACATGTATTAGTGCCTGATAATGTGAGACTCTGAGCTATTGTATGAATTGGCTCAGACTTACTACAAAGGCTAAGTCTGGTCTTATGTTTGTGAGAAAGTTTAGTTCGCCCACAATCTTCTTGTATAGTGAAGAGTCATGGAAGAGATCCCCATCATCTGAATGGAGCTTTATATTGCAGTCCAGGAGACTCTTAATTGGGGACATAGTTGAATCAGTAAATTCACTTAAAAGTTCTTCGGTAAACTTTCTTTGTGTTAAAATTAGCCCTTCATTAATGTAAAGAATCTCCAATCCAAGGAAATAATGTGCCTCTCTAGGATCTTTGATCTTGAAGACTTGGTCCAACTACTATTTTAAATTTTTAATTTCTGCCTTATCATTGCCAGTCACTAGAATATCATCAGTATATACTCCAAGGAAAACAACTAAGTTTCGTGTCTTTTTATGGAACTATGAGTAGTCATTGCATGAATGTTTGTAACCCCTAGCATATAACATATCTAGCAGCTTTGCATACCATTGCCTTGAAGTCTGCTTAAGGCCATACGAGGACTTCTTCAGTTTGCACAAAACATTAGGTACTGCTGAAGTAATTCCTTGTGGCAATTTTATTTATATTTCCTCATGTAAATCTCCATGTAAGAAAGCATTATTAATGTCTAATTGATGCAATATCCATCCCTTTTTAACTGCCACTGCCATGAGAGTCCTAATTGTGGCCATTTTGACTACAAGTGAAAATGTTTCTGTGTAGTCGACCCCTGCTCTCTAAGTGAACCCTTTGATTATTAGTCTAGCATTTAACCTTTCTAGGCTTCCATCAGCTTTATACTTGGCCTTATAAATCCACTTGCATTCTATGGGCTTTTTATTTACTGGGAGGGGTGTTATGTCCCAAGTGTCATTAGCAATCAAAGCTGCAATTTCTTTATCCATGGTTATCTGCCAACCCAGATGTGTGATAGCTTCTGAGCAGCTTTTGGGCTCTGCTTCTATGTTATCTATTATACAACTAGCTGCTTGTAGTATATCGTCAAGAATTACACACAGATTTGTTAGAGTGGATAGACAAAATCCCTTCTGAGGTTAAGCACAATAGACATAATCATACAAATAACTAGGCACCTTGTGAACTCTAGTGGATCTTCTTTGTTCAACATGTGAAGGTGGAGTTGCTATGTTTTTATGCTCATCCTCTTGAGGCTGTGATACTTTAATATCTCTCTTAGGTGAGATATCCTCATCTGACTGAAAAGGAATACTAGGTTGAAGCAAGGTGGATGTTGGATCCTTGCTTTGATTGGCAATGGGAAATGTATCTTCATGAAAGATAATATCTCTTGACTCATAAAACTTATGGCTCTCTAGGTCCATGACCCTACAAGCCTTCTTACTAAATGGGTAGCCTATGAAACACATGTTTTAGCTCTAGGCTGAAATTTATCTCTCCCTTGTTTTGTAGTACTCATAAAGCAAAGGCAACCAAAAGTCCTTAAATGGCTGTAGGATG
The DNA here is from genome assembly GCA_017589665.1 of Selenicereus undatus. Classification (NCBI taxonomy): domain Eukaryota; kingdom Viridiplantae; phylum Streptophyta; class Magnoliopsida; order Caryophyllales; family Cactaceae; genus Selenicereus; species Selenicereus undatus. The sequence continues at coordinate 97,623,968 of JACYFF010031957.1, forward strand.
GAACTTTACCATGAAGAAGCTCACAAGGGGTTTTTCCTTTAAGGACCTTGATAGGCATTCTATTAATTAGATAAGTAGAGGTAAGAACATACTCACCCCAAAACCTCATACGAAAGGAAGACTAAAACATAAGTGCTCTAGACACCTCCAAGAGATGTTTGTGTTTCCTCTCTGCAATTCCATTCTGTTGTGGCATTTGGATGCAGCTAGTTTGATGTATAATGCCAGTTTTCGCAAAGAATTCTAATGCTTCATAGCTTCTGCCAAGTTCTAAAGCATTATCAGATCTAACAGCCTTTACAATTGCCCCAAATTGAGTTTTTGGCCATAATTATGGAGGATTTGATGAGTGGGACATCCTTATCTTTAGTTACCATAAGACAAGTGCAAGTGGCTCTGCTAAAGTCATCCACTATAGTAAGGAAATACTTGTGTCCAGATTGAGTCTTGGTATGATATGGGCCCCAAGTGTCAACATGGATCAACTCAAAGGCAAAAATAGATGAGATCTGACTAGTGGGAAAAACAACCTTTATTGCTTTGCTTTGGGATAGATTTTAGAAACAAAATGTTTCATTTCATTTGAAATGTGGAATGTTTAGATACAATTTGCATCTTTCCATGTGACATGTGTCCAAGCCTGTATGCCAAACATCACACTATACCAAATTGGCTATCTTATTTCCAGCATCAAAAGGACAATCAAAACACTTGCTTGACTTTATACAAGTAGAGGCTTGAAGTTCTCTTGTGTCTTGAGTCTTCAGGTTTCCAATCATCTCTCTATCCAGTATGTATAGGCCACTCAAGCTTTTACCAATTTCCAGTGGCTTCCTCAAAGAAGGGGCTTGCAGCAAGCACATTTGTTTAGTAAATCAGACAATGTAATGGAGTTGCTACAATGTCCCTTGATAGACAAGAGATTGAACTTAAAGTTAGGGATAAGTCATACTTGTTCTAGGACTAGGTGTTGGGCTATTTTTATCTTTTGTTGATGTGTTACGTTAACCTATGTCCCATTTGGTAGGTTAACTAATGCACTATTCTTAAGTAAGGATAAATCATGTAAGGCTGATTTATCCGAGCTCATGTGCTCATTGGCTCCACTTTCTAATATCCATGTTCCATAACTTAGGGTAACAAAACATTGAACATCATTTAAAGCATGTATTATACCTGCCATATGTGCCATTGAAGCTGTGGCATTTGTACTATTCTTTTTAGCTTCATTGTTGGCTGTCAAGTTTGCAAGGAACCGGAGGAGTTGCTTGGATTGTCCCTGGTTCAACCTTTCGAGTTAACCAGCGGATTGTTATTGGCCTATGTGATTAGTTTGAGTCTCTCGCTCCCCACAAACATTGTTGGTAGATTTGTAACCTTTACCTCTTCCCCCTTGCTTGTTGTTTCTAGGATACTTGACCACTGCCACAAGTGCACGGGTAGTTGCAGTATAGATAAAGATATCATTCCTCATGGACTAATGTAATCTATTGAGTCTTGTCTATCAGAATATGCTAAGTAAAATTCTAATTCAAATGGTTTCGATTTAATAACTTCTAGTTCACTAATTTTTAAATCAATTAAGGGAACATGCCTAGGAATTTATGTAGATATGAAAAGTGATTGGATCAAAACGGCAAACATGTGCTTTTTCTCTAATCGGTTAATCTTGAGGAATTGCAATCTATCCAAAAATTTGGCCTATTCTTTCGAAATCAACCAAATTTGCCTAAACTAAGCAAAAGTCACTCTTTCGAACTAATTTATCTTAATTCAAATTAAACATCTTCGATTACTTTTTAGTCCTCCTAACTCACAAATCTCTCTTTCGAGACGACATTATGTCAGGTTTTATCAAGCATTCCAACAATCAAATGTCACCTTTTAGTTTTTCACCCGATTGTTTCAAGTGTGCAAGCATACTTTGGCTAAAAATCTACTCACCACATGATAGTCACTTGATAGAATGAAATCAAACCAATCTTGAAAATAAGCGCAATTCTTTAGATTAAAACATTATCCAACAACACTTTTATAAACTACTAAATCCCTAGATAAAAATTAAACTACTCACGCATGATTAAGGATTAAACAACTAACCAACGTTTTGCGAAATTTGAGCGGAAGGGCTTGACTGAGAGTAGCCTTCAACCAAGAGATTCGAACCGCCTTAAGATCAAACACTCACACTCAAGATTACTCACCAATACAAATACCAAACTAAAATCTAAACTAAAGAGAACTAAAATTTGAAAAGAAAATAAACTGTGCTACTCTATATTCCTATGCATCTCCTCTTTGTTGCTGCCTGAATAAAGCCCTTTTATAGGAGAGCCCGGACATTTTTAGCCACACGGCTGAAGGAAAATGAAGAGGCAAGATTTTCTCTACTCAGCATGGTTCGTGGCAGTCACCACGGTCCGATCGTGGTCTGGGCTGAAACTGGTTTTCTGCTCATTTCTTGCTTCATGGGCATAGCATCACATGGGTGTCCATGGGAGCGGTCAAAATACATCTATTTAGGGCCAAATGCTGGATAAAAAGGCCTAAAATCATGATAAATCACATCAAACAACCATACCTAAGCATAAATCGAGAATATGAGTATAAATAATAACATTCAGCACATAATTCTCCTAAAAATGAAGCAAGATAGCCCTAAAATGATGTATACATTAGGCACTTATCAAACTTCCCATGCTTAAAATGTTGGTTGTCCTCAAGCAATGCTAAAAATTTAAAAAAAAAATACATAGAACCTCCTCAGGATAGATATATGTAACATTCAAATTGCAAAACTGATCCAAAGGTAGCCCAAAAATATACAAAAATCATTAATAAACAAATTAGGGAATGAAATTTTCGAAAACCTTTTGATAGACCACAATGGAAAACTTGAATCAATATCCCCAAATCGTCAAATACAGTCATTCCAACGTATGAAACAAGTAAGGCCAGTAAGGCCGGTAGAACCTCACTTTAATTACGTGGCTCTCGTCACTCATCTGCTTAATAATAATGAAGGTTCTCTCAATTCTCAATCCTTGCACTCAAATCTACTATAAGCTTGACAAGATTCTCAAATTCACCATCACTAATATATGAACACACTAGACAACCATGAGGACTTTCATACGGTTGTAATGGGGCTATGGGTAAAGGTAAGAGGGAAACAAATGTTTTGAAAATCAGCAGCTAGAAGCTAGAGATTAAGACCAAAACAATTCCAATGCATTATACTATATCCTTCTTAGACCATTACAATTTATCATAATACATCCCCAATTGAAGAGAGAAAGAGTAGAAAATCACAAATAACTTTCTATCCCATTTCTTTTTTTTGCTTTTTTCCCCCTATTTCTTGTTTTTGTTTCTTTCTTTTTTTTTCAAAAAGGGATAGCTAATGGGAAATCCACAACGAACATTAAATTCCAACTCTTCTCCAAACCTTGTGCAATGAAATAAGGAATTTATCAACATCTCACATCCCTTCACCAAATAGTCAAAATTAACTAAAAGATAACAATCCACCTTAGTAGTGCCCTATGATGCATAAGAATGAAACGCTCCTCTAGTTTTGGCTTAAGGGTAAGACAAGTATTTGGCCTTGGGCTATAATAGAAGGTTCAAATAAAGAAAATTGGATATAGGCTCAAAGGGGCTAGCAAGGGATGCATTACACAACAAAGGTGGCCATTTGGCCGTGGGGTTTAACGAATGAAAGAAAAATGCCTCAATAATATTGCTTAAATGCATATGCGAAATGTGATCTTGAATGAGAATCAAAACAAATTCTAGAGAAATGATATGAAGGAAGAGCCACTCTTGAAAGAAACATGAGACTAAATTGACGAATAGGCTCTAAAAGCTCAAAATCTCACGGGACATTTACCAAGGTCAAAACTAGCTCACTAGTAAACATAAGCCAAAATTTATGAAAAGACACATGGGGTAAATCAATTCATGACCAACATATGGTCAAAACATGGAGGTCATTCGGAAAACTCATTCACAAACATTTTTATGCACAATTTGGGCAAATCAAAGGATCAAACTAAACCAAAGAAGTCTTCCAAATCTAAAAAAATCATCATCGGAGGACTTTGTTTTTTTTTCTATTTTTTTGTGTTTTTTTTTATGTATGCTCATCTCAACAATGCTTCATAACATGCAAAGGAAACTAATAAAAGAAAAACTAAAATGCAACCCTGAATGAAAAGAAAACTAAATGCACCTCTAAAAAAAATTAAAACGTAAATCAAAACTCAAAAAACTACCACTAACTACATATGCAAAGCACAACCACACCAAACCAAAACAGGCATTAGACGCCAAATATAACGACTAACTCCGCGATGCTTGAATCACACATTGCCCTCAATGTGGGCATACAATAAAAAAAAAGGGAAGGAGAGTAGCACAGAGCAATCAGAAAGGAGGTGGTGGGGGGGGGATGGGGTGGTTGGCCATAAGAGATATACCAATCCTGTCGGGCCTCTAGACATGCCCTATAGTCCTGAAAATGCTGTGTCTGGGTATTAAGCATCCCACGAAGCTCTTTGTGGTAGTCTCGGGCAATGTCTCGAAGAATGGCACTCTCAGAAGCAACAAATGCTCGAATGGAAACTTGCTCCTCTTAAATGGATCTAAGGGTGTCTTAGAGGTCGGTATAGTCAAGAGAGGGTGGTTAAGAGGAATAACTAGATCTTGCTTGACTAGAATAAGGGGCTGGATGATGGGGGTACAGGTCGATCAACCTCGTCATCACCAGGTACCCAATAAAGGTTAGCCTTGTGAAATAAGGTGGTTCGATCAACATCGGGAAGTGGCAGAAGCCGATCCCCTGGATAAATCCAGCACAAGCGTCCAGCCTCTACTTTATAAAAGTTCATAATTTCAAAAGCAGCTTGCTCAAGCCGCTCGGACCCAGAAAATCCTGTGCTCAGGGTTTGGCTTAACACCCAAAAATTTAGCAATAGTAGTCACAATCCCACCTGTGACTATCCTACCTTTAGTGCTAACAACAGCACTATGCAATTGCCTGGCTAAAAAGGAACTTGGGTCAAGCTGGACACCATCAAGCATACATGATAAAAAAGTACAACTCATATAATTTCGGGACATTCAGAATATCATCCCGAGCAAAAAGGGAACAAGCCAAGATACGATGTGCTACTGTAATGCAATGGTTTCTAATATGTGTGCACTTTAATGAACTAGTGTTGTACCTAACACTCCCTGAAAGTTCACTCCAAAATACATTCGGGTTGAATTCACAGGGGACTTGGCAGTTCGGTAAATCCATACTAGGTGGAAAACCGAAGATACTGTTGAGGGTACCTAATTTCAATTCATAAAATTGACCCTACAAATAAAACGATATGTATGCAGCTTGACATTGAGGTCCTCTAATGACCTCGACATAGAGTGTACTTAAAAATTCTAGGGTCAAGTCTCGATATGTATGTTCTTTGATTTCCAAAAAGTGTCTCGTACCACCTCTTGCATATAACCATCTAGTATCAGCTAATATTCCTGACCAACCTAATAGTTTTTCATCATAATATCTATTTGCTACAATCTAGCACGCACGTTTCAGATGTCCTTTGAGGTTGAGGTGGTGCGTGACTCGAAGAACCAACCTCCTTAGTGCTCATTTGTCTCTTGGCTGGTGCCATTGTTGCAAAAACCAAAGCAAAAATCAAAACTAAAAACTAAATAAGAAAATTTGAAGAAGAAAATGAAGAAATTAAGTAAAAAGAAGAAGAACAGGAGAGAGAAGAAGATGTTTATCGTGGATGAGTGAAGTGAGCTGAATTTGAAGAAAAAGAAGAAGAAAAAGATGAAATTTATAGGGAAAGAGAAAAGATTGAGTGAAAGAGAATGATTTTGCGTGAAAATGAGTAAAAATGGAGAAGAAATGAGGGAAGATTGAAGGTATTAGCTATGGAGGGTTTAGAGAGAGAAAATGGAGGTAGAGAGAGAGAGGCTTGAGGTCGAAGATAAAATGTAAGGAAGATGAGTGAGCATCGCGGTTAAAAACCTAAATCGTGGGCCGTAGCAGTACTCCACGGACTGTGGGGTTCACCACGGTCTGATCGTGATGTCTGCTGGTCCCTTTTTTTCTTTTTTTTTTCTGGGTGGCACCCCACGACTGTGGTTCTAGGAATTTGGTGTTGGTGGCGAACATTTTATTCAGTTTTTTTCTTTCTTTTTTTCCTTCCCTTTTTTTTCTTTATACCATTTTTTTGAAAATAAGCACAAACTACAAAAATAGTAAAAAGAAAAGCTAAGAAAAGAAAAAGGAAAAAGAGCTCGGATTGTCTCCCAAGAAGTGCTTTTTAAAGGTCAAGAGCTCGACCATTCTTCTATGCTTGGTCCGAATCAGAAAGTGTATGGACATTGGCTTCATCCCGGATCACAAAGTCAAACTTCTTCAGTCAAAGGTACCATCTTAAAAGTTCTCATTGAAGGTCCTTCGTTTTCATGAGACGGTGCTATAATGCATTATCTGCGTATAAAATAAAGCCAACTCGTGGCCTATCTGGTGGGTCACTATCAACCTGTTCAACCCTTAAATCAAACTCTGCATCAAAGCCTTCCAGAGGGGCCATAGAGAGAACAACTTGTGCTAACCTACAATAGTCGCTCATAGAAGACTCATTAGCTACGGGGGCCTTAGCCTCGGGCATGTTAGGTGGCATGGGAG
>JACYFF010031957.1:97630686-97660500 GCA_017589665.1 Selenicereus undatus
TTGTAGCCAAGCGTGTAAAACCTGAATTTCGACGTCCTCTCTTTTCCGCTTTATTGAATTAATGCTAATCCTGAAAAATATATAAAAGAGAGCAAATTAGACGAAGTAATATATATAATACAATCAGATTATTCAATAAAACAATGCATGATTTTTGGCTTAGCACAAAGTTACATGCACAATAGAACCACAAATTTCAAAAAGGGAAGGGGCATTAGAATTCACAACATTAACATTCATTCAATCTAGTGTTTGAGTCATAGCATCTACTTTAGCAAAAAGTAAAGTAAGTGTCTCAACTTCAAACTTACCTTCAACCCGTTTGGGTTAGCCTCGTTTGGTGGACCATTGAAAATTATTAAGTGCCATCTCCCCAATTAGGTTATAGGCTTCATCCTCAGTTTTGTTCATCAAAGTTCCTCCTGCCGCCGCATCAATGGTAGACCTTATAGACTAGATCACGCCATTATAAAAGGCTTGGATAATCATCCAACGCTGAAGACCATGATGGGGGCATAAGCGCAGCAAATCTTTATACCGCACCCAGGCTTCATAGAGCATCTCTTCATCTTTTTGCATGAAGTTAGTGATCTGATTCTCAAGCTTGTTGTTTTGCTCTGAGGGAAAAACTTAGTGAGGAAGGCTCTTGTCAACTCATCCCAAGTGGTGTTGCATCTAGATGGCAAGGAGTGTAACCAAGCCCTTGCTTTATCCCTTAATGAGAAAGGAAATAAGCGCAGGCGAATCGCGTTAGCGGAGACTCCATTAAGCTTTAACATATCGCAAACCTCTAAAAAGATCAAGAGGTGTAGATTCGGGTCTTCCAAAGGTGTTCCTCCAAACTGCGATTGTTGCACCATCAAAATGAGTGCCGGTTTGAGCTTGAAATTGTTGGCATCAATAGTAGGGCGAGCGATGCTTGAGGCGATCCCTTGGACTCAAGGGGTAACGAAATCTCGAAGTGCTCTTCTTTGGTGATCTCCTCCACCCGCCATGTTTATTGGATTCCTTCTAGCATCGCATCTTTGTTCTTCAATCCTATGCTTCTTCCTCCTTAAGCAGAAAGTCCTTTTAATCTTAGGATCAGGTTCGTACAAGATTGCACTTCACATAAACAGGAAAAATTCCTTTAAGCACTATCACCAACATTACCAACGCAATCAAACAATAAAAGAAAATAACAATAAAAGATAATAAAATACTTAGTCACTTTCACAAGATTAACTCAATAGTTAACAGGATTTATCCACGACAACGGCACCAAAAACTTGACCACTACCGCAAGCGCACGGGTAGTTGTAGCATAGATAAAATATATCGTTCATCAGGACTAATGTAATCTATCGAGTCTTGTCTATCAAAATATGCTAAGTAAAATTCTAATTCAAATGTTTTCGATTTAACAAGTTTTAATTCACTAATTTTTAAATCAACTAAGGAAACATGCATAGGAATTTATGTAGTTATGAAAAGTGATTGGATCAAAATGACAAACATATGCTTTTCTCTAATTTGTTAATCTCAAGGAATTACAATCTATCCAAAAAATTGGCATATTCTTTTGAAATCAATCAAATTTGCCTAAGCTAAGCAAAATTCGTTCTTTCGAGCTAATTTGTCGTAATCCAATTTAGACATCTTCGATTACTTTCTAGTCCTCCTAACATGCAAATCTCTCTTTCGAGACGACGTTATGTCAGGTTTTATCAAGCAGTCCAACAATCAAATGTCACATTTCAGTTTTTCACCCGATTGTTTCAAGTGTGCAAGCATACTTTGGCCAAAAATCTACTCACAACATGATAATCACTTAATAGAACGAAATCAAACCAATCTTTAAAATAAGCACAATTCTTTAGATTAAAACATGATCCAACAACACTTTCATAAACTACCAAATCCCTATACAAAAATTAAACTACTCAAGCATGATTAAGGATTAAACAACTAACGAACGTTTTGTGAAATTTAAGCGAAAGTGCTTGACTGAGAATAGCCTTTAACTGAGGGATTCGAACTGCCTCAAGATCAAACACTCACACTCAAGATTACTCACCAATATAAATACCAAACTAAAATCTAAACTAAATAGGACTAAAATTTGAGAAAGAGAACAAGCTATGCTACTCTATATTCCTATGCATCTCCTCTTTGCTGCTGCCTGAGCAAAGCCCTTTTATAGGAGAGCCCAGACATTTTCAGCCACACAGCCGAAGGAAAACGAAGAGGTAAGAGTTTCTCTACTCACCACGGTTCGTGGCAGACACCACGGTCTGACCGTGGTCTGGGCTGAAACCTATTTTCTGCTCTTTTCTTACTCAACGGGCGTAGCATCACATAAGTGTCCGTGGGGGAGGTCAAAATACATCTATTAATGATCAAATATTGGGCAAAAAGCACTAAAATCCTGCAAATCACATCAAACAACCATACCTAAGCATAAATTAAGAATAGGAGTATAAATAATAATATTCAGCACATAATTCTCCTAAAAATGAAGTAAAATAGCCCTAAAATGATGTGTACATTAAGCACTTATCAAACTTCCCCATGCTTAAACTATTGGTTGTCCTCAAGCAATGCTAAATATTTAAAAAAAAAATACATAAAACCTCCTCAGGATAGATATAAGTAACATTCAAATGGCAAAGCTGATCCAAAGGTAGCCCAAAAAGATACAAAAATCATTAACAAACAAACTAGGGAATGAAATTTTTGAAAACCTTTTGATAGATCACAATGGCAAACTTTAATCAATATCCCCAAATCGTGAAATACAGTCATTTCAATGTATGAAGCAAGTAAGGCCAGTAAGGCCGGCAGAACCTCACTTTAGTTATGTGGCTCGCATCACTCATATGCTTAATAATAATGAGGGTTCTCTCAATTCTCATTCCTTACACTCAAATCTACCGTAAGCTTGACATGTTCCTCAAATTGACCATCACTAATATGTGAACACACTAGACAATCATGAGGACTTTCATAGGGCTGTAATGGTGCTATAGGTAAAGGTAAGAGAGGAATAAATGTTTTGGAAATGAGGAGCTAGAAGCTAGAGATTAAGAGCTAAACAATTCCAATGCATTATACTATGCCCTTCTTAGACCATTACATTTTATCAAAATACAGGCCCAATTGAAGAGAGAAAGAGTTGAAAATTACAAACAATTTACAATCCCAACAAGGCTAACACTTTCTTCTTCTTTTTTTCTTTTTTTTCCTATTTCTTTTTTTTTGTTTCTTTCTTTTTTTTCAAAAAGGGATAGCTAATGGGAAATCCACAATGAACATTAAATTCCAACTCTTCTCCCAACTTTGTACAATGAAACAAAGAATTTATCAAAAACTCACATCCATTCACCAAACAGTCAAAATTTACTAAAAGATAACAATCCACCTTTCTAGTGCTCTATGATGCATAAGAATGAAATGCTCATCTAGTCTTGACTTAAAGGTAAGACAAGTGTTTGGCCATGGGCTATAATAGGAGGTTCAAATAAAGAAAATTGGATATAGGCTCAAAGGGGCAAGTAAGGGATGCATTACACAACAAAGGTGGCCATTTGGCCGTGGGGTTTAACAAATCAAAGAAAAATGCCTCGATCATATAGCCTAAATGCATATACGAAATGTGTTCTTGAATGAGAATCAAAGCAAATTCTAGAGAAATGATATCAAGGAAGAGTCACACAAAAAAGAAGCGTACGACTAAATTGATAAATAGCCTCTAAAAGCTCAAAATCTCACGGGACATCTACCAAGGTCTAAACTAGCTCACTAGTAAACATATGCCAAAATTCATGTAAAGACTCATGGGGTAAATCAATTCACGACCAGTATGTGGTCAAAACATGGAGGTCATTTTGCAAACATTTTTATGCACAATTTGGGCAAATCAAAGGATCAAACTAAACCAAAGAAGTCTACCAAATCTAAGAAAATCATCGGAGGACTTTTTTTTCTTTTTTTCTTTTTTTCTTTTTTTGTGTTTTTTTTAATTTTTTTGTGTATGTTCATGGTAATAATGCTTTCTAACATGCAAAGGAAACTAATAAAAGAAAAACAAAAATGCAACCTAGAATGAAAAGAAAACTAAAAGAACTTCTAAACAAAATTAAAACTTAAATCAAAACTCCAAAAACTACCACTAACTACATATACAAAGCACAATCACACCAAACCAAAATAGGTATCAGATGCCAAACATAATAACTAACTTCGCCTTGCTTGAATCACACATTGCCCTCAATATGGGCATACAATAGAGAAAAAAAAAGGGAAGGGAAGTAGCAGAGAGCAATCAGAAAAGAGGTGGTGGTGGGGGATGGGGTGGTTGGCCATAAAAGATATACTAATCCTGCTTGGTCTCTAGACATGCCCTATAGTCCTGGAAATGCTGTGTCTGGGTAGTAAGCATCCCACGAAGCTCATCGTGGTGGTCCTGGGCAAAGTCCCGAAGAGCGGCACTCTCAGAACCAACAAATGCTCGATGGGAAACTTGCTCATCTTGAATGGATCTAAGGGTGTCATAGAGGTCGGTATAGTCAGGAGAGGGTGGTTTAGAGGAATAACTAGATCCTGCTTGACTAGAATAAGGGGATGGATGATGGGGTGCAGGTCAAACAACCTCGTCATCACTAGGTACCTAATAAAGATTAGCCCTGTGAAGTAAGGTGGTTCGATCAACGTCGGGAAGCGGTAGAAGTCGATCCCCGACACAAATCCAGCACAAGCGTCCATCCTCTACTTTATAGAAGTTTATAATTTCAAAAGCATCTTGATCAAGCCGCTCGAACCTAGAAATTATATCCTTAGGGTTGGGCTTAACACCCAAAAATCTAGCAATAGTAGTCACAATCCCACCTATGACTATCCTACCTTTAGTGCTAACAGCAGCACTATGCAATTTCCTGGCTAAAAAGGAACTTGGGTCAAGCTGGACACCATCAAACATACATGACAAAAAGTACAACTCATATAATCTCAGGACATTTAGACTATCGTCCTGAGCAAAAAGGGAAGAAGCCAAGATACGTTGTGCTACTGTAATGCAAGGGTTTCTAATACGGTGCACTTTGATGAACTAGTGCTGTACCTAACACTCCCTGAAAGTTCACTCCAAAATACATTCGGGTTGACTCGCGGGGGACTTGGCGGTTCGGTAAATCCATACTAGGTGGAAAACTGAAGATACTATTAAAGGTACCTAAGTTCAATTTATAAAATTGACCCTGCAAATAAAATGATATGTATCCAGCTTAACGTTGAGGTCCTCTCGTGACCTTGACATGGAGTGTACTTAAAAATTCTAGGGTCATGTCCCGATATGTATGCTCTTTGATTTCCAAAAAGTGTCCCATACCACCTCTTGCAAATAACCATCTAATATCAGCTAATACTCCTAACCGAGCTGACAGTTCCTCATCATAATATCTACTTGCTACAACCATGCATTCATTCAAGCAATTGTATCGAGCAACAAGATCAGGATCTGTCAAACCAAGAAGGTGAGGAATGCTACCTCTAGCACGCGCGTTCTTGGATGTCCTTTGAGGTTGAGGCGGTGCCTCCTTAGTTAAAGGGAATGATCTTGGGTGAAAATGAGTAAAAGTGGAGAAGGAATGAGTGAGGATTGAAGGTATTAGCTTTGGAGGGTTTAAAGAGAGAGAGGCTCAAGGTCGAAGATGAAATGTGAGGAAAATAAGTGGACACTGCAGTTAAAAACCTAAACCGTGGGCCGTAGCAGTACTCCACGGACCGTGGGGTTCACCACGGTTTGATCATGATGTCCGCTGGTCCCTTTTTTTTGTTTTTTCTGGGTGGCACCCCACGGCCGTGGTTATGGGGATTTGGCTTGGCGGCGAGCATTTTATTCATTTTTTTTCCTTCATTTTTTTCTTCTCTTTTTTTTTTCTTTATACCTTTTTTTTGAAAATGAGCACAAACTACAAAAATAGTAAAAAGAAAAGCTAAGAAAAGAAAAAGTTAAAAAGTTCTAGTTGAAGGTCCTTTATTGTCATGACACGGTGCCATAATACATTATTTGCGTATAAAATAAAGCGCACTCGTGGCATCTGGCGGGTCACTATCAACTTGTTCAACCCCTAAATCAAACTCCACATCAAAGCCTTCCATAGGGGCCATAGAGAGAACAACTTGTGCGAACCTGCAATAGTCGCTCATAGAAGACTCATTAGGTACGGGGGCCTCAGCCTCGGGCATGTTAGGTGGCATGGGAGTAGCAAACTCCACATTAACATACCCTTGGTCGGGGTCCTCATAAGAAATCCAGTCAGAATCAGGAGTGTCTTCACAATTCAAGACATCGTCCGTATCAATCTCAGGGGAAAGGGGGTAATGCATCCAATAAAGAAGAACTAGGAGAAACCACTTCTTCCTTCCTATGACAAAACACACCATAACGCCCTTCCACCTCAAATGAAATATGTCAATTTCTTACATCAATGTGGCAACCAGCTGTAGCCAAATGGGCCGACCTAGGATAATTTGAGCATCGTTAGTCTCAGGCATATTAACTATAATAAAGTCATCCAATACCCAGATATCTCCTATATTGACTGGCACATCGTCCAATCTGCCTATGGGTTGTGTCTCAGAATCATCAGCTAGCTGTAGTGAAAAGGGTGTGACTAGTAATGGTCATAGGTGACGCTTATGAAACAAAAAATATGGGATTATACTAATGCTTGCACCTAGATTGCATACAGAGCTCTCAATTTCCACTTTTCCCACAATACAGGGGATAGGAAAACTACCTGGGTCAGGGAGCCTAGGGGGAAAAATTTGTCAGAAACTCTACAGTTTCATTCTTTACCAATGCAGTAGTCTTACCACCATTGTTCCTTTCCTTACTTCCAGCCATGATTATTTCCCTACCCTTTTCCATTGGTATGTCCTTAGGGTCAGTTAAGCGCTCTATTTCTTCCTTCAAAGTGACGCAGTTACAATGCTCACAAGGGTAAGGTTCTGGCTTGCTGGGAAGCTTGTCAGGGGGTGTAGACAAAAAACTAGCTTTTTGGGCAATTTGGGCTCCCAACATCCCATTATGAGTTGTAAGGACATCAACCTTTGAGGCTGATTGCTTAATACACGTATCCTATTTTTCTTGTGCCATAAGCATATTTTGCATCATTGCTTCTAAATTGGACTTTTGGGGCATTTGAAAAGGGAATGGGGGTCTTTGAAAACCAGGGGGTGGTCTAGCATTCATATGGGGCATATTGGATGGGTTTGGATTAGATCTATAGGAGAAATTCAGATGATTCTTTCAACTCAGATTGTAGGAACTAGAATAAGGGTCATGGGTCGGTCTCGAGTTGAAGTTTCGAACATAGTTAACTTCACTAGGGCACTGGAAAAAAGGACTCCCAACTTGACAATTCAAAGTTACATGCTCAATAGAACCACAAATTTCACAAAGGGAAGGGGCACTAGAATTCACAGCATTAACATTTATTCGGTCCAATTTTTAAGTCATAGCATCTACTTTAGCAGAAAGTAAAGCAAGCGCACCAACTTCAAACCTATCTTCAACCCGTTTGGGTTGGCCTCGTTTGGTGGACCATTTAAAATTATTAAGTGCCATCTCCTCAATTAGGTTATAGGCTTCATCCTCAGTTTTGTTCATCAAAGTTCCGACTGTTGCTGCATCAATAGTGGACCTTACAGACTGGGTCAGGCCATTATAAAAGGCTTAGATAATCATCCAATGCCGAAGACCATGATGGGGGCATAAGCACAGCAAATCTTTATACCGCACCCAGGCTTCGTACAGTGTCTCTTCATCTTTTTACGTGAAGTTGGTGATATGATTTCTCAAGCTTGTTGCTTTGCTCGGAGGGAAAAACTTGGTGAGGAAGGCTCTTGTGAACTCATCCCAAGTGGTAATGCATCCAAATGGCAAGGAGTGTAACCAAGCCCTTGCTTTATCCCTTAATGAAAAAGGAAATAAGCGCAGGTGAATCGCGTCAATGAAGACTCCATTAAGCTTTAACGTATCGCAAACCTCTAAAAAGACCGAGAGCTGTAGATTCGGGTCTTCCAAAGGCGTTCCTCCAAACTGGGATTGTTACATCATCAAAATGAGTGTCGGTTTGAGCTCAAAATTGTTGGCATCAACAGTAGGGCGAGCGATGCTTGAGGCGATCCCTTGGACTCAAGGGGTAACGAAATCTCAAAGTGCTCTTCATTCTCACCCGCCATGTTTATTGGATTCCTTCTAGCCCCACGTCTTTGTTCTTCAATCCTATGCTTCTTCCTCCTTAAGCAGAAAGTCCTTTCATTCTCAGGATCAAGTTCGTAAAAGATTGGACTTCGCATAAACAAGAAAAATTCCTGCAAGCACTATCACCAACACTACCAACACAATCAAACAAAAAAAGAAAATAACAATAAAAGACAATAAAATACTTAGCCACTTTTACAAGACTAACTTAATAGTTAATAGGATTTATCCTCAATAACGGCAACAAAAACTTGATCACTGCCGCAAGCGCACAGGTAGTCGTAGTATAGATAAAAGATATCGTTCCTCATGGACTAATGTAATCTATCAAGTCTTGTCTATCAGAATATGCTAAGTAAAATTCTAATTCAAATAGTTTCGATTTAGCAACTTTTAATTCACTAATTTTTAAATCAACCAAGGGAACATGCCTAGGAATTTATGTAGTTATGAAAAGTGATTGGATCAAAACGATAAACATATGCTCTTATGTAATATGTTAATCTCGAGGAATTGCAATGTATCTAAAAATTTGGCCTATTCATATGAAATCAACCAAATTTGCCTAAACTAAGCAAAAGTTGTTCTTTCGAACTAATTTGTCTTAATCCAATTTAAACATCTTCGATTACTTTCTAGTCCTCCTAACATGCAAATCTCTCTTTTGAGATGACGTTGTGTCAGGTTTTATCAAGCTGTCCAACAATCAAATGTCACCTTTCAGTTTTTCACCCGATTGTTTCAAGTGTGCAAGTATACTTTGGCAAAAAATCTACTCACAACATGATAATCACTTGATAGAACGAAAACAAACCAATCTTGAAAACAAGTACAATTCTTTCGATTAAAACATGATCCAACAACACTTTCATAAACTATTAAATCCCTATACAGAAATTAAACTGCTCACGCATGATAAAGGATTAAACAACTAACCAACGTTTTGCATCTGAGCGAAAGGGCATGACTGAGAGTAGTCTTCAACGAGGGGCTTCAAACCCCCTCAAGATCAAACACTCACATTTAAGATTACTTAACAATACAAATACAAAACTAAAATCTGAACTAAAGAGAACTAAAATTTGAGAAAGAGAATAAACTATGCTACTCTATATTCCTATGCGTCTCTTCTCTGCTGCTGCCTGAATGAAGCCCTTTTATAGGAGAGCTTGGACATTTTCAGCTGCACAACCGAAGGAAAACGAAGAGGCAACTGTTTCTCTATTCACCACCATCTGTGGCAGACACCACGGGCTGACCGTGGTTTGGGTTGGAACCAGTTTTTAACTCTTTTTTTCCCCCCACGAGCGTAGCATTACATAGATGTCCAGGGGGGAGCTCAAAATACCTCTATTAGGGGTCAAATGCCGGGTAAAAAGGCCTAAAATCCTACAAATCACATCAAACAACCATACCTATGCATAAATCGAGAATAGGAGTATAAATAATAACATTCAGCAGATAATTCTCCTAAAAATGAAGCAAAATAGCCCTAAAATGATGCATATGTTAAGCACATATCAAAATTCCCTATGCCTAAACTGTTACTTGTCCTTAAGCAATGCCTAAAATTTTAAAAAATACATAGAACCTCCTCAGGATAGATATAAGTGACATTCAAATGGCAAATTTGATCCAAAGGTAGCCCAAAAAGATATAAAAATCATTAACAAACAAATTAGAGAGTGAAATTTTTGAAAACCTTTTGATAGACCGCAATGGCAAACTTTAATCAATCTCCCAAAATCATCGAATACAGTCATTTCAATGTATGAAACAAGTAAGGCTAGTAAGGTTGGTAGAATCTCACTTTACTTATGTGCCTCTCATCACTCATGTGTTTAATAATAATGAGGGTTCTCTCAATTCCCATTCCTTAGACTCAAATCTACCATAAGCTTGACAAGATTCTCAAATTCGCCATCACTAATATGTAAACACACTAGAAAATCATGAGGACTTTCATAGGGTTGTAATGGGGCCATAGGCAAAGGTAAGATGGGAACAAATGTTTTGGAAATGAGGAGCTCAAAGCTAGAGACTAAGACCTAAACAATTCTAATGCATCATACTACATCTTTCTTAGACCATTACATTTGATCAAAATACATCCCTAATTGAAGAGAGAAAGAGTCAAAAATTACAAATAACTTACAATGCCAACAAGGTTAACACTTTCTTCCTTTTTTTTCTTTTTTTTCTTGCTTCTTTTTTTTTGTTTCTTTCTTTTTTTTTCCAGAAAGGTATAGCCAAGGGGAAATCCACAATGAACTTTAAATTCCAACTCTTCTCCAAACTTTGTGCAATGAAACAAGGAATTTATCAAAATCTCACATCCCTTCACCAAACAGCCAAAATTTACTAAAAGATAACAATCCACCTTACTAGTGCCCTATGATGCATACGAATGAAACGCTACTCTAGTCTTGGCTTAAGGGTAAGACAAGTATTTCCCCATGGGCTATAATAGGAGATTATCAAGAAAATCGGATATGGACTCAAATGGGCTAGTAAGGGATACATTATACAACAAAGGTGGCTATTTGGTCATGGGGTTTAACAAATAAAAAAAAAAGCCTCAATCATATTGCCTAAATGCATATGGAAAATGTGATCTTGAATGAGAATCAAAGAAAATTCTAGAGAAATGATGTCAAGGAAGAGTCACACACGAAAGAAACATGAGACTAAATTGATAAATAGCCTCTAAAAGCTGAAAATCTCACGGGACATCTACCAAGGTCTAAACTAGCTTACTGGTAAACATATGCCAATATTCATGTAAAGATTTATGCGGTAAATCAATTCGCATCCAACATGTGGTCAAAACGTGAAGATAATTTTGAAAACTCATTCGCAAACATTTCTATGCACAATTTGGGAAATCAAAGGATCAAACTAAACAAAAGAAGTCCACCAAATCTAAAAAAATAATCATTGGAGGATTTTTTTTCTTTTTTTCTTTTTTTTTGCGTTTTTTTTATGCATGCTCATAGTAACAATCCTTCCTAAGATGCAAAGGAAACTAGTACAAGGAAAACAAAAATGCAACCTAGAATGAAAAGAAAACTAAATGTAATTATAAACAAAACTAAAACTTAAATCAAAACTCTAAAAACTAGCACTAATTACATATACAAAGCACAATCACACCAAACCAAAATAGACATCAAACGCCAAATATAATGACTAACTCCCCCATGCTTGAATCACACATTGTCCTCATTATGGGCGTACAATAGAAAAAAAAAAAGAGAAAGGGAATGGAAGTAGCATAGAGTAATCAAAAAGGAGGTAGTGGTGGAGGATGGGGTGATTGGCCATAAGAGATACGCCAATCCTGCCAGGTCTCTAGACATGCCCTATAGTCCTGAAAATACTGTGTCTCGGTAGCATGCATCCCACGATGCTCAATGTGGTGTACTTTGACCAAGTCCCGAAGAGCGGCATTCTCAGAAGCAATAAATTCTTGAGGGGAAACTTACTCCTCTTAAATGGATCTAAGGGTGTCTTGAAGGTCGGCATTGTCAGGAGGGGGTGGTTAAGAGAAACAATTAGGTCTTGCTTGACAACAATAAGGGGTTGGATGATGGGGTGCGAGTCGAACAACCTCGTCATCACCAGTTACCCAATAAAGGTTAGCCCTGTGAAGTAAGGTGGCTCAATCAACATCGGGAAGCGGCAGAAGCCGATCCCCAGGATAAATCCAGCACAAGCATCTAGCCTCTACTTTACAAAAGTTTATAATTTCAAAAGCAGCTTGATGAAGCCGCTCAGACCTAGAAATTCTATCCTCAGGGTTAGTCTCGACACCTAAAAAGCTAGCAGTAGTAGCCACAATCCCACTTATGACTATCCTACCTTTAGTGTTTACAGCAGCACTATGCAATTTCTTGGCTAGAAAGGAACCTGGGTCAAGCTGGACACCATCAAGCACACATGATAAAAAGTAAACCTTAGATAATCTCAAGAGATTCAGACTATCGTCCCAAGCAAACAGGGAACAAGCCAATGTACGTTGTGCTACTCTAATGCAAGGGTTTCTAATATGTGTGCATATTGATGAACTAGTGTTGTACCTAACACTCCCCGAAAGTTCACTCCAAAATGCATTCGGGTTGAATTCGCAGGGGACTTGGTAGTTTGGTAAATCCATACTAGGGGAAAAACCAAAGATACTGTTAAAGGTATCTAAGTTCAGCTCATAAAATTGACCCTGCAAATAAAACGATATGTATCGGGCTTGACATTGAGCTCCTTTATTGACCTCGACATGGAGTGTACCTAAAAACTCTAGGGTCACGTCTCGATACATATGCTCTTTGATTTCCAAAAAGTGTCCCATACCACTTTTTACAAATAACCATTTAATATCATCTAACATTCCTAACCGAGCTAACAGTTCCTCATCATAATATCTAGTTGCTACAACCATGCATTCATTCAAGCAATTGTATCGAGTAACATGATCAGGATGTGTCAAAGTAAGAGGATGAGGAATGTTACCTCTAGCGTGCGCATTTCGGGATGTCCTTTGAGGTTTGGATGGTACGTGACTTGAAGAACCAACCTCGTTGGTGCTCATTTGTCTCTTGGTTGGTGCCATTGTTGCAAAAACCAAAACAAAAATCAAAACTAAAACTGAATAAGAAAATTCGGAGACGAAAATGCAGAAATTAAGTAAAAAAAAAGAAGAATATGAGAGAGAAGAAGATGGGTATGGTGGATGAGTGAAGTGAGATGAATTTAAAGAAAAAGAAGAAGAAAAAGATGAAATTTATGGGGAAAGAGAAAAGATTGAGTGAAAGGGAGTGATTTTGGGTGAAAATAAGTAAAAATGGAGAAGAAATGGGGGAAGATTGAAGGTACTAGCTATTAAGGGTTTAGAGAGAGAAAATAGAGGTAGAGAGAAAGAGGCTCAAGGTTGAAGATGAAATGTGAGGAATATGAGTTAGCAATGCGGTTAAAAACCTAGACCGCGGGGCGTAGCAGTACACCACGTACTGTGGCGTTCACCACGTACTGTGGCGTTCACCACGGTCTAATTGTGGTGTCTGCTGGTCCATTTTTTTCGATTTTTTTGGGTGGCACCCCACAGCCGTGGTTCTGAGGATCTGGCCATGGTGGAGAAAAAATTTATTCATTTTTTTTCTTTTCTTTTTTATCTTTATACCTTTTTTTTGAAAATAAGCACAAACTACAAAAATAGTAAATAGAAAAGCTAAGAATGAAAAAAGGAAAAAGAACTTGGGTTGCCTTCCAAGAATCGCTCTTTTAAGGTCAAGAGCTTGACCCTCCTTCTATGCTTAGTCCGGATTAGAAAGTGTATGGACATTGGCTTTATACCGAACCACAAAGTCAAATTTCTTTAGTCGAAGGTTCCATCTTAACAATTCTGGTTGAAGGTCCTTCATTTTCATCACGCGGTGCCATAATGCATTATCTGTGTATAAAAGAAAGCGCACTCGTGGCCTATCTGGCGAGTCACTATCAACTTGTTCAACCCCTAAATCAAACTCTGCATCAAATCCTTCCATAGAGGGCATAGAGAGAACAACTTGTGTGAACCTACAATAGTCACTCACAGAAGACTCCTTAGGTACAGGGCCTCAGCCTCGGGCGTGTTAGATGGCATAGGAGCAGCAAACTCCACCTCAGCATACCTTTGGTCAAGGTCCTTGTAAGAAATCCAATCAAAATCAGGAGGGTCTTCACAATTCAAGACATCCTCCATATCAATCATACGGGAAAGAGGTAATGCATCTACCAAAGAAGAACTAGGACAAACCATGTCTTCATTTGTATGATAAAACACAGCATAACGCTTTTCCACCTCAAATGTAATCCGTCCCTTTCTTACATCAATGTGGCAACTGGCTGTAGCCAAAATTAGCTAACCTAGGATAATTTGAGCATCATCGGTCTTAACAATATTAACTATAATAAAGTCCTCCAATACACAAATATCTCTTATATTGGCTGGCACATTGCCACTCTGCCTATGGGTTGCGTCTTAGAACCGTCAACTAACTCTAGTGAAAAGGGTGCGGCTAGTAATGGTTCTAGGCGAAGCTTATGAAACAAAGAATATGGCATTATACTAACACTTGCACCTAGCTCACATAGAGCTCTCTCAATTTCCACTTTTCCCATAATACAAGGGATAAGAAAACTTCCTGGGCTAGGGAGCTTAGGGGGAAAAATTGTCGAAAACTCTGCACTTTTATTCTCTACCAATGTGGCAGTCTTGCCACCATTGTTCCTTTCCTTACTTCCAACCATGATTATTTCCCTACCTTCTTCCATTGGTACATCCTCAGGGTCAGTTAAGTTCTCTATTTCTTCCTTCAAAGTGACGTAGTTGCAATGCTCACGAGGATTAGGTTTGGGCTTGCTAGGAAGTCTGTCTAGGGACGTAGATGAAAAAATAGCTTTTTGGGCAATCTGGGCTTCCGACATCCTGTTATAAGTTGTAAACACATCAACCTTTGAGGCTAATTGCTTAATATACTCATCCTATTTTTCTGGTTTCATAAGCATATTTTCCATCATCACTTCTAAATTGGACTTTTGGGGCATTTGAGAAGGGAACGTGGGTCTTTGAAAACCAGGGGTTTGTCCAGCATTCATATTGGGCACATTTGATGGGTTTGGATTAGACCTATAGTAGAAATTCAGATGATTCTTCCAACCCGGATTTTAGGTACTAGAATAAGGGTAATTGGTCGGTCTCTGGATGAAGTTTCGAACATGGTTAACTTCACTAGGGTCTTAGGGAAAAGGAGTGCCAACTTGAAAATTCAAAGTTACATGCTCAATAGAACCACAAATTTCACAAAGGGAAGGGGCATTAGAATTCACATCACTAGCATTCATTCGGTCAAGTCTTTGAGTCATAGCATCTACTTTAGCAGAAAGTAAAGTAAAACAAGCGCGTCAAATTCCAACTTACCTCCAACCATTTTGGGTTGGCCTCGTTCGGTGAACCATTGAAAATTACTAAGTGTTATCTCCTCAATTAGGTTATAGGCTTTACCCTCAAATTTGTTCATCAAAGTTCCTCGTGCCATTGCATCAATAGTAGACTTTACAGACTAAGTCTCACAATTGTAAAAGGCTTAGATAATCATCCAACACTGAAGACCATGATGGGGGCATAAGCACAACAAATCTTTAAACCGCTCCGAGGCTTCGTAGAGTATCTACTCATCTTTTTGCATGAAGTTGGTGATCTGATTTCTCAAGCTTGTTGATTTGCTCAGAGGGAAAAACTTGGCGAGGAAGGCTCTTGTCAACTCATCCCAAGTGGAAATGCATCCAGATGGCAAGGAGTGTAACCAAGCCCTTGCTTTATCCCTCAATGAGAAAGGAAATAAGCGCAGGCGAATCGCATCAGTGGAGACTCCATTAAACTTTAATGTATCGCAAACCTCTAAAAAGGCCGAGAGGTATAGATTTAGGTCTTCTAAAGGCGTTCAACCAAAATGGGATTATTACACCATTGAAATGAGTGCCGGTTTGAGCTCAAAATTGTTGGCATCAACAGTAGGGCGAACGATGCTTGAGGCGATCCCTTGGACTCCAAGGGTAATGAAATCTTAAAGTAGTCTTCTTTGGTCACCTCCTCTACCCGCCATGTTTATTGGATTCCTTCTAGCCTCCATCTTTGTTCTTCAATCCTTTGCTTCTTCCCCCTTAAGCAGAAAGTCCTTTCAATCTCAGGATCAGATTCGTACAAGATTGGACTTCACATAAATAGGAAAAATTCCTACAAGCACTATCACCAACACCACCAACGTAATCAAATAATAAAAGAAAATAACAATAAAA
The DNA here is from genome assembly GCA_017589665.1 of Selenicereus undatus. Classification (NCBI taxonomy): domain Eukaryota; kingdom Viridiplantae; phylum Streptophyta; class Magnoliopsida; order Caryophyllales; family Cactaceae; genus Selenicereus; species Selenicereus undatus. The sequence continues at coordinate 97,646,765 of JACYFF010031957.1, forward strand.
GACAATTAAATAGTTAGTCACTTTTGCATGACTAACTCAATAGTGAAAAGGATTTATCCACGACAATGGCATCAAAAACTTGACCACTACCGCAATCGCACGGGTAGTTATAATATAGATAAAAGATATCGTTCCTCAGGGACTAACGTAATTCATCGAGTCTTGTCTATCAGAATATGCTAAGTAGAATTCTAATTCAAATGGTTTCGATTTAGCAACTTTTAATTCACTAATTTTAAGATCAACTAAGGGAACATGCCTAAGAATTTATGTGGTTATGAAAAGTGATTGGATCAAAACGACAAATATGTGCCTTTTCTCGAATCGGTTAATCTCAAGGAATTGCAATCTATCCAAAAATTTCGTCTATTCTTTCGAAATCAACCAAATTTACCTAAACAAAGCAAAAGTCGTTCTTTCAAACTAATTTGCCTTAATCCAAGTTAAATATCTTTGATTACTTTCTAGTCCTCCTAAGATGCAAATCTCTCTTTCGAGATGACGTTATGTCTGGTTTTATCAAGTAGTCCAACAATCAAATGTCACCTTTCAGTTTTTCCCCCGATTGTTTCAAGTGTGCAAGCATACTTTGGCCAAAAATCTACTCACAACATGATAATCACTTGATAGAAAGAAATCAAACCAATCTTGAAAATAAGCACAATTCTTTAGATTAAAACTTCATCCAACAACACTTTCATAAACTACTAAATCCATAGATAAAAATTAAACTACTCAAGCATGATTAAGGATGAAATAACTAACCAACGTTCTACGAAACTTGAGCGGAAGAGCTTGACTGAGAGTAGCCTTCAACCAAGGGCTTCAAATCGCATCAAGATCAAACACTCACACTCAACATTACTCACCAATACAAATACCAAACTAAAATCTAAACTAAAGAGAACTAAAATTTGAGAAAGAGAATAAACCATGCTACTCTACATTCCTATGTATCTCTTCTCTGTTGCTACCTAAATGAAGCATTTTAATAGGAGAGCTTAGACATTTTCAGTCACACAACTGGAGGAAAACGAATAGGCAGTAGTTTCCCTATTCACCATGGTCCGACCTTGGTCTGGGTTGGAACCATTTTTTTACTCTTTTTCTTGCTCCACGGGCATAGCATCACACGGGTGTCCTTAGGGGAGGTCAAAATACATCTATTAAGGGTCAAATGCTAGGTAAAAAGGTCTGAAATCCTGCAAATCACATCAAACAACCACACCTAATCATAAATCAAGAATAAGACTTTAAATAATAACATTCAGGACATAATTATCCTAAAAATGAAGCAAAATAGCCCTAAAATGATGTATGCGCTAAGCACTTATTAAAATGGCAAAGTTGCTTAAAAATTAAAAATGTTGCTTGTCCTCAAGCATCGCTAAAAATTAAAAAAGAATGCATAGAACCTCATCAGGATAGTTATAAGCAGCATTCAAATGGCAAAGTTGATCCAAAGGTAGCCCAAAAGATATAAAAATCATTTACAAACAAATTAGGGAATGAAATTTTTGAAAACCTTTTGATAGGGAACAATGGCAAACTTTAATCAATCTTCCCAAATTGTCAAATACAGTCATTTTAACGTATGAAAAAAGTAAGGCTAGTAAGGCCGGTAGAACCTCACTTTAGTTATGTGGCTCCCATCACTCATGTGTTTAACAATAATGAAGGTTCTCTCAATTCTCATTCCTTAGGTTCAAATCTACCATAAGCTTGACAAGATTCTCAAATTCGCCATGTCTAATATGTAAACACACTAGAAAATCATGAGGATTTTCATAGGGTTGTAATGGGGCCATGGGCAAAGGTAAGAGGGGAACAAATGTTTTGGAAATGAGGAGCCAGAAGCTAGAGACTAAGGGCTAAACAATTCCAATGCATCATACCACATCCTTCTTGGACCATTACATTTTATCAAAATACATCCCCAATTGAAGAGAGAAAGAGTCGAAAACTACAAATAACTTACAATGCCAACAAGGCTAACACTTTCTTCCTTTTTTTCTTTTTTTTTCCTGTTTCTTTTTTTGTTTGTTTCTATTTTTTTCAAAAAGGTATAGCTAAGGGGAAATCCACAACGAACTTTAAATTTCAACTCTTCTCCAAACTTTGTACAGTGAAATAAGGAATTTATCAAAATCTCACATCCCTTCACCAAATAGCCAAAAATTTACTAAAAGATAACAGTCCACCTTACTAGTGCCGTATGATGCATAAGAATGAAATCCTCTAGTCCTAGCTTAAGGGTATAATAGGAGGTTCAAATTAAGAAAATTAGATGTAGACTCAAAGGGGCTACTAAGGGGTACATTATACAACAACAATGGCTATTTGGCCTTGGGGTTTAACAAATCAAAGAAAAATGCCTCAATCATATAGCCTAAATGCATATGAAAAATGTGATCATGAATGAGAATCAAAGCAAATTCTAGAGAAATGATATCAAGGAAGAGTTACACATGAAAGAAACGTGAGACTAAATTGATAAATAGCCTCTAAACGCTCAAAATCTCACGGGACATCTACCAAGGCCTAAACTAGCTCACTAGTAAACATATGTCAAAATTTATGTAAAGACTCATAGGGTAAATCAATTAGCATCCAACATGTGGTCAAAACATGAAGATCATTTCGAAAACTCATTCGCAAACGTTTTTATGCACAATTTGGACGAATCGAAGGATCAAACTAAACCAAAGAAGTCCACCAAATCTAAAAAAATCATCATCGGAGGTTTTTTTTATTTTATTGTGTTTTTTTTTATGCATGCTCATCGTAACAATGCTTCCTAATATGAAAAGGAAACTACTAAAAGGAAAAGAAAAATGCAACCTAGAATGAAAAGAAAACTAAATGCCCTTCCAAACAAAACTGAAACTTAAATCGAAACTCCAAAAACTACCACTAATTACATAGTCACACCAAACCAAAACAGGCATCAAATGCCAAATATAATGACTAATGCCCGCATGCTTGAATCACACATTGCCCTCATTGTGTGCATACAATAGAAAAAAAAAGAAGGGAAGAAGAGTAGCACAAAGCAATCAGAAAGGAGGTAGTGGTGGTTAGCCATAAGAGATATGCCAATCCCGCCAAGTCTCTAGACATGCCCTACAGGCCTGGAAATACTGTGTCTGGGCAGCAAGCATCCCATGAAGCTCATCGTGGCGCTCTTGGACAAAGTCCCGAAGAGCGGCATTCTCAGAACCAACAAATGCTCGAAGGAAAACTTGCTCCTCTTAAATAGATCTAAGGGTGTCTTGATGGTCAGCATAGTCAGGAGGGAGTGGTTGAGATGAAGAATTAGGTCCTGCTTGACTAGAATGAGGGGATGGATGATGGGGTGTGGGTTCTCGTCATCAGAAGGTACCCAATAAAGGTTAGCCATGTGAGGTAAGGCGGTTTGATCAACATCGGGAAAGGGCAGAAGCCGATCTCGTGATAAATCTAGCATAAGCGTCCAGCCTCTACTTTACAAAAGTTTATAATTTCAAAAGTAGCTTGATCAAGCCGCTCGGACCCAAAAATTCTATCATCAGGGTTGGGCTCAACACCCATAAATCTAGCAATAGTAGTCACAACCCCACCTATGACTATCCTACCTTTAGTGTTAACAGTAGCACTATGCAATTTCTTGGCTAAAAAGGAACCTGGGTTAAGTTGGACAACAACAAGCATACATGACAAAAAGTACAACTCAGACAATGTCGGGACATTCAGACTATCGTCCCGAGCAAAAAGGGAACAAGCTAAGATACATTATGCTACTCTAATGCAAGGGTTTCTAATATGTGTGCACTTTAATGAACTAGTACTATACCTAACACTCTATGAAAATTCACTCCAAAATGCATTCGGGTTGAATTCACTAGGGACTTAGCGGTTCGGTAAATCCATACTAGGTGGAAAATCGAAGATACACTTAAAGGTACCTAACTTCAATTCATAAAATTGACCCTGCAAATAAAACAATATGTATCTAACTTGACTTTGAGGTCCTCTAGTGATCTCGACATAGAGTGTACGTAAAACTTCTAGGGTCATGTCCCGATATGTATGCTTTGATTTCCAAAAAGTGTCCCATACCACCTTTTGCAAATAACCATCTAATATCATCTAACATTCCTAACCGAGCTAACAGTTCCTCATCATGATATCTAGTTGCTACAACCATGCATTCATTCAAGCACTTGTATCGCGCAACATGATCAGGATGTGTCAAACTAAGAGGGTGAGGAATGTTATCTCTAGCACGCGTATTTCGGGATGTCCTTCGAGGTTGAGGTGGTGTGTGACTTGAAGAACTGACCTCCTTGGTGCTCATTTGTCTCTTGGTTGGTGCCATTGTTGCAAAAACCAAAACAAAAATCAAAACTAAAAACTAAATAAGAAAATTTGAAGAAGAAAATGAAGAAATTAAGTAAAAAGAAGAAGAATAAGAGAGAGAAGAAGATGGGTATGGTGGGTGAGTGAAGTGAGATGAATTTGAAAAAAAAGAAGAAGAAAAAGGTGAGAGTTATGGGGAAAGATAAAAGATTGAGTGAAAGGGAATGATTTTGGGTGAAATTGAGTAAAAATGGAGAAGAAATGAGGAAAGATTGAAGGTATTAGCTATGGGGGATTTAGAGAGAGAAAATGGAGGTAGCAGTACACCACAGACCGTAGGGTGCACCACGATCTAATCGAGGTGTCTACTGGTCCATTTTTTTTCGATTTTTCTGGGTGGCACCCCACAACCATGGTTCTGGGGATTTGGTCGTGGTGGCAAACATTTTATTCATTTTTTTTCTTTCTTGTTTTTTTCTTCTCTTTTTTTTTTCTTTATACTTTTTTTTAAAGTAAGCACAAACTACAAAAATAGTAAAAAGAAAAGCTAAGAAAAAAAGGGGAAAAGAGCTTGGGTTGCCTCCCAAGAAGCTCTCTTTTAAGGTCAAGAGCTTGACCCTTCTTCTATGCTTGGTCCGGATCGAAAAGTGTATGGACATTGGCTTTATCCCGGACCACAAAGTCGAGTTTCTTCAGTCGAAGGTACCATCTTAATAGTTCTGGTTGAAGGTCATTCGTTTTCATGACATGGTGCCATAATGCATTATTTGCGTACAAAACAAAGTGCACTCATGGCCTATTTGGCAAGTCATTATCAACTTGTTTAACCCCTAAATCAAACTCTACATCAAAGCCTTCCATATGGGGCATAGAGAGAACAACTTGTGCGAACCTGCAATAGTCGCTCATAGAAGACTCATTAGGTATGGGGGCCTCATCTTTGGGTGTGTTAGGTGTCATAGGAGCAGCAAACTCCACCTTAACATACCTTTGGCCGGGGTCCTCGTAAGAAATCCAGTCAAAATTAGGAGGGTCTTTACAATTCAAGACATCCTCCATATCAATCTTAGGGGAAAGAGGTAATGCATCCAATAAAGAAGAACTAGGAGAAACCACGCCTTCCTTTGTATGACAAAACACATCATAATGCTCTTCCACCTCAAATGTAATCCCTCCCTTTCTTACATCAATGTGGCAACTAGTTGTAGCCAAAATTAGCTGACCTAGAATAATTTGAGCATCATCGGTCTCAGGCATATCAACTATAATAAAGTCCCCAAAATATCTACTATATTGATTGGCGCATCGTCCAATCTGCCTATGGGTTGTGCCTCAGAACTGTCAGCTAACTGTAGTGAAAAGGGTGCGGCTAGTAATGGTCCTAGGCGAAGCTTATGAAACAAAGAATATGACATTATACTAACACTTGCACCTAGATTGCATAGAGCTCTCTCAATTTTCACTTTTTCCCATAATACAGGGGATAGAAAAACTATCTAGGTCAGGGAGCTTAGGGAAAAAATTATCAGAAACCCTACAGTTTCATTCTCTACTAATGTGGCAGTCTTGCCACCATTGCTCCTTTCCTTACTTCCAGCCATGATTATTTCCCTACCCTCTTCCATTGGTACATCCTCAGGGTCAGTTAAGTCCTCTATTTCTTCCTTCAAAGTGACGCAGTTGCAATGCTCATGAGGATTAGGTTCGGGCTTGCTAAGAAGTTTGTCTGGGGGCGTGGATGAAAATCTAGCTTTTTGGACAATCTGGGCTTCCAACATCCTGTTATGAGTTGTAAGTACATCAACCTTTGAGGCTAATTACTTAATATACTCATCCTATTTTTCTTGTGCCATAAGCAGATTTTCCATGATCGCTTCTAAATTGGACTTTTGGGGCATTTGAGAAGGGAATAGGGGTCTTTGAAAACCAAGGGTTGGTCTAGCATTCATGTTGGACACATTTGATGGGTTTGGATTAGACCTATAGGAGAAATTCAGATGATTCTTCCAACCCAAATTGTAGGTAGTAGAATCAGGGTCATTGGCCGGTCTCAGGTTGAAGTTTCGAAAATAGTTAACTTCACTAGGGTCTTGGGAAAAATGACTCCCACTTGACAATTCAAAGTTACATGCTCAATAGAACCACAAATTTCACAAAGAAAAGGGACATTAGAATTCACAACATTAACATTCATTCGGTACAGTGTTTGAGTCATAGCATCTGCTTTAACAGAAAGTAAAATAAGCGCATCAACTTCAACCCTACCTTCAGCCCATTTGGGTTGGCCTCGTTTGTTGGACCATTGAAAATTATTAAGTGTCATCTCCTCAATTAGGTTATAGGCTTCATCCTCAGTTTTGTTCATCAAAGTTCCTCCTACCGCCGCATCAATAGTAGACCTTACAGACTGGGTCACACCATTATAAAAGGCTTGGATAATCATCCAACACTGAAGACCATGATGGGGGCATAAACGCAGCAAATTTTTAAACTGCTCCCAGGCTTCGCAGAGTATCTCTTCATCTTTTTGCGTGAAGTTGGTGATCTGATTTCTCAAGCTTGCTCTTTTGGTAGGAGCGAAAAACTTAGCGAGGAAGGCTCTTGTCAATTCATCCCAAGTGGTAATACACCTAGGTGGCAAGGAGTGTAACCAAGCCCTTGCTTTATCCCTCAATGAGAAAGAAAATAAGTGTAGGCGAATCATATCAGTTGAGACTCCATTAAGCTTTAACGTAACGCAAACCTGTAAAAAGACCGAGAGGTGTAGATTTGGGTCTTCCAAAGGTGTTCCTCCAAACTGGGATTATTGCACCATCAAAATGTGTGCTGGTTTGAGCTCGAAATTGTTGGCATCAACAGTAGGGCGAGCGATGCTTGAGGCAATCCGTTGGACTTCAAGGGCAATGAAATCTCGAAGCGATCTTCGTTGGTCATCACCTCCACCAGCCATGTTTGTTGGATTCCTTCTAGCCTCTCGTCTTTGTTCTTCATTCCTTTGGTTCTTCCTCCTTAAGTGGGAAGTCTTTTCCATCTCAAGATCGAGTTCGTACAAGATTGGAATTCACATAAACAGGAAAATTTCCTACAAGCACTATCACCAACACTACCGACGTAATTAAACAAGAGAAGAAAATAAAAATAAAAGACGATAAAATACTTAGTCACTTTTGCAAGACTAACTCAATAATTAATAGGATTTATCCCCAGCAGCGGTGCCAAAAACTTGACCACTACTGCAAACGCATAGATTGTCATAGTATAGATAAAAAGATATCATTCCTCATAGAGTAATGTAGTCTATCAAGTCTTGTCTATCAGAATATGCTAAGTAAAATTCTAATTCAAATAGTTTCGATTTAACAACTTCTAATTCACTAATTTTTAAATCAATTAAGGGAACATGCCTAGGAATTTATGTAGTTATGAAAAGTGATTGGATCAAAACGACAAACATGTGCTTTTTCTCTATTCGGTTAATCTCGAGGGGTTGCAATCTATCCAAAAATTTGCTCTGTTCTTGCGAAATCAACCAAATTTGCCTAAACTAAGCAAACGTCATTCTTTTGAACTAATTCGTCTTAATCCAAGTTAAGTATCTTAGATTACTTTCTAGTCCTCCTAACATGCAAATCTCTCTTTCGAGACGACATTATGTCAGGTTTTATCAAGCAGTCCAACAATGAAATGTCACCTTTTAGTTTTTCACCCGATTGTTTCAAGTGTGCAAGCATACTTTGGCAAAAAATCTACTCACAACATGATAATCACTTGATAGAATGAAATCAAAGTAATCTTTAAAATAAGTACAATTATTTAGATTAAAACATGATCCAACAACACTTTCATAAACTACTAAGTCCCTAGACTAAAATTAAACTACTCACAGATGATTAAGGATTAAACAACTAACTAACGTTTTGCGAAATCTGAGCAGAAGGGCTGACTGAGAGTGGCCTTCAACCAAGGGCTTCAAATCGTCTCAAGATCAAACACTCACACTCAAGATTACTCATCAATACAAATACCAAACGAAAGTCTAAACTAAAAAGAACTCAAATTTAAGAAAAAGAATAAACTATGCTACTCTATATTCCTATGCATCTCATCTTTGTTATTGCCTGAATGAACCTGTTTTATAAGAGAGCTCAGACATTTTCCGCCACATAGCCAAAGGAAAATGAAGAGGCAACAGTTTCTCTATTCACCACGGTCCGTGACAGACACCACGATCCGACCGTGGTCTGGGTTGGAACTGATGTTTTGCTCTTTTCTTGCCCCACATTTGTAGCATCACATGGATGTTCGTGGGGTAGGTCAAAATACATCTATTAAGGGTCAAATGCTTGGTAAAAAGGCTTAAAATCCTACAAATCACATCAAATAACCATACCGAAGCATGATTCGATAATAGGAGTATAAATAACAAGATTAAGCACATAATTCTCCTAAAAATGAAGCAAAATAACCCTAAATGATGTATACATTAAGCACTTATCAATACCCATGCAATTTGTGGCACTTATCTATAGAATGCCCATTTCTTTTGCAATAGTCACAAAACATCTGAGACCTCTTGCTCCCTTGTCTCCTAGTCTGGAATGACTTAGTAACATTCACATTGTTAGAATTAGCATAGAATGAAGCACTATCACTGCCAAACTGATTTCCAATCTTAACTTGCCGTTGTCTCTCTTCTTGCACCAATAATGAGTAAATCTATCTTAAAGAGGCAAGCGGATTCATCATAAGTGTGTTTCCCCCAACTGCAGGGTAACTTTCATTCAATCCTATCAAAAATTGAATTACCCTTTGCTCTTGATCATGGTTCTGTAGTTTTGTATTAATGTGACACTCACACTTATTGCAGCCACATCTAGGGCTAGCTCCAACAACACTAAACACATCCCAAGTCTTTCTTGCATTGTTGAAATATGATGCAATGTCAAGGTCTCCCTGTGACATACAAGATACTTCTTTTTGTGCATGGAACAATCTTGCCTTGTTTGATTGTCCATACCTGTCCTCAAGTTCATTCCATATATCACTTGCCTTTTCACAAAATATTACACTATCACGAATGTTTCTATGAAGATAATTCAGCAACCAAGTACCATATCACTGCATCTCTGCCAGTGGGAAAGAAGAGGAGAATCTACACCTAGTTTAGTGTAAGATCCATCAATGAAAGGGATTTTATGTTTTGCGGATAAAGTAATCTTAACTGAGCTTCTATAGTTTTCAAAGTCCTCTCAATTGAACACCTCAACAACCAAGGACTATCTCGGATGATCCGATGGATGAAGGAAAAGGGGTCTGAACGATCAAGCTGAAATTTTCTTCGTCCAACTACTGTCGTGGCATAAGATATCATGCAATATTGTGATTGAACGCAAAGATATTCTTGAATCGAGTAATAGAATGATTGGTGAAGCAAGCCAATCAATTTGAGCAATCAAGGATTAAAGACACGTGAATTCAAGATAGCTAACTTGGTTGATGGAAAAAAGAATCAGTTGATCGAAGGGAAAGAAAGGAGAAAAGGTTCCTTTGATTCAAGGACTCAGGATCAGCTCTGATACCATGAAGGGTTTCATTAATTGTGAGAGAAAGAGAGGGTAGAAGAAAGAGGAGGAAAGAAAAGAGAAAACTTCTTGATCTTATTCTCATCGTTTATAAAGCTGAGGAAGGCATATATATACTCAAGGCTTTCCTACTTGAATACAAACATGTAACATGGTAACAGAGGCCCATAGAATTCTATGCCAAGCAAAACTAACTAACTTTTGGAATCCTATATTAAGCAAATCTGTTATAACTAACTAACTAACGTTAGTTATCCCAACATTTATATTATCATAAAACAATGAATCCTTTCTTGCATAGTGGGAATTATTGAAGAATTCACCTATTTGTAGGGTTGAGGAAGGTTTCGTGTGCAATGTTTAAGCTTTGCATATCGTTGTTAGCTCTTCTAGTTTGCAGGCTAACTAGTAAAGGTCTCATACAATTATTGGAGGGGTACATGAAAATGTCAAGGATGAATTACTACAACTCACTACATTCATGAAAGGGAACTAGCATTTAAGTACTTGGAAGTGCCAATCTCAGCAAGCAGGTAGGTTATGTTGGACTACCATCTACTAGCCTAGAAAATTATAGGAAGTTTCAAACTGAGGAGAGCAATGCTCTCCTATCTAGGAGAGTTTTGCTGATAAAATAGTGCCGTCATGGTTATGACACCTTTTCAGCTTCCAACTTTGTGCTTAAAGAAGTTGCTAAATAAATTGTGACAACTTGTAGGAAATTAGGATTTTCCTATGCAGTGGTGTTGGTTCTTATACTAAAAAGCCCCTTATAGCATGACAACAAACTTGCCTACATAAGAATAGAGGAATTGGCTTAAGAAAGTTTCAGAATTACGACTTAGCTCTAATGGCTAAGCACATATATATAAGATGTTGCTAACAAAAAAGATTCTTCATAGGTTAAATGTGTCCACTCACATTATTTGAAGCGCTAAGATTCATGAGATTATTCTCCTAAGGGATAAATTGTTTGTATTGGAAGAAGTTGGTGAAGCTCAAATACCTAATAAAAATTGTTTATATGGATAATGAATGGAGGCAATGTGCTGATGGCATGTATCCCACCTAGAGTGGCTTTTACACCCAATGAACAAATTAACTTGGGCTAGCATTGTCTAGTTTTAAAACAATCTCTCAAAGCATGCCTTTCTTATGTAGGTTATTGTAAGTGCGGGACTCCATGTCTTTAAGAGGATTGGAATATACCAACCTAATATTGCAGTAACCTGCCTAATGTGCCAGGCTATCCAGTAAAGGGAAGAATCACATGCTCATATGCTCTCTAATTGCAATTCTGTAAAAATAGTTAGAATAGCTTTTCTTTTATGGCTCAAAATAAGCTTCTCCCTTACTTCTTTCGATTACATAACGTGATGGCTTAGAAAAATAATACAAGATTTAATAATCTAGTAAGAAGTCAACAATGTCCATCAAGTCCTAAAGATTAAACCCATTATTTTTGGATCTAATGAATCTTAAAAATGGTCCTAATCTTAAAAGAGCTATATTAGGTCTAAATATGAATCCATCTTTTAGATTCAGGTCCGACCCATTAGACTCTTTCCTCTTATAACCCATATTATATTGCAGCTGGTATAACACTCGTTCATTGCACGTTCATTACATAATACATTATATTTAATAATAATTTTTCATATATTTTTGATCATGTTAAAGATTTGTGAAAGGTACACATAGGATACGTATGTTGAATATAATGCCTACACATATCAAGAGGGACATTAAAAAAATAAAATGAGAAATGAAATTGAGTAACTAATAAAATCAAATATGAAGAAATTGGTAAAAAATTAAGAAATGTAAGTTAAATTTAGCAAGACTTTAAGGAGATATTACCTAAAAAAGAGAAAAAAAAAATTAATATTAAATAATAGATAAACCAAGTACACGATAACACTTGTCCAAATAATATAGTTTCCCTCAGTTTTGTATAGATTTATATATATAGATAGACCCATTATTTTTGCATCCAAAAAGGATGGCCAATTCTAAGGGGAAGTTAGAACTCATCAAATGTCATATTCAAACCTCAAATAAACCCTACCGCCTGCGCAACTGAAAACCATAGGATAAACCATCAGTCTCCCTAAACGCCGACACCACCACCAAACTCAAATTGAGTCAGCTCCACCCCATATTTAAAATCGACGAGATCTCATCTAGTGTATTTCCATCAAAGTTTGTCATAATTCACAAGCAATTTTTGTGTCATAATTCACAAGCAATTCTTGTATACTTTATTCAGCTACTCAACTCGCCATAAGCTCTCTCAATTAAGTCACTGTCAATGGATTCTGACCGTGGAATGGCTGGAGTTAGGCACCAGCGAATAGCAGAGAGACAAAGCAGAAGCTCTTCCTCCGAAGCCATGTACATAAACACTTGTTTGATTGCTAGTGCGAACCCTACTTACTCTCCATTGCATTTCCAAATCCTTACTCCTTCATCTAAGATTCTACTTTTGCATATATGCTCTTCTCCCACTTTCACAACCTTAATTGATCTAAGTCAAAGAACTATGGGCATTTCCTTTTAAAATGCTTTAGCTATTTAATGTGAGGAGAATGTTATGGCAATGCATTGGTGAAAACTCTGAAATTTCATGTTTTGTGTGGTATGTAGGTCATGTGCTATTTGGGTGGATTATTTTGGTTTCATAGGTTCCGTGCTTATACAAAGGATTCAATTTCACATTTCCTCTTAGAATGCTTTAGCTATTTGGAGTTAGGAGAATGTTATGGCAATACATTCTCGAAAACTTTGAAATTTCATATTTTGAAAGATAAGCATGATCGTGTGGTATGTAGGTCATGGGCTATGTCGGTGGATTATTTTGGTTTGATAGGTTCCATACTTATAAAAGATTTAATTTTGTACAATCGCTTTATCGACTATTCTTCTTTTTTTACCCTTCCCTTTTTAAAAATAGACGTGGCTCGAGAGTTGCTAGTTTTGGGCGTGATTCCTTGACTAATAATTACAAGGTTATGGTGATTGAGCTCATTATACGAAACCAACCCAAAGTTACCATGGTGGAATTACATAGCCTTTTGAGGACAATTAGGGTGGATGATATTGTATTTCAATTTAGTTTCACCCAAAGGAATATTTATGCCAATGGGGCTATGCATTGGATGGTGTGTGGTTATCAGATTCATAATTCTCACTATCTAGAACGTCAACTTGGCCTCTCACTTGGTTTCATTTGATTTGGGCATTGAGGTTTTTATCTTTAACTCTTTAAAGCATGGCCCAATTTCAATGAATGGGCAATTAAATTGCCTATGTCATTTCATGCATCAACTTTGTATATCCCTACGATTAACATCTATGTTTGGGTCAGAGTTTAGGATAGCTGGAGAAAATAATGTGTGATACAATAACCTAAAAGTTTTAGGCCCTGTTTGGTGAGGGAAACTGGAATGGAATGGAATCAGGACTTGAATCCTGGGGGGTTGGGTATGGAATTGAATTCTGAACCCAGTTGTTTGGTGAAAATTGGAATGGAATCAGGTCCCACTCCTTGCTGTTTGGTGAGTAGTTTTGGAATGGAATTAACTCTGTTTTTATTTTAGAAATATTATATGCAAGTATGAATATTTATAATAATAATAATAATATTTACTATAATAACAATAATAATTACTATAATAATAATAAATTACAATAATAATAATAATAATAATTATTATTATTATTATTATTATAACAATAATAAGAACAATAATAATGATTATATGATAATAATAATTATTATTATATTATAATAATAATAGTTATTATAATAATAAT
>JACYFF010031957.1:97669391-97703006 GCA_017589665.1 Selenicereus undatus
TTCTTCTTCTTCTTCTTCTTCTTCTTCTTCTTCTTCTTCTTCTTCTTATTATTATTATTATTATTATTATTATTATTATTATTATTATTATTATTATTATTATTATTATTATTATTATTATTATTATTATTAATAAGAATTATTATTATTCTAGTTACTGTCGTCAATTGTAAGTAATACTAATAATTACAATTATAATTTTTTATTATTTTTGTTACTAATTAAATATTACCATTATTTTATCAATTATTATTCATTATTGATAATACTTAATTAATTATTATTAATACTAGTAATAATAGTAAGAATAATAATAACAATTATTAATAATTAACTAATCATTGAATAATAATCATTAATATTAACAATTATTAACACTTACTATTATTATTATTATTGTTATTATTACTATTATAGGTACTAATTATTATTAATATTACTAATCAGTATCTTTTATTAATATTAATTATTTCTACTAACAGTGATATTAATAATTATTATTAATATTAATTATTAATTATTAGTTTCATTAATATTGATATTCAGTGATAATAATTATTACAATTATTATTATTATTATTATTATTATTATTATTATTATTATTAAAAATAACAGTTATTATTATGATTAATATAAAATTTAACATTTATAACAAGAATAATAATTATTATTATTAGTTTTTAACAATTACAACTATTTTTATTATTAATAATTATAAGAATTATTATAAGAATTATTTTTTAATCATTATTATTAATACTAATAATATTTATTATTAATTATTAATTATTAATTTTATTAATAATTGTTAATTGTTGTTTTTATAATCATTAATATTAATTATTAATTATTATTATCAACTCTAATTAATTATTGTTGATATTAATAAGTACGCTTATGATTTATTATTGCTTTTTATTTATTGATAATTACTACATTAACAACAATTATTAATTATTATTATTCTATATTATTAAATACTATTCATTAATAATAATATTCATAGTAATTATGTTACTACTAATTAATTAATTATGGAATAATTCTTGTTAATATTACTAGTTGTTATTAATTATTATTCATACTAATAATAATTATTATTATTTTATAATTATTATAAATTATTAATATATTTAATTAGAAATTTTTATTATTATTTAAATTAATATTACTAATGATATTATTAATAGTAATAATAAGAATTATTATTAATAGCAATAGTAATTTTTATTGTAATTATTATAGCTATTCATTAATAATAATAATTATAAAAATTGTAATTATTATTATAATAATTTTTTTTGTTATCATTATTACCATTAATATTAATTTTAATATTTGTAATTCTTATTACTAATATTAACACCTATTATGATTATGATGATTTCTAATATTAATAAGAATTATTATTGTAAATATTATTGTCACTTATTATTGTTAATATGAAGAACTACTATTATTAACGATTAATTATTATTTTTTTATTAAATACGTATTACTATTATTATTATTATTATTTAGTTATTATCATGAATAATAATTATTAATTAATAATAAACTTATAGCGATTTGTGTTAATATTAATGGTAATAATAATTATTGTTATTATTAAGTAATATTATTATTAACTAATTTTTAAATAATTTTTATTAATAATAATTATTAATCTTAATCATTATTATTAACAATATTAATAATAATTATTATTAATCGTAATGATATATTTATTATTTTTATATTAGTAATTGTTATTGTTTTTATCATGCTAATCTTCGTTAATAATCATAATAATTGTTATAATAAATATAATTATAATAATTGTTATTGCTACTATTAATATTAATAATTATTAATAATAATTATCATTATTAATGTTAAAATTATTACTTTTATTATTAATATTAATAAGAACTATTATTGTAATTGGTATTGTTATTATTGTTATTATTATTATTATGAATATTAGTAATTATTATGATTAATTATCAATTATTGTTTTTATTATTTATTAATAATTATCATTATTAACTATTTTTAATTAGTAATAAGATTAATAGACATTATTTTAAATATTAATGATAATGATGATTAGTTATTATTATTATTAATTATTTAATAATCTTTATTATTGTTAATGATTGTTATTAATGTTTATAATTTGTCATAACATTAATCATAATTGTTACACAGTGAATAATTTGGGAGCAACAGTTTTGTTACCTAGTGAATAATTCCTTATACAAGTAATATGTATCATGCAGCTAAAAGTGTTTACTCCCACTTGCTCAATATATTTTCCTAGCCATTTGTCATATAGACAATTTTAAATATGTTAAGCTGAAGTGACTTGTAATAACATGTACTCTTAGATATATAATATAGGCTTTGATGGACAATGTCTTACACGCTTTACACTAAACCTTCCTCCAATCTGCAGTTTCATACACACATAAAAACGAACCTCGCAAATAGGTTGTTCAGTTCGGGTGCGGATTCGATTAAGTGTGGATCAGCTCATGTTTCGGATTAGGTGACATTTCGGGTTGGGTCGAGTCGGTTGGGTCAAGTGAACTTCTGCTCTGATCGATTTTGGATCAACCGATTTTTGCTCAAAGACGATTGTCATGCAAAAATACACAATGTTGTAAAAAATTTCGGGTCGGGTATGGTTCAATTTCGATCATTTTGGATTTTGGGTCCACTTTTGGAAGAACATATTTCGAATGTCAGGTCGGGTATGGATCCGGATCATTCGGTTCGAATTTCGAATTTTGAGTCCCGAGTCAGTTTTGCCATTACATAAAAATGAGTGGATATTGTCAAATTCCAAATAACTTAACATAAACACATAATATAAAATTCCTATATCCACCATCGGATCAATACATGATTTTTTTTCCAAAAAGCAGGGTACTACAAATTCGACAGGACACAAAAAGACGTAATACAAAACCACAGATTTACAAAAAAACAGGCAAAAAAGGTGGCCTTAACGGCTTCATTCCTTAGTCATTGAGGAACACCTCTGAACTCCACCATCAATCGCTAAAAATATGACCCAAAAATCAATGCCTGCAATATTCATTTGTAGGCAATGCAAAGACTGACAAAAACCGTGACACCTCAAGATCAGGCCAAGATCGGAAATCCTTTTCTTCCAACAGCAGAACCATACCCCCATAAAAATCAGTATCCTACTAATAATCCATATGCCACAGTGCCCACCACTTAAAGAAGCAGCATCAGTGTCTGTGACACCAAGAAACCGACAATCTCCAACCGAAGGATCAAGAAAAGTAACCATGCCGAATCTATCAAAGGCACAACTCTGTACATCTTGCTTTTGCAACTAATA
Organism: Selenicereus undatus; assembly: GCA_017589665.1. Taxonomy (NCBI): domain Eukaryota; kingdom Viridiplantae; phylum Streptophyta; class Magnoliopsida; order Caryophyllales; family Cactaceae; genus Selenicereus; species Selenicereus undatus. The sequence goes on from JACYFF010031957.1 coordinate 97,672,748, forward strand.
GTAGCTATTGAATGCATATGATATGTTTCCCTTCTCGCCAATTCCATTGCATGACCCACCATAGCTTAGTGTGGTACAATCTACAACACTACAAGCAAGTTTAAAATGGTTTTCTATAGCTGAGAGGTCCTTGGATGGGTTTGCAACACACCATCTAGACGGGAGATACCTAACATCCTGTGCATTTCTCAATAAGCCAGTGCCTAAGCCAAGGTTTAATGCATACTTAGCCTGCCCATCAAACGAGAAGATTCCACAATGCCTTTTGAAATTACCAGGAAGTGTGCTCTTTGCTCCTTCATCAAGTAGACTGAAGAGATAAATGTCCATGGGAGGCAGACCCGACCTCAATGGGGTTCCTTTGTTGCTTAGGGCATGGTTTATAAGGCCTTGATTAAAGGCAGTGAGATTTGCACTTGTAGGCCGGGCCTTGTGGTGCCAGGCCCGACGGCCACACGAGTTGCCTGGGGCAACAATCTTGATTGTACCCCAACCTATATAAAGAGGGTTTAGGGGGTCAGTCATAATACATAACACACAAGATCTATTCCCTCACATATTCTCTCGCTTTCTCTCTCACGGCTAGAACACCATCCATTGAGTTCTTGGGTTTAGGACGTGGACATCTCTAAAGCGACTCTAGTAGCTATTTGGTATTCTGATTGGCGAAGACTGATATTCTTATTATTATAGACTATTACCGACAGTGTACTTCCGCATCCAGATTAGTTCTAATTCTTCCTACAGCTCTAATGGCTACTCACTTCCCCAATCACAATGGGCATCTGACCATATCCAAGTTTGTCAAGGGCTGTAACTAAAGTATCGTAACTTCCATCAAAAGCATTGTAATATGTATTTGGCCCATCTACAACTGGATGATTTGTCCCTCTGAAAAATGCGTAGTCTTGCTGGAAATCCAAGTTACCATAAAGGCTAAGAAATGGGTAGATGTTGATAACAAATGGTGAACCATTGGTATTAAGGAAAGAAACAAGTTAAGTCATTATCTGCATTAGGTCTAAGTGGAATGCTCCTTGGGAAGCGACAGAAGATTCATATGCATCAGCATTACATGGGACCACGAGCTTGATAGATCCTGCAAGATTCACTTTAACCAATGACTGCTGCAAATTAAGGATTGTAGGCATGACAAAAGATTGGAATTGGCCGGAGTAGCTACTGAGGAAGGGCTCATTCCCAATTGCTACATACCTGAGATGATTAGAGGCAAATTATTTTCCATGTGAACACCACAAATACTGCGCTCAATATTTAAGTTCTGAGAAACAAACATATATGGCAACAAAAGCATTGTAATGAACAATGCTGATTCCATGATCTCTAAAAGAATCAAGGGATGGAGTTTCTACAGGAATCTAGGTACGGAGTTACCATATGCACATAAAAGGCTGGAGGGGAAGCTTATTGTATATATAAAGCAACATGTACTTTTAATTTTCAAGACTGGAATCTGGAACCTTTTGAAATGTGTTTTGGATGTATATCTTTGGGAGGCTAAGCTCACAAAAAGATGAACATTGACTTAGCAATCTGATCTAGGCTTAATAAGTTGTGGTAGAAAAGTTTTGCGTTAAAGGGCTAATATTAATCAAAAGGATCAAGAAAGGGGATAAAAGAAGATGGAGAATGATAGAAACTAACCTAAAACAAAACAAGAATAAAACAAACACAGGCTAAATTGGATAATTTAAGGGCTTCTTTGTGATGCAGCTTGAGCACCACACAAAGTCACCCTTGGACTTTCTTCTTAGCCCTTCTAAGACCCAAAAACACCACTTAGAAAGAAAAAGAAGACCTAAGAGGGCACCACTTTGGCAAGTCAAACTAAAGACACAACACTTACGGATTCAAAACATAAGAGAATCCACTTTTTCCTTTGAGTTAAACTCAACTAATTTTCTTTCATAATCATAAGTTGTGTTTTACAACCTAAAGGTCTCCCTTATATATTGGAGCCTTATTCTAGATGATATAAGTGAGAAAAAAACAAGCATAATAACCTTAAAGCGAAAATGAGATACAATAAAACCAAACTAATATAAAAGGTGATAATGACTCCTGACCATCGCCTTCAGTTCACAAGCTCCAACTTTACTTCAAACAGTTGTATCTCTCTAGATACTAGCTCAAAATGACTGCAACAAGGGTTATTGGAAAGCTTAAGATGTCCTCTTTCCAATGACTACTGTTGGAGCCTCAACAACCCTAGCTGTTAGGGAGATATGGCCAAATTAAGTTAAGTGGTTCCTGCTGGACCTGTCCAGTACACCTTTTGAACTTTGCTCTCTCTTGGTGCCCTTACATCCAATTTGTCCTTGATTTCATTTGTTGTCCCCAAAGATAATTTAAAAGGGAATGCAAAAACCAATATTGCAGGCTTCTAAATGAGAATTTATTTAGAGTACTTGATTCCACAAAACTAGATTAAAAACTGTCTCATTTGGGTTGCTTGGATTGTTTGACTTTGGGGGGCGAATCGACTGGTAAATAATGTCCAAATGATCTGAAATTTGCTTTATTGGAAAGAAGACATCTTAAACTAAAAGATAGGCATCCTTAACTAAACCTAACTAAAAGATAGAAAAACAAGGTTAGGAAGATGGGTCACTTACTAGCCAGGCCCGAATGCAAACAATTTTGGCTTTCTTAGCATTCTCTCACCACTTGGGGTACCTCTTTGACTTCCTTGGGTTTGGGAAGCTCTTGGACTTGATCCCCATCAAAATGTATAGTGCCTTTGAGCCCCATTTTGAAAACCCGTTTTGAAAAGGTTATTTTGAAGTTCAAATAAAACTCGATAAAGTGCCTTTTGCAATCAAACTCAAATAATGGAGCCAAAAGATAGTGTAGCCAAGCATGGGTTTGGACTAAATTTACCTCCATGGAAAATGTTGTTGGAAGATGGACTTGCGTGCACTTCTAGGTCCTCAAAATGGGAAGAACCAAGAAGTAATCTCGAGTAGAGTAAGTAAACAAAGCTATGGTTTACAAACAAGAAAAGAGGAACGAGATAAGAGATAAAACTAAGCCATTTGGATAAGATACCACCACCAAGAGTCTTAGAGCTCAACTTTTAGATCTAGTGAGATAAGATATCACCACTCAAAAGATCATAAAAGCCTCTTGAACACCACTCTAGGGAGCTAGACTGAGGTTAAGAGGTAAAACTAAGCCACTTGGATAAGATATCACCACCAAGAGTCTTAGAGCTCAACTTTTAGATCTAGTGCGATAAGATATTACCACTCAAAAGATCATAAAAGCCCCTTGAACACCACCCTAGTGAGCTAAACCAGAGATGAGCAAGAGAGAGATATTGAGGGAGTTTAAAACTTAACCAATTTCATTCATTCACTATGTGTGTTCAACTCTAAAGTCTTCCTACATATAAAGGAGGCTAATACAATCAGAATCCATGGGGAAAATAGCCAAAAAATGGCCATAGGAAAGGAGGGGAACCAAAAAGCAAAACTAGTACAAAAGCAAAAAGTAGCTTGTTATCGACTACTTTTCAGAACTGCAGGTTCAACTTTCAACAGTCATCTCTTTCAAATTACTTGCCCAAATTGGGTCATTCAAAAGCTAGGAGAACACCCTAATTGTCTATTTTGGGTAATTCCTCTTGCATCTTTAGAATTCTAGCCGTTTGAGAGATATGCCCTGAGAAACGCAAAAAGGTCTGTTGCTGGACCCATAAGTACCCCTTTTGATCTTCCTCCTTTTTGGCACCATTACTTTGAATTTGGCCTTAATTTATTTTGCTTCCCTCAAATTCCACTCGAAAAGGATTCCAAAAGGCAAATTTTCAGAAACTCAAGTGCTTTAAAGGGTAAGGTAAATGGATCCACAAAACCAGTTGCATTCTGGTCTAACCGGGCAATTCAAAAAGTTTGTATTTGGAAGCTGATTTGGATGGGCAAATGAAGTCCAAATACTTGAAATTTGCTTTATTGGAAAGCTAAATTCATGAACTTTTAAGCTCATGGCAAAATATGGGACCCAAGCCACAAGATATCTAGGTAACCAGAGTCACGAATTTACTGCTTATACCGGGTTGATCTGGGCTGTAGCATTCTTGGCCTTCTAAGGGATTCCTCAAGACTTGTAGGACTTTTTGGACATCCTTGGATTTTGGTTGCTCTTGGACAAGGCCCTCATTAAGACCCTCCATGGGTGCATAATCTTTGAAGGGTTTACTCCCAATTTTGAAATCTCTTTTTAAAAATGGCATTTTGAAGTTCAAGTAAAACTCCATAAAGTGCCTCTTACCATGGAATTCAAAGAATGGAGAGGAAAAACGATCTTGCCAGGCTTGGATTTGAAATGAAGCAACCTCAAAGGGATTTGATGAGCAAGGTTGTATGTAATGTACTAAGGGATGTGCATCCCCTTAGGATCGATGTATACATACATCATACTCTCCTTCTTGTTAAAGAATTGTCGTCAATTCTACTTGAAAATAAGGGAATACTTTTTGAAAGGTTCCTAAGAAGTGTGGATCACATTCTAAGGACATGGAAGTCTCACCAATGCTTTCTTTAACTTCTTTCTCATCAAATCTTGGGGGTAAGTTCCAATACCCCTCATTGTCTTCATGGCATTCTTCATTGGAGAACAAAGGTTACCCTACTTTTTTCTTGCTTATCAAGAATGAGAGAGTAAAGGTTGAGACACTGTTGTTGTATATCTATCTCAAGGAGGTCAAGTTCATATTTTAACTTGACTAGCTTCTTTCTCTCCCTTCTTGAAGATATGGAATTTCAGTTCTTTAGTAGTTTGGATTGTATTTGGCTTAAAGGAATGTGTTCAGGCTAACCAGGACCAAGAAGGGTAGCCAAAGCCTTGATACCAAATGATGTATACCTTTAGGAGGGTAAACTCACAAAAAGAAGCATATTGACTTAGTAATTTGATCTAGCCTTAATGAGTTGCTTTGGGGCAAAATTTTTTGGGTTTTTAAGGGCTAACAATCAATCAACAGGATGAAGAAAGGGAATGAAAGGGGAAGGAGAATAATAGAAACTAACTTAAACCAAAATAAGAGTAAAACAAGCACTAGCCAAATTGGATAGTTCAAGAGCTTGTCTGTGATACAGCATGAGCACCCCACAAAGTCACCCTTGAGCTTTCTTCTTAATCTTTCTAATAAAAAGAAACACCACTTAGAAAGAGAAAGAAGACCTAAGAGGGCACCACCTTGGCAAGTCAAACCAAAGATACAACACTTAGGGATTTAAAACAAAAGAGAATCCACTCTTGCCATAAGTTAAACTCAACTAATTTTCTTTCATAATCATAAGTTGTCTTTTATAACCTAGAGGCCTCCCTTATATATTGGAGCTTATTCTAGATAATACAACTGAGAAAAAACAAGCAAAATGATCCTATAACAAAAAGGAGAGACAATAAAACGAAACAAGTACAAAAGCGGTTGTCACTTTCAGTTCACAAGCTCCAACTTTACTTCAAACAACTGTATATCCTAAGATACTTGCCCAGAATGACTTCAACAATGGTCATTGGAAAGCTTAAGATGTCCTCTTTCCAATTACAACTGTTAGAGCCCCAACACCCTAGCCTTAGAGAGATATGGCCAAATTAAGTTGAGTGATTCCTGTTGGACCTGTCTAGTACACCTTTTGAACTTTGCTCTCTCTTGGCGCCCTCACATCCAATTTGGCCTTGGTTTCTTTTGTTGTCCTCACAGCTAATTTAAAAGGGAATCCAAAAACCAATATTGCAGGCTCCTAAATGAGAATTTGGTTAGAGTACTTGAACCTACAAAACCAGATTAAAAATAGTTGCATTTGGGTTGCTTGGACTGTTTGACTTTGAAGGGCAATTTAACTAGGACATAATGTCCAAATGAACTGAAATTTGCTTTATTAGAAAGAAGACATCCTAAACTAAAAGATAGGCATATTAAACGGAACCTAAGTTACCCAAAAGATAGGCAAACAAGGTCAGGAAGATGGGCAACTTGTTGGACAGAACCGGATGCAAATAATTTAGGCTTTCTTGGCGTTTTCTCAACACTTGAGGTTCCTCTTTGACTTCCTTGGGTTTGGGAAACTCTTGGACTTGATCCCCATCAAAATGTATAGTGGTTTTGAGCTGCATTTTGAAAACCCCTTCTGAAAAGTTTATTTTGAAGTTCAAATAAAATTCGATGAAGTGCATTTTGCCATGAAACTCAAATAATGGAGCCAAAAGATAGTGTAGCCAAGCATGGGTTTGGACTAGATTTATCTTCGTGGAAATCATTGTCGGAAGATGGCTTTGGGACCAATGTGTACATACTTCATTTTTTGTCACCACAACTCTGGAAAGGATCAATTCTCTCTCAAGAATTCCTGAAGCTACAATACTATAATGTCTGGGTGACAGATTTCTTCCATGGGGTTTAATAGCCGCACAGAGCCTCCTTAGGCTTCAATCTTCACATTACGCATCAAGACATTGGGCAAGACCAGAGGGGGTGGTGGTCTGCAGGTCCTTCCCAGCTTATATATTACCATAATGCTAAGTCACATACAAGTTTGCTGTAAACATCATTTACAATAGAGCAGAAGCACAAAACCAGTATCAGCTCCCACATCCTTAAACAAAGGAAAATTCACATGACTCAAACACAACTGGGGTCTTTAGGACCAATAACCACCCTAACACTATCTAGAGTAGTGCTGAATACCACATAATATTCAGCAAAACAAAAGAATTACAGATCTAGAAATAATAATTAATCTTGACATGACTATAAATGCTACTATGGTTCTCATAGTTAGCAGAGGTCAGGTTAACTGAATGTCAGGGACATTGTTGTATCTAGGTTTACTCAATGTGGCCTTCTTTATATGGCAGCAAAGATCACTGGTAACAGAGCTAATTAGCTCCCTGTACATGGGTAACTTTTGGGATAAAAGTAATAGGAATAAGCAAAATAGCCTCACGGTATTGAACCCCTAGAGAACAGTAAGCATCAAACGACCTAAATTTTAAGAAGAAGAAGGGTCAGTGAAAGAAAGCCTAAGCCAATGATATTAGAAGCACCAACAAGATCTGGGGCCAAATCGCAATACCTAGGTACCGAACTTGGTGCCATGCTAATTGAGATCACCAATTTAACCATTCAAAATAAACCAACACATATTCTGTTCAAACAGGAAGCTCTTAGCTCTCTATTTTCCATCCCTTGTACCCAAAGTTCACCCACAAGTCCAATAAACAACCCTCATCCTTCCACTACACACATCATAAATCATAAAATAAGTGGAACGGAGAAACAACTATCTAGTTATCTTTTGAATTATTAGACTGACAAGCTTCACCCATTCTATAAACCCAAAAAGCATATCTCATCAGCTAAGCCTATTTTCAGCAACTTATCTCAACCCAAGGCTGGATGCTTCTCTTCATGATTACAAAAAGACCCAAACATCACAATAATGATAATAACAATATCAAAGCACAAATTAAGGGCTCTAATTACTTTCCAAATCAAAAGAGGGTCATTATCCTCACCAAGGGAAAAAAAACCAGCTGATTATAAGAATAAACAAAAAAAGAAGAGAATACCAAGTAATTCAAGAGAATTAGGCTAACCTGATATCAACAGGGGGTTCAGCAGAGAGATGCGTAGTGAGATTCTAGCAAACCCACAAATCAGCAGCAGCTGCAGAAGAGCTCAAAAGGGATAACATCTCATGAGGAATACCCACTATGACCTGAATACCACTACCTTTAAGAGCATTTACAATGTGTGGGTTGGTATCAAAAAGCTTCACTTTTGAGATCTTATTCTCTTTCAAAAGATCTACCGCTATTTTTGTTGATAATCTATGGTGTGAGATCGTCCCCCAGTTCACACCTATTGTTGCTTCCCCTTGTTTTAGTACTACTGCTGCTATTACTAACCATAATAGGATTGTGAAACTTTTGGTTTTGATTTTGTACAAATTCATCTTCTGATTCAGCTACTTCACTCAACTGAAACTCATTTGTAATAGAAGGAAAATTTACAGACAACTCATACATCAAAAGGCATGTAACTAAGTGATTTTTTTGGCAACAATTTAGTGTTGCTTTTAGAGGGAAAATAAGTGGTTGAAATTAGATGAGGAATGTCAATTACTAAACTACCCTTCATGATGTTATTAGAGGAAAGCTGTGTGAGGAGACAGTGAGAATATTTGTGGGTTTTGTGTTTACTCTCTCTCTATCTCTCTTTATTCAACCTCATAAATTCTATCAACCCTCTCTACACATCATCTTCTCCTTCATCTCTCTCAACCTCTCCACTGTTTATGTGAAATTTTAGTGAATTCACGGTGAATTCGGTGACTTTTAGCACATATCTAACAATGGGTGAGAAGAATGGAGTGAAACAAGGTACGTAATGGTCCAACTTAAGCAACACATCAACCATTTCTCTACCTATCTACTATTTCTGAAGAAGGTGGAGAGCCTATGATAAAGGCGACCGGTTAATGTGAAGGGGAAGGATTGAAAAAATCTCAGAGGGGTAGACTACTACAACTGGTTGGGTATGCAACATGTATGTCATACTTGGTGGTAAGTATAAGTTATATGTTAGTATAAAGAACACGTTGTCATTATTGTTGTTGTTGTGAATAGTAATTAACTGGGGATATATGTATACCATGATTTTGTTGACTGTCTACCATGGTAGCAGGGTTATCATTGCTATGTAATCCAAATCGCATGGAAATATAGTGAGGATCGTGTATCATAAGAGTGAAGGAAGACAGACATTGAAAGAAAAAAAAATTTACTCACAAGTAAACTTGTAAAAATGGTAGTAGGGTTGTATAATTATGCTATTACATAGTTGCACCGGAACTTATCAAGATTTATAAATGTTAAATTCGCATAATGATTATTTCAATATTGAAAGATGATCATAAGTAATGAGATTATTGTAATTTTTTGAGTATAAAGTACGTGCGTGTTGGAATATGTTTGTGGAAGCTAATGAATTTATGAAATGTAACTGTTATAATAGTACTTCATTGTGGGGAATGTTAAGGCATGCCATTGATAGGCTTCAAGCCAAGATACGGTATACCATATTCTTAGTTTACCTAGATGTCAATATATGTGTACCCAGGCATACTCAATGTAGTGATTGGGTAGACTGAATTCCTATAATAGGTGTTGAGTTAACAACGGGGGAATAAGTATATGTTGACACAAGATAAATCAGGGAAGTTGATGATTTAACTACGGGGGGTAAAATTTGGTAGCAAATTTCGGGAATATGTCATTAACATGTTTAATAATTACAGAATTCACGGTTGCTTAAAGATGTTATATGTAATGGCTTACAATGTGTACCTACATTGCAATAAGTGTAAACCCTGGAAGAAATCATGGACTTAATGGGTAAACATTGAAAATCAGTTTTGGTGAAGACCCTTTCACCTAATGGTGTGAATATTTGATAAAGGGAATCTCATCGTGATAGTGATGGAGTTATATGCCCAGTGTAGTGTGTATGTAATGGTGTGTGTTCTACACGTGTATGAAATGGAGTTGCAGAGTGTATAAAAACTAATGTGAAGCCTTATGAAGGAATTCATGTACGTAAGTGAAAGGATTTCAGAAATGGAGAGTTCGCGAAGCGTCTCTGCTTATGTGAATGAAAAAGGGGTAAATACGACGAGCAGCCCATTAGTATTTTTAGAAGAAGAGGTAAGTACAAGTAGTGTGAGCAATTTAGGGGGATGTGATCAAAGAAGATGTAAGACAAAGGGAATAAAGGTAGTACATATTGCCAGTTGCAGTCTATCATAGATGAAGGAATAAAGCATAACCTAGTTGAAGGGGAGAATGGAAGATAGTCGAGGTACAGGAATACGTGGTGGAAGGTCATGGTCAGCCTAAGCAGGGAAAAGTGGTAGTGGTACTAACCATTCCTGTAAAACATTGTACTGACAAGCAAACTTGTAAATTACATGAGACAAGCGTAAGTAAGATGTGATTGCATGGGACTAAACCTACTGGCCTGATTACATTTTTGGTTTGTACACAGACTTGTAACCCTAATATGATAGGGGTATATTAACTGTATGTCATTGTGGTATTCATTGTTGTAGTTTATGATAGTGACTTATTTGTAACTATAGGACTAGAATGTTTGGGTGATGTTCAACTCGTGTGCGAGGAGATCACATTTTGCAGGTTCAGTTGTTGTACCCATCAGCCTTGTTGATCCTACCCTAGTGTCATCTTTACTATAGTATGCAATCACTGCACCCTGGTATACATGTTGTCTGTCTTCGAGTGCAAGGATAGTGTGTGAGGATGTGCACCCTAGTGTGGAAAGTCGGACATATGCGGAAGACCTATCGTAATCCCAAAGCCGGTGTTAATGCCAGCTAGTGATGCTGTGCATGTTGAATATTTGGGAGATGGTTCGGACGGGATAGGCAAAAGTGGGGCATGCTTACGGGGGTAAAACATAATGGTTTGATATAGATTTTGTTAATTACACGTGCTTTGAGCCCAAATATGCAAGGGCTCTACTAATTGTATGCCATTGTGGTCTATCTTGTTAGAATTTGTCAAATTGATAAGTATGTTGCAGTACAACCAAAATGTTTGGTTGTTGTTTGACTATATGAGAAGAGGTCACATTTTGCAGGTTTAATGGTTACATCCATTATCAATGTGGACCCACTCCTTATGTAGTGTATACCATGGTAAGCAATGAATGATACCTCAGTACACGTAGCATATTTCTTGGATTGAATGGATAGTGTGTGGAGATATGCACCCTTGTGTGTATCACTGATAAATGATCATGTACAAGTAGTTCAAATTTCGTACTGAATCAATTATGCTCAGTAAATATGACATCAATCAAGATGGCTTGTCAATTTATTTGGTGACTATTTTGCATGCACATGTAGTGATGTATATAAACATATTGCTCTTAACAACAACAAATAAAATATTGTTAAAGTTACTAAATGATCTATTGTCAAGGATCTGTTACTGACATGCCTTTAAATGTGCAGGAAAAAAATGTGCTATAAATTTTTAACGTTTATCACTCTTCACGTACTCATTTACCTTGGTGTTATCTTATCAAAAATGAGGTAGACCTCATAGTTCCCATTAGCAGGAAGTGGAAGTTAGTTATACAGAGGGGAGATTAATGATACAATGTAATAGATTTAAAAATTTATTATGTGCACGTTACAAGTGAAGCCGATACTTGTTAACCGATGCGAAAATTATGCGTGTCCCTTTCTAAGAGACATGCTTCATTAAACAAATTGTTATTTGCCCCAACCACTCAACTATTATGAATTAGCAACACTTAATGATGTCTTCCAAGATCCGTTTGCAGTATAGGACTTATAGGTAGTACATACAACGTTTACAACATTACATGTATTTGTATACTTGGGTAGATATATATTGAACAAATGGTAAAGCTAATGCTTCCCATAACCAGGTAGAGCTAGTTCTCTCAACCAGGGGAATATTGCGAGAAATGGTCCATATAAGTATTAATTTTAATTTTACCACAATAAGAATGAAGTGGACAATAGTAAACCAACATTGAATTGTGGCAAACCATTTCAATGTGGATAGTGTGAAGAGATATTAAAAGTTTACTCAGAAGATATGACAAAAATATGGATTGATCATGGAGCGTACACATAACATGAAGGAAATGTTCGTTGAATATCACATCACCTAAGATAGTTAAATAATAAGTAATTACTATATGAGATGGACGACACCTACACAGAGTACACAATACCTGCTAAAATTGTTTAGCATAGTTAGCTTAATCCCTATAAAAATATAAGAAAATGTAGGGCACTCAGTTCAATGAATTGATTTAAGCTACATTATGGACATGAAGTACATAATTAATTGAATATACAATATGTAACACCCTTGTTATTCTAATTCATTAATTTAGATTATTATTAACCTGCATGGCACCAGAAATTCCTAACGGGGTGTAACCGCCGTATTTCCTTCTTGGATACCAGGCTGTATACCAAGTATAATACAAAAACCTTCATTAATGCTTTACTTTTACATTCTCAAAATTAATTAACATTAATCCAAAAGTTCATAACAATAACATTCTAGCATGTAACATCCATCATATTAATTTCAGGTGTCCGTGCCTCGCTCTACGTACATGTCCCCAGCCCCATGCATAACTAAATCACCTGAAAAATAAAACATTTTATAACAGTGAGATAAACTTCGTAAACAATCACCTCTAACAGTCAATACGCACACAAATTCATCTTGAAATATTTCAAGGGGAGGGGAAAACAGCAAGACTTTCCAGACACGGTTCTTATTGTCGCAGTCTCCTCGATTAACAGATCTCAGGGATATAGTTTCTTATTTTACCACTCAGAGTTCCACAGTTGGAGTATTGGTGAGTGACCCCAGGGGGTCTCATGGCCTGCGCTCCAATTTAACGCAGCCGCTTAGCACATTCCTGGCCTACTGCCACACATGCGGTTACTGCCTAACCCTTTTCTGGCCTACCACCAATAAGGATGGTTACCGATAGCTTGGCCCATGTCTCCTATAGAGCACGTGGCCGCTCACATGCATGCACTAGTTCCCGGGGAAGGCTAAAGGCCTTTAATCAATATACAACAGATTGACACTCACCCAACTCAGAACCTTCCAGTTATTGATTACATTTCTCTTTTCTAGAGATCGACTTAGTATGACAAGATTAATCAGACTCATTCACCTTCCCAAACCACGACATCACAACAATAATTCAGACGTTCATAACAACACAGTAAGTCTCAATTTCATAGCATGCCCATCATACAGATTCTGCCACGTGGTTATATTCAGTTACACATACCCTTGTGCTTTTAAAACAGTAAACAGAACACCTCTTACCATGCTCCAAAACACACATGTTTTCCAACAACACGGGGAAGGGTTAGGGCATGATTGTTACCTGGTTACTATACAAATTACAGGCTCGGTTACTAAACTGGATTTACTACTCCGCACCTGGGCCAACAAACAGCCCAAACTCAGTCTAAAAATTTAATAGGTTACACCCCTTGCCCTGATCCTTATTCCTTGAAGTTTTACAAAAAAATTTCATAAGTTTAAGGCCTTCCAACCAAGCCATGCCAGGGTCAGTTTTGGCCAGAACTGGGCCTCATTTACAGAGGTCATAACTCATGATCCAGTCGTCCAAATTATGCGTTCTAGCCCAAACTGGAAACTTTAATCCATCCCTGCCCCTTTCCATGTTCAAGGTTCTGCCCGATTCAGATTCAAACTAGGTGGTTTTCTCCATTCTTTTACCAGTGATACTGACTGTTCCAGTCTGGACAGTCCACGGTAATTTGCTTATAACTCAGGCCACGCTACCCCAATTGGCCCTATTCCAAAATGAGATTGTACGGGACATCCTAAGGCAGTCACCTTAAAAATGTCACAATTTTAGGCGAACACGCATGACCTAGGTAATTTTTCAAAGTTGCCGACAGTGCAGCCCGGTCCCCGGCTCGGAAGTTTCTGCCCAGATTTATAACCCAAATTCCCGACCCCATAACTTTCACACCTGACCTCTAAAAATTTATTTCTTCCCCAGCACAAAAATATGGGCTCGTCTAATATGACTTTCAAGTTCGGTGTTCTCGTTAATTCCCACCGCAGCTAGGTTAAAAATTTTAAAACTTACCGATTATCCTCACTGACCTGGTTTTGACAGCGCTCGGTAAACAGGTCATAACTTTTAGAATACAGCCCTAATTTGTCCAATTTGAAAACTCACGGTCTTAGCACATCTTAATCTATCTGCTGTAAAATGTTTACAATTTTTGGACTTCTAGAGAAAAACCACCGAATTTTCAAAGTCAGTGTATTTACAGTGACATTCTGCCCAGCACAACCCTCCTCTTTGGGGTCAGTTTTTCGGTTGTACCGGGTCACCAAAGTTCCCATCCCCGCACTACTGACCCCTAGGCCCTAGTTCAATCCTACCCAAGCCAAAAGAATCAAATTTTATTCAATTTCAAATGCAAACGTCATCAAAACGACGTCATGGTTTACCTTGGACCGGTTTTGGGTCGAAATTGGTAGAATTGCACGCTTCCGCTCAAATTTAATGCTGAAAACGCTAAGAAAACAGAATATATATTACAAATCAAAACTTTTATCGCAATTTCAAGCATGAAAAATCAAAGGAAGAATAAAGGTTTGAGTTTGGATGCCTAGGGGGTGCATGGAACCCCATGCACCACGTTGTTGCCTACCAACATAGGAGATGGAGTAGGAGGGGATTGGAGGTGGCTGTGGGCGGCTCCCCGAGCGGCTGGCGCGGTGGTCTTGGAAGCAAGCTAGTGGAGGGAGAGAGAGAGACGTGAGAGAGGTAGAGAGAGGAAGAGATAGTGTGAGGTTTAGAGAGAGGGGGAGATTGATTAGGGTTTAGGGAAAAGAAAAAAAAGAAGAGGGGCACGGCTATTCCTAAAGGGCACAGCTAGGGTTTTAGAAAAAAAGAGGGGGAAAAAATTTCACTAAGTTTTTGAAACTAAAAACAAGGGGGAAAAAGAAAAGATTGTTCAAAGTTCAAAGTTTATTTTTTTTAATTTGGGTCGTGTGAAGTCGGCCATCCCTCTTTTCTCTTTTTTTTTGTTTAATAATAATAATAGCAATCATAATAGTAATGTCATTATCAATAATACTAGGAATATTTTTATAAAGAAAATAAGGGAGGATAAACACAAATATTTAAACCTTTTAAAGTATTGGAAATTAATTAAAAAAATAAATTTCACAAGAACTCATTTGACCTTGGTTTGGGTTGACTTGGGTCTAGGTCGGTCCAACTGGAAATAATACGCCAAATTAAATTTTAGGGGTTTTACATACTACCCCACTTAGGAAAGTTTCATCCTCGAAACTTCACTAAGCTACGACACACTGCCATTATAAACATAAATCCTCATGGTTTTACATACTACCCCACTAAAAAGGTTTCGTCGTCGAAACTTCTACGCACATGGTTATAGGAATTAGTGGGGGTATTTTTCTCGCATCTCCTACTCCGGTTCCCAAGTGGCTTCAGACATCTCATGGTTAGCCCAAAGGACCTTTACCAGGGGCACCATTTTCCTACGAAGGTGCTTTTTCCGCCAATCCAGGATCTGTACAGGTTGTTCCTCATATGATAAGTCCTCTTGGAGCTGTATAGGGTTAGGCTCGATCACGTGCGAAGGATCTGGAATGTATTTCTGCAACTGTGACATGTGGAATACATTATGTACGACTAGGTAGTTCGGCCGGTAGCTCCAATCGGTAAGCTACCTCCCCAATTCTCTGTACGACTAGGTACGGCCCGATGTATCTCGAGCTAAACTTCCCTGTCTTCCCAAATCTCGCAACTCCCTTGGTTGGAGAGACTCAGAGAAATACTTGATCCCCTACCTGGAATTCAAGAGGCCTATGTCTCCGGTCAGTATATCTCTTCTGCTGGGTCTGGGCAGCTTTCATTCGTTCCCTGATTACTCTTATTTTTTCTATGATGCCTTGGATTAACTCCGGTCCGATGGTCAAGGCGTCATCAATCTCTTGCCAATAGAGCGGAGTCCTGCTTCTCCCCCTATACAGTGCCTCGTACGGGGCCATGCCAATACTCGCGTGGTAGCCATTATTGTAGGAGAACTCGATGAGTGCCAACTGTTTATCCCACACACTTTTGAAGTCCAAGGCACAAGCCCGTAGCATATCTTCCAAGGTTTGAATAGTACGTTCCGTCTGTCCGTCCGTGACAGGGTGGGAGGCAGTACTAAAACGTAGTAATGTTCGAAATGCTTCCTGTAGCTTTTGCCAGAACCCCGGCTGGAACCTGGTGTCCCGATCCGACACTATGGAGCTAGGCACCCTGTGCAAACGTACTATCTCCTTGAGGTAAGCTCGAGCTAACTGATTCAGGGTCCAAGTGTTCCTCATGGCTATGAAATGGGCTGTCTTCGTGAGTCGATCCACTATAACCCAAATTGCATTGTTCTTTTGTCGTGTCAACGGTAAACCCACTATGAAGTCCATGGACACCGAGTCCCACTTCCATTCAGGGACATCCAGCGGTTGTAAAAGTCCTGTTGGTCGATGGTGTTCAATTTTCACTCGCTGGCAGGTTAGGCACTTTGCCACATAATCAACCACTTCCTGCTTCATGTTACTCCACCAGAACGTCTGTCTCAGGTCCTTGCACAATTTATTTCCCCCAGGGTGTACCGAGTGTGGATTATTATGCCCCTCGTCTAGGATTTTCTTTTTAAGCGCCTCCACGGCTGGAACACATACCCGATTGTGAAATCGTATGGTACCATCTTCATGAATTACGAACCCGGGTACTTTACCCACCAATATCTCTTCCCTGATCCAGTCGAGTTGAGGGTCTGTGGCCTGGGCTACTCGGATTTCCTCTATGAGAGTCGGCTGCGCCTCCAAGGCGCAAAGTATAGGTTTGGACCTCGGGGTAATCACATTAAGCTCCAACTTGTGAAATTCCTTACATAACTCGCTTGGGAGCGCCAGTAAATAGCTCAGTGCTGGATACGACCGGTGACTTAATGCGTCTGCCACTACGTTAGCCTTCCCCGGATAGTATTGAAAATCGAAATCGTAATCTTTTAGAAATTCCATCCACCTAGTTTGTCTCAAGTTCAGATCCTTCTGTGAGAAAAGGTACTTCAAACTCTGGTGGTCGGTGAAAACTTCACAACGTACCCCATACAGGTAATGCCTCCATATTTTAAGGGCAAACACTACTGCCGCTAACTCCAAGTCATGAGTCGGGTAGTTTCGCTTATGTGTGTTCAATTGTTGGGAGGCATAGGCTATGACGCGACCCTCTTGCATTAGCACACACCCCAAACCACTCCTAGAGGCATCACTGTACACTACAAAGTCCTTGTCAGCAGTTGGTAAGGCCAGCATTGGTGCACTCGTCAATATCTTTTTGAGCTCCTGGAACGCTTCCTCGCATTGCTCCGTCCATTCATACCTAGTGGCCTTCCTGGTCAGGTTCGTCAGCGAGATGGCAATTTTTGAGAAGTTTTGAACAAATCGGCGATAGTACCCCGCAAAACCCAAGAAACTCCTTACCTGCATCGGGTTTTTAGGTCTGGGCCAGTTTGACACAGCCTCGATCTTTTGGGGATCCACCGACACTCCCTCATTAGATACTACATGTCCCAAGAATGCTACTCTTCTCAACCAAAATTCACATTTCGATAACTTGGCATACAACTCGTTTTTCCTAAAAACCTCCAAGGCTGTTCGTAGGTGGTGGGTGTGCTCCTCTAGGATTCTCGAGTAAATGAGAATATCATCTATGAACACCACCACGAACTGATCTAAGTAAGGTTTAAAGACCCTACTCATAAGATCCATAAAGGTTGTCGGGGCGTTGGTGAGGCCAAAGGGCATCACCACGAACTCATAGTGTCCGTATCGGGTACGGAACACAGTTTTGGGTATATCCTTATCCGTGATTCAGAGTTAATGGTACTCCGAACGGAGGTCAATTTTAGAAAAGGTCCCCGCGCCTCGCAGCTGGTCAAACAGGTCATCTATCCTAGGTAGGGGATAGCGGTTGTTGACTGTTATTTTGTTTAGCTCTCGATAGTGGATACACAATCTTAGGGTCTCATCCTTCTTTTTCACAAATATAACTGGGGCTCTCCACGGAGATGTGCTAGGTCGGATATACCCTTTCTCTAAGAGTTCCTCCAACTTAGTCTTTAATTCCTTGAGTTCGGCTGGTGCCATCCGGTAAGGTGCCTTAGAAATGGGGGTGGCTCTAGGGGTTAGGTCGATACAAAACTCCACATGTCTAAGAGGTGGCATGCCAGGAATTTTATCAGGAAACATATTCAGGAATTCCCTCACCATAGGGATGTCCTCCAAGGAGGGTCCTACATCATCAATTTTTGCTACATGACACAGGAAGCCCTCGCACCCTTTGCTTAGCAGCTTGCGAGCTCTCATCATCGTCAGCAATTTAACCCCCATTCTGGGCTTCTGGTCCCCATGCACTACCTTCTCCCCATGAGGCCCCTTTAGGGTGATTTTTCATTTTGGGCAATCAATCTGGGCCTGATACTTAACTAGCCAATCCATCTCCAGGATAACCCCAAAACTCGTCAATTCAAACTTATACAGGTCGGCCGGGAACTCACATTTATACATTTTAATAGGGCAACCCCGCATACAACTCCTCGTATGAGACCGCCTTCCCATCAGGGAGAACCACAGATAACAGTGAAGAGTTTTGGGTGGGATTTAATCCTAAGGTCTCAACTAATTTAACAGAAATAAAGGAGTGCGTGGCACCCGAATCAAATAAAACATCCACAGTCTGAGTTAGGAGAGAGAAGGTACCCGTGACCACATTAGGAGCATCCTCCGCTTCCTCCTTCCGCATTATGTAGACTCTACCCCCGTTGTTTCGGGGCGATTGGTTGGGAGGTCGAGCTTGTGCCGGCTGCGGTGCCCAGTGCTACTAGTTGGGGTGGGCCGCCTGCCCTCCCCTGTTCTGGTAGGGTTGTTGGGGTCGTTGCCCGTGCCCTTGACTCTGGCCTTGCCCTTGCCCGGTAGGGGGTGGAGGAAGTGGGCAGTCCCGAACTTGATGCTGGTGGCTTCCACAACAGAAACACCTCTTCACCGAGCGACATTCCTTGGTGGAATGCCCTGGCAAACCGCAAGTGTTGCAGGTCACCTTAGGCCATGTATTAGGGTACTGGCTTCCCCGATTGTAATTGCTCATGTATTGACCCCCAGTGGGTGGACGGTTCTGCTTTTGCG
The DNA here is from genome assembly GCA_017589665.1 of Selenicereus undatus. Lineage (NCBI taxonomy): Eukaryota > Viridiplantae > Streptophyta > Magnoliopsida > Caryophyllales > Cactaceae > Selenicereus > Selenicereus undatus. Next base: position 97,691,621 of record JACYFF010031957.1, read on the forward strand.
TCTGGAAGTTCCCCCGGTTGTCCCCCTTCCTCTTGGTACCCCTTTGCTCATTGAAGTAATTATTCCGTTCCTTCAACGCTCTTTTTACGTTGACCGCAGTGTCGTATAGGTCAACATAGGAGATATACTGTCGCACCGACATTCATTCTTTGATAGTCCGGTTCAACCTGGCCTCAAACCTATTCATCTTCAGCCTTTCATTAGCTACAAAAGCTGGGGTGAATCGTGACAACTCCATAAATTTCGAGGCGTACTCGAGAACGCTCATGCTCCCTTGCTGCAGTTGCATAAATTCGCCCTCCTTGGCCTTCTGGAGGGAGATAGGGTAGAAATGATCCTTGATCATCTCCTTGAACTTGTCCTAGCCAAACCCAGGCTCATACTGCCTCTCCCGCACCGTAGCCCACCATAGGTCAGCTTTATCCTTAAGGTAGAACACTGTAAATCCTACCTTCCACTCCTTGGGGCATTGGAGTGCATCGAATAGTTTCTCCATACCCCTAATCCAGTCTTTGAAGGTCTTAGGGTCGGGATTGCCATCATAGATAGGTGGATGATGGCTTGTGAACCTCTTGAACATGTAGCAGTTATCCTCCTCGATCCTTTTCTCCCGTACCTCTATCAGTCTCTGTATCTGCGCGTTCTGGAGTCGTAATTGCTCTCCTTGTTTCTGTAGCATCTCTAGCAGCAGTAGATTTATAAGTTCAGCACCTGTTGGCGGGTTACTTTTGTCAATTTGACTACGAGACCCATTCCCATTTTGAGGGCGTAGGGCCTCCAGCCGCTCCCTGAGGGCCGGCATAGGGATGTCCTAGTTCGAAGGGACCCTCGTTCTAGGGTGGGGTCTGGTTTGGGATTCACCGTTGTTGTTGTTATTGTTTCCCGTCATCTTGTTCGGGAAATAATTCGGGTTTAGTTCCTCTCCTAATAGTTCATAACCTACGCTCTACAAAATTTCAAACATACAGTACATGCTAGTGCATTATGCAACATTTCTCAGAGATTCGATCACAGCACATTACCACACTCAGGTGGTACATTCACTACATCATATGCGTACACATCTCACATCATACAAGCATCAAGTTGACACAATTCACATCTTTCATAGCACGGAATGCTGGTATTAAAAAATCCACGAAGATTTTTATTGCATAATATTTCAATATTGTAAAAGTTCCACACCAGCATCTTCATTACATCACAACTTATAGCTTTAGTAGCCGTAGTGGCTTAATAACAAAACAGAGAAATAACTACCAAAAACTGCCCTAGCAAAGGAAAGAAAATCCAACTTCCTAGCTACCTCCAGCTTCTACTGGTCTGGGGCGTCCAATGGGCAGGTACTCCTACACATCCGGTCACATCTACCCCGCTTCCAGCGATTCACCCCGATCTCACACTCGACCCTATTCCACAAGGAATTTATCTCTTCCTCCAAGTCTTTCGGTCCTCTGGTTTGCTCATCTTGAATGATGCGATCCCTCCTTTCTTCTTCCGGATCCCCAATAATGTCTTCACTTCCCATCAGCTGCCTCTCACTCACCTCATAATCCTCCTCAGGGTCCACTTCAAGATCCTCTTAATGATCCTCCTCTTCCATCAGGTCTCCCTCACTCAGGTCCTCCTCAGGGTCCTTTGGTGATATAAGCAGTCACTTTGATCCTTTTAAGCCACACTCAGGGTGTTACAATCACCCCTACTTGAAGCGCACAACGTCCTCGTTGTGCCTCACTAACCGACCGACTTATGAGTCCTCTTGACCGGCGGTCCACACCCAGTATCTTTGCCCCGCTAGGGTACTGCCCATGGGCTCTCCAAGCTCACGGTCGCGGGTCGACTTTGATACCATCTGTAGTGCGCCGACCCCTCTCGATCGTGGGTCTTACCAATAACGGCTTCAAGGATCATCGACTGGCCCCACAAATCATTACAAGTCCTTCTAGTGTTCTTCATCCTCGCTCACACGCTACCTGGGAAACTTCCCAGGAGGTCACCCATCCAAAGATTGCTCCCCAATAACCACGCTTAACTGTAGAGTTCCTAAGAGTGGGCTTCCCAAAAAGAAAGGCGAACCTTTGGTGATATAAGCAGTCACTTCGATCTTTTTAAGCCACACTGGGGGTGTTACACAATATGACAATTTTGCTTGCATCAAATAGTGATGCATGTCCCTCCATAACATCCGTGCTTCATTCAAATGATTTCTATTTGTGCCAACCAGTAAACTGATGTTTATTTACAAGTACAATGTGAAGCCTTTGAGCATTAGAAAATAGGTCTAGTTGGTTCGAGCTCATGTTCTTATTGAGCTTGAACGAGCTCAACGTCCCTTGTTATTAGCCTAACCATGTCCATGTTCAAATATAACTAGGTTCCCGTAGTTAGGAGCACGTCACTTATGCCACATCATATACTGAGAATGGTGTCTCCCTCTGACGAAGCTTGAAAGAGTTTGTGTATCCTGATTCTAATTTTCAATTGGGGCTCAGACTTTGTGTATTTCATTCCCAAATGACAAGTCCAACACTTGACTCTGGAATGTTCCCCTAATTACTTTATTTTAGAAGTCTTAAACTCATCATTTAGAACACATATGAGTTTAAGAGTGCACCGATCTCTAATCACAACATCGACATGTGCCTTTGCTTACTTCTCAACTACCTTAGGAATAGTCGTTGCTACTCCCACTTTTCCCTGCTTAGGGTGACCCTAACCTTCCACCACCTGTCCCTATACCTCGACTATCTACTGTTCTCCCCCTCAATCAACTAGGTTATGCTTCATTTCTTCATTTATGATAGATTACAACTGGTAATATGTACTACCTCTGTTCATTTTGTCGTGCATCTTATTTGATCGCATCTCCCTTGACTTGCTCACAGTACTTGTACTTACCTCCTCTTCTATGGATACTGATGGGTTGCTTATCATATTTACCCTTTTTCATCCACATAAATAGAGGCACTTCCCGAACTATCCATTTTTGAAGTCCTTTCACTTATGTACATGACTTCCTTCATAAGGCTTCGCATCCATTTTTATACACTCTATAACTCTATTTCATACACATGCATAACACACACCATTATATACAAATTACACTTGGCATATACCTCCATTACTATCACTATGAGATTTCCTTTATCAAATATTCACCCTATTAGGAGAAGGGGCCTTCACAAAAAATGTTTTTCAATGTTTACCCATTAAGTCCATGATGTCTACCAGGATTTATGCTTATTACAATGTAGGTACACATTGAAAGCCATTACATATAACACCTTCTTTAAGCAACATTGAATTCTGCAATTATCAAACATGTTAATGACATATTCTCGAAATTTGCTACCAAATTTAACCCCCCATAGTTAAATATTGCGACACGTACATACTTTATACTCAAAAAATTATAATAATCTCATTACCAAGTACATACATGTTCATTCTACTAGCATATAACTAACACTTACCACCAAGTATAACATACATGTTGCATAGCCAATCAGTTGTAGTGGTCTACCCATCTGAGATTTTTTCAGTCCTTCTTCTTGAAATTAACCAGTCATCTTCATCATAGGCTCTCCACCCTCATCAGAAACAATAGATAGGTAGAGAAATGGTTGATGTGTTGCTGAAGTTTGACCACTACGTACCTTGCATCACTCCATTCTTCTCTCCCATTTTTAGATCTATGCTAAAAACCACCGAATTCACTGTGAATTTCACATAAATAATGGAGAGTTTGAGAGAGATGAAGGAGAAGAAGTTGTGTGGGGATGATTGATGGAATTTCTGAGGTTAAATGAAGAGAGAGAGGAAAAACAAAACTCCAAATATTCCCACCGCCTCCTCACATAATTTTCCTATAATAATTTCATGAAGGGTAGTTTTGTAATTTGTATTCCTCCTCTAATTTGAGCCTTTTCTTTTTCCCTCCAAAAGTAATACTAAGTTGTTGCGAAAGAAATTACTTAGTTGCACGTTTGTTGATGTATGAGGTACCTGTAAATTTTCCTTGCGGATTTACAGGCGAACAGCGTTGAGAGGGACTTTTCATAGCAATATTTCTGTAAACATCACTTCTGGTGAAGCTCGCTATCCTCGTCACTCGACAACACTCAGTAGCGCACTGAGATTGGCAATGAGGAGGGTGAAAAGGAATGTGCGAACGCATCGTTGGATGCAAAATGATAGGAATGTGGAGCCCATGGCCACAAGGGGTTAACAAGCGGATGGTCTTGTGGTCGGAAGCAAACTCTTTGAATCGGGTTAGGAAATCGACGCCTAAAAGGACGTTGTAAGTAGCATGAGGTGGGGCTTGTATGACCACAGTGGGAAGAGGAATGACCTTGTATGTATGGGTGGTCATATCACGAAGGCTGAGAAATTGACCAAACACAGCTTTAGTAAGTTTGGTAATTTGCCCTGAAGCTACAACCACTTGAAGAGGTTTGCGGAGGTCACACCAGTAGCGAGCTGGAAAAGCATTGGCGGATACCACAGTGACATCGGAATCGGTGTCAAGCATGGCGTGAAACCATTCGGGCTTGTGATGACGATAACAAGCTGAATTTGAATGTAAGGAACCTTAATCATGGATACGAATAGCTTGAATGATTATACCATTGAAATTAATGGTGAGGATTTTGTTGGTTTCAGTGTATGTAGTTTCGTTTAGAAACCGCATACCAAGAACAAGATCCGCCTTTGTCGGATAAGGCGTGTTTTCAATATGGATGATTCGTTCTATAGAATTAAATAGAACAGGGATGTAAACGAGCTTATGCTCCTGGAGGATTGGGAAAAGAGTAGGGCCAGCAAAATTATGTTGAATGGCCGGATTGATACAGATGAGTCCATCTTGCCAATTAGTTACATAGATTTTGGTAACTAACTGATAATTAGTTTTAAAAGAAAGAGGCCGGGCTGGGCGTTCTTGTGGATAGGAACGTAAGGTTGTTCCGTCAATTGAATAACGGGCTCGAGTTTGGGCTTGTTGATTAAACAATGGTTTGGGCTGGATATCCATAGTCCAACTGTGGTTAATGTCCTGGATGCATGTCCTGGTAATGGGTTGAGCTTCACAAACATCAGAAAAAATGTCATTGATGTCAATAAAATCCTTATCAAGGAATCGATCAATTACATGAGTATTACTAAGCATGTAACTTACCATGGTATAAATGGTAAATGGGGAATGATGCAGACTTTCAAGTAGGTATGTTCTAGCAAACTGATAGCAAAGATTTAATGCTCTGCATGTGTCCAAGTCACGGATTGGGATACTAAATCCGGGATAAAGGGTAAATGCAAGATTTTGATAAATCAAGTTGCCTTTAAGGATTCCTATAAGGGCTTCATGCTGATTTTTTATACGGTTATGCATCAAGGTCAACATAATTGGTGTGTTAATGCCTTTTTGGAAACTGGCTTTGATGTGTATGCGTACTGCACCAAAATGAATGTATCCAATATTAGATTGGTCTTTTGGAGAAAGTCGTCTTAGTTTGGCCTTAATTTGGTCAAGGGTTAATAAAGGTATTTCTACTTGTCCATTTGCCAAATTTGCTAGGATGGATTGTTCCTGCACGTTATTTTTATCGTTTTTTGTTTTCTCCTTTTTTTTATTTTTTGAAATAGAGGGACTTTTTAATAATTATGTCTCTTATATTAATATCTTAGATTTAATTAGAAAGGAATGTGCACTTAGGAGGTTGAACGCTAAACTCCTAAGGGAAAGGAAAAAAATGTTGGCAAGTCGGATTATAAATCATGTTAATTATTTTGATTAATTTTTATTTAGATTAATTAAGTTGAATATTGCATTTTAATTGAGCATTCATATAATTTATGTAATTGCAGGTTGAGATGTTGAAGTGGTTTGGGAAGGAAATTTAATTATGCTCCGTATTAAATCATGCAAAATTTATAAATAAATGCATGAATGAATAGATAAAACAAAGTAGCCCATTTATAAAAGTGCGAAATCATAGAATATATAAATATATAATTTGCTCATCTATATTATATAAATGAAACCAAAAATGTTAATATATGAAATAAAAATAAATGCAAGGAGCAAATAAATCAGTATAGGTAAAGTTTATAAGAATTTTTTCAAAAAAATCGTGAAATTACTATTGATAGCCCAAATGTTAACACAAATTGTAGAGCAAATATTTATTAGTCTTAGGAAAATCTTTTTACAAAAAAGGAAAATAAAATAATAAAGAAATATCTAGAATCAAGACAATCTAAAAAATCAATCGAAACTAGTAAAACTAAAGCATAAAACTAACAAAAATCAAAACATTGTCCTTCCCCCTACTTTACCCCTTCCTATCATACCCCTCCCCATTGCTCCTATCGCACGCCCCTCCCCTATCAGTCTAACCCAACCACCACCCTACAATCGCCAGTCAATCTGCCCAGACATCCGCCAGAGCCACCAACGCTGCCACCATCTCTTCCGACCTTATCATAGTTTTGTTCAATTAAGGTTGGGAAGGTGAACCCTAAATCGTCTTTTGCTTAGTTTCACCATTTTGTTTTAAATTTTGTTAGTAAATGTATTGTTGGGATTAGATAAATGTTAATTTGCGATTATTTGGAGTTTTGATAATGAGTATGAGGCTTGGAGTTGGTTGGGAGCTCATGGGTAGTTATGGTGGAATTAGGGTTTGCAGATTGAGTGAGGTGGACTTCTTTTGCTTGATTTTGTGAAATTTTGAAGAATTTTAATTGTGTTTGAATAAACTTAGTAGGGTGTGTGGGTGTGGGAAGGTGTGTGTGTGTGTGTGAGCCTTCGAGCAACGGTAAGGTTGTCTCTGTGTGACGAAAAGGTCACAGGTTCGAGCCTTGAAATCAGTCACTGATAAAGTCAGGATAGGTTGGCTAAATACACCCCTTGGGGTGGGGCTTTTTCCCGGACCCTGCGTAAATACAGGGTACTTGTGCACCAGGTTGCCCTTTAATATGAGTTGTGTGGCTTAATTTAGAGTGATGGAATATTGTTTAGTGAAAATTTTGAATAATCATAGTAATTAAAAGTATTTGTGAAGCTTGGGGTTCAAGAAAAGGATGAAGGAGGGAAAAGTGATTTGAGAAGATGTTTGAAATAAATATTCTTGATATAAATCTTAAAATTAATTTGAGAAAGTAGAATAAGTTAAGTATGTAAACTTGGGTATTAGTTGTAGTGTAATTGAGGTGATTGTAGAGCTCTACCTTGTATCTTGATTAAGTAATGAGGTTAATGGATTAGACGCGTGTTAATGGGTGGATGTGTTAATAGCTAATTGAATATATTTTGTGACTCAAAAGGATTAATGAAAATTGATTTATGCTACAGTGGTTTGAGAGTTGCATGACCGATGTACTTTAAATCAATTAAGTGTCAACCAAAATCTACTTGAGCCTGCACCTTTTCGATTGGACACGGGAGCATAGGCACAACATCAAAAGTAACCTAAAATCGTAAATTAGACCTGCATAGCCTAAGCCCATTTCAGAAATGAATAACTAAAACTAATAAATATATCACTTCTAATAACAAAAATAAGAATAACAAAAATAACAAAAATATTGATAATACCTATGAAGATAATAAGGATAATATAACCATAATAGTAAAAATGGCTATAATGATGTTGGTATAAATGATAGTGGACAAAACAAAATTTAAGACTTATGATATCAAAGATATTGCTAACAATATTTGCTACAAGAACAATGACAATAGCAGAAAAGGGGACAAAATAAAAGAGGAAATAAAATCAATTTGTGCATTTAAGTAAAAAATGGTCAGTGTACTGATAATTAAAAAAAGAACCAAAGGAAAATCTGGATTTCTCACTAAGCTTGAGAAATTAATAAAAACTATTTGAAACCTTACTAACCATAGAATTATACATTTGATTTAGAAACAAGGAAAGTTTTCTTGTTTCCAAGCCGTAGGCAAACATTTTACAAAAAAGGAGAGGGATTTCAAAAACTCCAAATATGTTTATTGCCTATGCTCTTCAAAAACTCACATGTTTCTCAAAATTGTATAATTTCATACAATACTCATGCAATGAATCAATTTAATACAATGTTTTGTCACGTAATTAAGTGGGTCCATTAGTTATCAAGCATCATGGCTTACGTCCGCCAATTTACCCGCACGACTTCAGCTTAGGCTTCTCGATCGGGCTTGGAGGTGTGTACCTATCTCAATAGTTGCCCCAGACATCAACAGGGGTTCTACTTCCAGATAATAACTGGCAGAGTAGTTTTTTTGCATTGTCTCTCTACTGTTTTCGAACAAAAATGAATTAAAATGCAAGCGCCCAACTAATTGATTTAAAAGTTTATTTTAAGATATGAGGATAGATGTGCTGTGCTTCGACTCACTTTTTCAAAATGTTTTCATTGTTTTCTATTTTAGTAACAGATTAGTGAATGACCCTCCTCCTAGCAAGCCTAACGACAGTACAAAAAAGAAGGGGACTTTTGTACTTTTTTTTTTATTGATGGCTAACAATAGATGCTTACAGTGATTCTAGACTAGCATGAAGCCTAGAAGGTGCTGAGAAGATGTGTCATCTGTAAATTCTTTTGGACAAGCTTGCCTAATATAGGGTTCGAAGAAACTCCTATCTATGTTGTGTTTTGTTATGTAGGTTGAATGGTATTATAGATGTGACTTCCTTACTCCTAACTTTGATGCATTTGGTGAATGTGAAATTAATTTAGTGCAAATGCATAGTTTCTATGTAGCCTTGTCAGTCTTAAGAAGGCAGTGATGCCTCTAATCGATAAGACTCCCACTATAGTTATGAACAATAAATGATTAGATTAAGATAATTAGGTAATTGAGAAATAGGGGCATTATATTAGGACCACAAGTTTAGAGATACAATTAAGAAGAATCTCCAAATGTTATTTTGTTCCAGTATGGGTTTTCCCCAACACAAGCAAGAACATTACACCTCTAAACTGTCAATAAGTAATGTATCATAATAGGTACACCACTATAGTCCTCTCATATCAATCAAATAAAATCAAACCCCACAAAAACAAGAGGAAAAAAAAACTAATCAACTATTATCCAACTGTCACTCCCACTAAACTTTATAATAAATCTCATTAGACTAAAAAAACAAAAAAGACACTAAACTAAGAAAGCACGACTATGGTAACCTTAGGTGATCAAATCATACTCTTATTGTTCGAGCCAAAAATGAGCTATTTTTAAGGTACCTTTACCCCTGGTTTATGCTCATTTTAATAATATTTTTAAGGTTTTTAACTTATTTTATTTTATTTTGCAGATTTTTAATAAATGTGAAAAAAGAGCCAAAAATAGTGAAAAATGTGAGAAAAATAGAGGAAACATCGGGAATTGAAGAACCGGTCCAAAATTCCACAGAACCGGCCAAGGAAAATTTAAGGAGAAAAAAAAAACCAAACCAGTCCAGCAAAAAAACCGGACCGATCTGGTTCAACAGACCTGGTTCAAGCAAAACCGGTTCACTTAATTACCCCCTCCCCTCCTTGACTCTCTCTCTCTAACTCACCTTCTTCATGCTCTCTCTCTCTCTCATCTCCGCGATTGCGTTCCCATCCCCAAACCCAGAAAACCATCGACTTCTCCATCCTCATCTCGACCCAGCCCCATCTTTCTCTACCCTCCTCATCTTCTCTCTCTCTCCTCCAGCACATCATCCCCAAACTCGAAACCAGCCCACAGTAACTCCCAAACCCAGAGCCCAAAAACCCCTAACCACGGAAATACCCCAAAACCACTTCGTACGAACCCCAGTACAAACACCACCCTCATCCACTACCGCGTTTCACGCTGCCAACGCCAGCACACCACCTCTGCTGGCTTAATCTCCATCGTCCATGCTAGCAGTGAATCAAAGGCTGAAGATAGAAGGTTTCAGGTATTTAAGGGAGAACGACGCCATTGAAGCTCGGTTACGTAATTTAGGAGTAGGTAATTTAGGTAGATTCTAGGGTTAGGATTAGGATTTCAATTCCGTTTTTAGGTTTAGATTTAGTTTTGTTTTGTTTTTAACTTCGATTTCATATTAGGGTTTCAAATTTAGGGTTTCGAATTTCGGTTATTTTGAGCATTTCAATTCATGTAGCTAGGTTTGAATTGTTGCATTTGAATGGGTATTCAAGGAATTTTCAGTTGTAATTGCAAGAATTTTTGGGTTCATTTCGTTGCTTTACCTTCGATCTCCCCCTCCCCTGCTCTGTTCATGCGTGGCTAGAATGGAAGCTCTTCGATTTGCTCCACTGTTTCGGTTTGCATTCAGCTCCTTCAACTCTCTGATTTCATTAGTTGTTAATTTGCTTCCCTTGTTACTCAATTTCTTGATCTGTTTTTGGCTTGATTTCTTTGGTGTTCCTTTCGTGCTCTGCTTTGGTGCTTTTTCTCCCCTTCCTTGCTGATCAGTTGTTGTTTTGTTGTTGCTTCACTGTTGCTGAATTTAGTACCGAAGTGGTGATAATGGTTGATGTTCGTGGTTGTTATGTGAATTTGGAATAGGATTGTTAGATTAGTTACTTCTTGTCCTGTTAGCCGTTGGTAGTGATCATGGTTCTGCTTAGGGTTAGTATTTCGGAATAATGTTAGTTAGTTGCTTTGGTATGCTTAATCCAAGCTTAGTTTGGTTTAGGTTGGTTAATTGACATAAGGTTTAGCTTAGGTCTAGTTTACTGAGTTAATTAGTTCGTTTAAATTCTCAGTTAAAAGCAATAAGTTGATTTAGTAGTTTGGTTGATCGTTTAGTTGAATTAGGATGTTAGCCTGCTTTAAAACTTCATTCAGTTTAGCATTTCTAGTTAGTTAAATCGTTTTGTTTTAAATGACCATAATTTCAACGTCATCCCTGTGGATCGACCCTCAAAGTACTACGACTGACAATCGTGTGCTTGAGGTTTCCTTTTCTTTTCTTTAGTTTATTTTCCACCCCTCAAAAAAATTACCTACATATTTGGCGCCGTTGCCGAGGATGACGGTGAGATTTGGTCATGTTTTTTTTATTTTCTTAGTTGCTTTCGTATTTGATTTGTTTAGTTGTTACTTTGTTTAGTTGTTATTTACTTAGTCAATTCTTTTTTTGTTATTTCGTAACTTTAGTTTCAAATCGATTTTTTTAATTTTTCTTTTTGGTATCGTTTTCGTTAGTTTAGCCCTTTTTGAAAAAAAACCAAAAATCCAAAAAAATTAGAAAAACTTGAAAAATAAAAAAAAATTAGAAAATTCAAAAACCCAAAAAAATTGAAAAACTTTAAAAACTTTAAAAATTTTCAAAATGCCAGTTTTTATTTTCCCGCAATATGAGCACGAGCCTTTTTGGAATTACTTTTCAAGGCTTAACGATTA
>JACYFF010031957.1:97703016-97718607 GCA_017589665.1 Selenicereus undatus
CCTGCTTTAAAACTTCATTCAGTTTAGCATTTCTAGTTAGTTAAATCATTTTGTTTTAAATGACCATAATTTCAACGTCATCCCTGTGGATCGACCCTCAAAGTACTACGACTGACAATCGTGTGCTTGAGGTTTCCTTTTCTTTTCTTTAGTTTATTTTCCACCCCTCAAAAAAATCACCTACACTTATAATACTTGATAAACCCATTTGACAACTAATAACCATCATATGGTTGTTAAGTGATGCATATGAGAGCCCTTTGTCGCAAGGGTCATCGACCATCAACAACCATTAATTGACACAAAAATAACAAATCTTTGAACCAAGCTAATCTCTAAGTGGTGAAAGAAAAATTCATGAAAATTTTTATGGATTTTCGGATAAGGGAGAAAAGCAAATAAAATGGGTATGACTAAGATAAATGCTTAAGCCACCACTTAGCCTAACAATCTATTAATTAATTCTCCAAAATAAAGCACTAAGAATTAATTTAAAGGATTGACTTAATCATCATCCAAATATAAAAGTATTTAAAATAAAGATGAAGATTTTGTTTTAGGATGGAAAAGCATTATATCTTTCATTCATTAATTTTTAACTCAAATCTCTCTACAAGTGGATACAATGAGGCTAATTTATAGTCACAAAAATTAGTGCATGCTTCTCTAAGATACAAAAATAAGCTAATAGAGTTGAAGCATCTATGAGGTTAGTATAGACCAATAAGATTCAAGGATCCACGCTAACCAACAATATCAAAACAAAAATTTAAGCACATTGAAGTTGAAGTTAAAAGCTTTTAGGACAACAATGAGTTGTTCAAATGCAAGACTGGAATTTACTGCATTTGTACCTGCTTGGTTACATCTTGAACTATCAAAAATGGAGGAATTTGGAGGAGATAGTCAAAAGGAAACTTGTTGGAGATGTCCACCAACTTTTGGTAAAAGTTTAGCCCCTTGATCATCCATTTGATGGTACAATTAGGCTCATGAACAAAATCGTGCATATCCAGACCTATAGTGACCTTGGATCAAGTTTTCTCTCATAACTCGAGATACACGTGGAATCTGGAGGCTTGCCATAGCTTGTTGGAAAATAGACATTTGGAGCTATCCAACCACACTAAAATATTAATTTTAGAGGTCATTTATTCATCCAAGTAGTAGCTCAAAGTTGACCTATAAAACTAGAAATTATGGACAGCTCATCCTAGAAGTTTTATTTGAGATAATCTACCACCAACAAATGAATTATGAACCTAATTAACTTAGAAAGGTGATTTAGGCTCTTGTTCAACAGGAGACTCCTTTCATCACAATGATTTGCACTCAAATTCTTGTGGCCACTTGTATTATTCCCAAGGATCAATACCTAAGGAAGATTGATTCACCCTTTTGATCTTAACAATGCCATGGTGTTAAGAATCCCATATTTTTTGAACACATAAGTAGTTTTAAGAAATTAGGGGTCATTAAAATTTGACTTTCTTGCCTACCAACCCCAACAATCGTAAGCTTGTTAAAATTATAAATGTACTCATTAATATCCAACTCACAATGGGGCACCTCTTCATGGTAAAGTTTGAATGGTTGTCTTTCACTTTTAAGGGGCATAAACAAGGAGTCAAATGAGCTTCTTATTTCCATAGGATCTCTGTCGCCTCGACTTTGTATACATAAACTTAGACCTCTATGACATCTTCAGCTTGAGCGTGAACCTCTATGGTTTCTTCAATGTGAAGATCTAGTGAGGTAGACTTTGGATTGGGAGCTTTAGAGAGATCTCAGACATGACCAAGTTTTCTTTATCCCTTGTTTCATCAAAACCAAAAATAGGCTAATTCTCCTCTTCGACCAAAATAGGCTTTTCCTCTTGAACCTTGATCTTCTCTTGGCTTTTTCTTTTAAGAGTTCTTCTTCATAGAGTAATCTTGATAGAATCTCACCTTCGTGATTAAGCCATTTCTAAGTCTTGATTCTAAACTTGCCGTAAAGAGCTTCTTCCCTCTTGAGAATTTAAACCAATACAGGGCAACACCTTAGTGTTTGGGGTGGCTATCACAAAACTATCCTCATCCGAACAATCTCATACCTAATGTAACCCTTAAGGGCTCCAACCCATTTGAAGTAGTGGTTTGGGTCCAAACTACCTTTCATTGTCATCTTTACTTGTGTTATTTGCTTTCTAAGCTTTCTTACTTGATCTTGAAGTTCAAGTATGATCATATCCTACATGGTATGGTGAAACAAAAGGTGAAATAGGTATAGCTAATAAAAAGAGATGAAGGTTTAGGATGAGAATAGGGGACCACAGAGGGGTCATGGTTTGGTCTAGAAGAGGAGGGGCCAAGGAGACAAGGTGTCGTAGTCCATAGAGGTGGCCATGGATAGACCTTGGTTGGTTTTGGCTTACTATGTTGCGGTTTTTGTGAAGGCTTTTTTGTTTTTGTAGAGTTTAGGGTTGTGCTTGGTTTGGCGATCGTGTTTGGGCTATTTTTTAGGGTTCTTTCTGGACTTAAAAGGATAGGCAAGCAAGAAGAAAGTAAAGGCTTCTGAGATGATCAAAGCATGAATTTTTGGGTGTGATAGGAGAAGGTTTTCATTGACAAATAAACCAAAAATAAGACTTTTTAACTGTCATACTAATTTGATGCATATAACGGCCCTTAGTCACTAAAGTGCTCAACCATAAACACTATCAATCAACACCAAAGTAACAAGCCCTTGAACCAACCTAATCATTAAGTGATAAAAGAAAAATTCATGAAATTTTTTGTGGATTTTTTAATATGGGAGAAAAGCGATAAAATGGGTGTGGCTAAGGTAAAGGCTTAAGTCACCACTTAGCCTATCAATCACCAATTAATTTAAAGCACCAAGGGGGTTAGTGTAAACTAATAAAATTTAAGCATCCACTCTAACCAATAATGTTCAAAAAACAATTTAAGCACATGAAAATTGAAATTAGAAACTTCTAGGCTAGCAATGAGTTGTCCAATGAAAGTAAAATTTGTTGCACTTGTACTTTTATGGTGGCGTCCTCCACCATCTGAAATGGAGAAATTTGGGGGACATATTCAACAGGGAGCTTATTGGAGGTAGCCACCAACTTTTCACAAAAGTTTTAACTCCTAAATCACCCATTTGATTGCCCAAATAAGCACATGATCAAAATCGTGTATATCTAGACCTATGCTTAATTTTTGCTTCATAACTCGAGATATACGTAAGATATGAAGCATGCCATACCTTGTCAGAAAATAGACATACCAACCATTGTTAAAATGGTAATTTTGGAGCTTGTTTGGTCATCCAAATAGTAGCTCAAAATTAGTATATTAAACTGAAAATTCTAGACAGTTTATGCTAGAAGGTTTATGTGGCGTAATCCACCACTAACAAGTTAACTATGAATCTCATTAACCTAGAAAGGTGATTTGGGTTATTGCTCCACATCATTAGGTCATAGTTAGAAGGTGCCACTTTAACACTAATCTCTAGCCAAATTAAATCAGAGTACATCAAAGCTGCAAAATTGGAGGATCCACCCATGGCTTACATTGCTAGAGCTAGAGCATCCGTCAATATATTTGTCCCCCAACCATGATGATAAATATTTTAACCTAGCATCTAATAAAGAAAAAAAACGTATTTTGTTATGCAGAAAACACAAGTTCCAAGGAACCCCATTACAAGTCTGGCATCAGTTAACAAAACTATTAGTTAAGGTGTGATCAATTATGGTGTGATAAGTTATGGTGAGGTGATTGGTTTCAGATTAGTTAAAAGAGGTTATTGATGAAGTGATTAGGAAGAGAAGTTAATAAGTTTTGCAATGGAAAATTTAAGTAATTGTGTATAAGTCATGTGGATGAATGTAAGAAATGAGTAGCCTTTATACTAACAAGAATCTAACTCCTAATTCGCTAAATGCATAATGGATGAAATACCTCTCAATAGAATAAATAACAAGTAAAATTCATTTTAAACTCTCAAAGAAAAAATATATATGCACAGAATAGAAGTAACCTTTTGTTCTCAAGTTTTGGTATGATAATTAATTCATTTAAAATAAAACTAGAATACACTAATTAATTTCACCAATTGTATTTAACTAATTCATAATTAATTGATACTCAATAAGATGGAGTAAACATTAGATGCCTAAAAAGTAAAAAAGGACAAAAAATAATATTTCTTCAAAGGGGAGAACGCAGTTGTGACAATATTATAATAATAATAATAATAATAATAATAATATTATTAATAATAATAATAATAATAATAATAATAATAATAATAATAATAACCAAATTAGAAAAATTGATTGAGTATATATAGTAGGCCAATTAGGGAGCGAGTTACAAAAATAAATTGAAGATTGAAGTCAGCTAGTGTAGAGTATTTGTATATATGTATATAGTTAGAATTAAAAAGGAAAAAATTATGTAAACCGTTAACAACACTAAAGTCTATCTGAATCAGTTGATGAAGCCATTGCCATTGAGCCACTCGCTGCACAATTCCAAAAAGAGAATATATTTCAAGAAACAATATACATTTACTATCTGTACTCTTTAAAACTTCACATGCCTTTTATAGATACCAAAAATCTTATAATATTCAAGTATTTAAATAATCATTTTCATGTATTTTTACCACATACTAAAGTGGGCCCACCAGTTATGAGTTAATAGGCTTAGGCCCATCAATTCACCCGCACAACTTTAGCTTAAGTTTTCCGATCGGCCTGGAAAGTGTGCACCCACTTAATGATTGCATTGTATATATGAGCTCATCAATTTGGATTCCATTTTTAGATAATAACTGGGAACAATTGTAATATAATTCTCTCTACCCCTCACTTTGAACTAAAATGAATTGAAATGCATGCATTATTGAAAAATGATTTTCTATCTTTACAATAGAAGGGTAAACCTGTTAAGCTTCGTCTCATTGTTTGAATACTTTTTCGTTTTACATTCTGAGGTAAATAAATTATGAGGTCCTTACCTGGCAGCACCATAGAGGCAATGAGACAATCAATGAAGTCTAGACAAGTTTACAATGAGATTTACATAAACTTAAGGGTCATTAGAATGTAAGCTTTATAGGTTGTCAAACTTTCATTTGATTTTGGGAATGTATAAATTGTGCATCATTTGGTTTTTATTTAAGCTAATTGACAAGTGCTTAAAGATTATATCATTTTTGGGTCATTTTGCTGCATTTTTAGGGAATTCATGAGCTTTATGTTATAATTTATGCCTAAAATTCCCGTTTTATGCTTGCGTATGGTTCTTTGATGCTTTTTGCAGGTTTTAAGACCCATTTGACCAGGCATTGACTCTTAAATGATGAGTTTTTTACTCACCACGGATGTCCCTAGACTTTATATCTATGAAGAGGAGGACGAATAAGAAACAACTGAGACAGAGACCTCGACGGACCGTCCGTGGTGAGGGCCATGGTCCATAGTAGGCCTGAAACAATTGGAATCTTTCGTTTTCCTCGATTTTGTGGCTAAGAACACATGTTGGTTGCTATATTAAGGGGTGTTCAGCTGCAAGAAAGAAGAACCAACTCATTCTACTTCAAAAATCTCTCAAATAGTTTTGTAATTTTAATCATTTTTTGGGCAAAAAGACATTTAGAAGGAAGACAAATTGCAAGTTGGAGGCTTGAAGACTGAAGGATCAACAAGAAACTCCATTGTTTCTAAGCAATTTCATCTCCGTACTATTTGAATTCTAGTAGAATTGTTCTAGGTTGTTTTGATGTCTTGTTTAATCTCTTTTGTTAGTTTAATAAACATATGTGAGTAGTTTTCCTTTAGTTTAGGGATTTATCTAACAAATAGTGAAACTAGATCCTTAATCTTATCAATATTGTGGTTAATCTATTTGGGTTATTTTAAACTATCTTGTGTTGTGTATGTTGTGAGTGATTTACGCCAAATTTGGTTGCAAATTGTTAATATTAAGGTAAAGTACTGAAAAGAGAAATCTGCTATTGGATCGACAAGATTAGACTTAGCATAGTAATTTTGGCAAGAAAGTTGTATGTTGAGAGAAAAATTGACAATCTAGATCCTTAGCTTTAACTAATTTAATAACCTTTGAAAGAATGTCAATTTAATTCGTTAAAATAATTCAGTTTCTTTCGAAACTATTTATGATTGTTATCCTTTGATTCATACAAACTAAAGTAAGCATAAAACTTAATTTATCGGATCCAATCCAATGTTGGTGAAATAAATCCCTGATTTAGAAATCATTCCAACTCAATTTCTATTTTGCTTAGCATTTTAGAATGATAAACTTGATAGATTGCATTGGTTCATAGAGGAACGATATTTTTAATCTAAATTACAACACCCGTGCGATTTTAGGCTTTGTCAACTTTTTGGCACCGTTGATGGGGACCAATTTATCCAATATTGAGTTACACCTTTAAAGATTGACTAAGTGTTTTCTTTGTTGTTATTTTGATTTGCTTTAGTAGTGATTGTGGTGGTGGTTGCGGGATTTCTCCTCTTTTATGTGATGTCTTTTCCATTTTGAACTGGATCCTGAGATAGAGAGGACTTCTCGCTTGAGGTAGAAGAAACAAAGGCTAAAGAAGCAAAAGCTTAAGGCTTGGGAAACCTCTCCAAAAATGGCGGGAGGTGGAGGAGATCAATGAAGGACACTTCAAGACTTCATTACCCCTAGTGTTCACAACATTACTTCAAGCATTAGAAGGCCAACTATGGAAGCTCATAATTTTGAGCTCAAACTGGCTCTCATATCCATGGTGCAACAAGCACAATTTGGAGGCGCCCTGATGAAGGATCCAAATCTACATCTCTCAATCTTTTTAGAAGTGTGTGCTACCTTGAATCTCAATGGAGCTTTCACCAACATCATATGACTTCGATTGTTTCCTTTTTCATTAAGAGACAAGGTGCGAGCATGGCTCCATTCATTGCCTCCTGGGTCGATAACCACTTGGGATGAGCTCACCAATGCCTTCCTTACCAAGTTTTTTTCTCATTGTAAGACAACAAGCCCAAGGAATTAAATCACCACATTTTCTCAAAGGGAGGATGAGACACTCCATGAGGCTTGGGAGTGGTTTAAAAATTTGTTACAGTTATGCCTTCATTATGGACTCCAAAGGTGGATGATTGTTTAAACTTCTTATAGTGGAGCCACTCAACCGGTGCGGTCTACCATAGACGCAACTGCGGGTGAAGCCTTGATGAACAAGATAGAGGATGAGGCCTATAACACTCAATAATTACCAATGGCCCAATGAGAGAAGCTAATCCAAGAGGGTTGGAGCTAAGTTGAAACTTGATGCTCTTACTTTACTTTCTACTAAAGTATATGCTATGACTCAAAGGTTGGACCGTTTGAATCTAAATTCTACTAGTCCAAATGCCCATCCCCTATCATGTGAAATTTGTGGTTCTAATGACCATTTGACTGTGAATTACCAAGTTGGGAGTTCATTTGCCCAAGATGCTATTAATCAAGTTACTTATTTCAACAATGTCAACCCTAGACTGACTAATGATCCTTTTTCTAATACTTATAATCCGGGTTGGAGAAATCACCCCTGGCCAATTTATCATATAAGTTTAACCCTCCTCATATGTCTTAAATGAATGCCTGACCATCCCCTGGATTTCAAACACCTCCCTACCTCCAACAAGCTCCTCAAAAGTCTAACTTAGAAGCTATGATGAAGCGTATGCTTTTGGTTCACAAAAGCAAGATGAGTATATCAAGCCATTAGCCTCTAAGGTTGATGTGCTTAGTACATACAATAAAATGTTGGAAGCCCAAATTGCCAACAAGCTAGCTCTTCATCTGCACCCCTTGGTAGACTCCCAAGTAAGCCTGAACCTAACCATAAGGAGCAATGTAATGCCATTGTTTTACAAGGGCAAAAACAACTTAAGGGACCTAAAGAGGTCAGCAATGATGAGCCCGTGCATGATTTGAATAATGAGATTTTAGAGAAAGAGGTGTCTATTCCCTCTAAAGATGTGATTGGTGATGATGCAAATGAATCTAGTGAGCCTCCTAAAGACCCTAAGTAAATTTCCCTAAATTTTCTCTGCATTTACCATTCCCTTAAAGAATGGCTAAGGCCAAGTTTGACCAGTAATTTTGAAAGTTTTTAGAGGTCCTTAAGAAACTCTACATTAACATTCCATTCACTGATACCTTGTCTCACATGCCTTCTTATGCTAAGTTTTTAAAAGAATTTTGTCTTACAAAAGAAAGCTAGAATAGCTAGAAATTGTGGCATTGACTGAGTGTAGTGTTGCGATCCCTTCTTGCTAACCTTAAGGATCTTGGTAGTTTTTTTATTCCTTGTTTAATAGGGAATGTGTCCGTTGATCCTACTTTATGTGACTTGTGGTCAAGTGTGAGTTTGATGCCCCTCACCCTTTATGAAAAGCTGCACTTAGGAGAAATGAGATCTACTACTATCTCCTTACAATTGGAGGACCATTATGTGAAGTACCCCACGGGTGTTTCAAGGCAGGAGATTTATATGTACCGGTGGACTTTGTGATCCTTGAAATGGAGGAGGATGCATGCACCCATAGCATTCTTGCAAGCCCGTTCTTGGCCACTGCAGGGTGCCATATCAATGTTAAATATGGTAAATTATGTTTTGATGTGGGAGATGAACATGTGGAGTTTAACTTGTTCAAAGCTTCTAAATTCCCTTCTATTTCTGATCAGTGTCATAGAATTAATGTGATTGATAATTTGGTACAGAAAATCGTTACTAATCATGTTTCTAATGACCCTCTTAAGCATTGTACATTGAATTATAGTACTATTTCGGATGAGAATCCCGAGTAGCAATATGTGCTCAATTTTTGGAAGCATCTCCGCACGTACCACCATCCTTTGTCTAGGTGAAAGCACCAACGACTAATGAATTTCCCTCCTCTGATGAGGAGCGTGCTCCGAGGTAAAGTTGAAACCTCCTCCTTCTTCCTTGAGGTATGAATTTCTTAGCTCTAACCCTAGATATCCTGTGATTATAAATGCAAGTCTAATGCATCTCAAGTTGATTCTTTGCTTAGAATACTTAGACTGCATAATAAGGCCATACAGTATCTCTTGATGACGTTAAAGGAATTCATCCTTCTATGTGCAAGCATCATATTTTAGTGGAAGATGATTGTAAATCCTTAATTGAACACCAAAAAAGGTTAAACCCCAATATGCAAGATGTAATCAAGAAGGAAATATTGAAATTGCTTAAGATCAGCATTATCTACCCTATCTTCGATAGTAAGTGGGTAAGCCCAGTCCATGTTATGCCTAAGAAAAAGGGAATGATGATCATAAAAAGTTAGAATAATGAGTTAATTGCTACTGGGACTGTCACGGGTCGACGTATGTGCATTAGCTATAGGAAGTTGAATAGGCCACCTGTAAAGACCATTTCCCCACTCCCTTCATTGACCAAATGCTTGAAAGGCTAATCAAGAACTCATATTTTTGCTACTTGGATGGGTATTCAGGGTTTTTCCAAATCCCTATCCATCATAGTGACCAAGACAAAACTACCTTCACTTTGTCGTACGGTACATTTGCTTATAGGAGAATGTCATTTTAGCTATGCAATGCCCTCACCACTTTTCAACGTTGCATGATGCTTATTTTCTCTGATTTCATTGAGGACATTATGGAGGTATTTATAGATGATTTTCTGTGTATGGTACAACTTTTGAACATTGCATGAATAATTTGTCCAAAGTTTTGCACTGGTGTGAAGATATGAATTTGATCTTGAATTAGGAAAAGTGTCATTTTACGGCGCAAGAGGGGGTTGTCCGACGTCATATTGTTTCCAATAGGGGCATTGAAGTTGACAAAGCAAAGGTGGAGGTGATTAAGAAATTATCACCACCAACCTTTGTGAAGGGTGTCAGGATTTGTTTTTGGACATGTTAGTTTTTATCGATAGTTCGTAAAGGATTTTTCGAAAATTGCAATACCTCTCACCCAATTGTTGATCAAGGATGTGCCCTTAGATTTTAATAATGAGTGTTTGAATGCTTTTCACAGGTTGAAGGAGGCTTTGATTTCTACCTTAGCTATGCAAGCCCAGATTGGGGATTGCCTTTTAAGGTTATGAGCGATGCTAGTAACTATGCAATGGGAGCCGTTTTAGGGCAAAGAAAGCACAACAAGCCCTATGCCATCTACTATACAAGTCAGAACTTGCATGAGGCTCAAGTGACCTATGCCCCCATAGAAAACGAGTTCCTGGCAGTTGTGTTCCAAGGTCTTCAACGATCATGTCGCGTTGAAGCATCTTTTAAAGAAGTTTGACTTTAAGCTCTATCTCATTCGATAGGTGCTTCTTCTCACAGAGTTTGACTTAGAAATCGAGACAAAATCGGCCATGAGAATGTAGTTGCCGATCATTTATCTCGCTTAGGTCTCGAGGCCACACCAATTGTAATGCCCCAACTAATTACCATATAAATGCCTCTACTAATAAGCATTGTGAGTAAGCGGAATGCGCTATTAAGGTAGGGCATTACCCCATCCCTTAAGGACAAGGCTACAAATAAAGAAGTAGAGTCGACCAAATATACAACATCCGCCAGTTATAATAATTACACCAGATAAAGACTCACATTGTTATTAACCATTTCAAAGTAGGCATCACACAATGATTCAATCATGTCTAAAATGGATTTACATTTCATTGTTCCTACAAAATGCCCAAAACACAAGCCTGGTTCTAAGCCCTCCAAAAAGACCATTAGGTTAGAGAATTAGCAATCAATGTCCTGGCCCACTTCTCTTGGACCCTTAGCTTCCACAGGTTCCGACTTAACTTTAAGTTGCCTCTCCTTCCCTAAATCAATTTGGAAACACAAAACAATAGGAAAATTAGCTATACCTCAATACTTTACCCTTATATAGTCAATAACTATTTACAATGAGTTAGTGAGCGCACACAATTTTAAAACTTTTGCTTTTTAAACATCCTTTGAGGAACACTACATTTAACATTGATTATGAAATTAATTGTTTCTCGGCCTGGACTGGTACCCGAACATATGAACAATAGCCATGGTATCAATGAACAAAGAACTATGAATTTCTCGTTTAACGGGAAGGGCTCGAACTCTGAATTCTGCTAGCAAAAACTATGAACAATGAACATTGAATATTGAACATTGCATTGAACGATGAACAATGAAATGGGTCCTTAAGGTTCCAGCAGCCGAATAAGACTTGGTAATATTATGAAATGTAAATATAGACATATTTGAAGGGTACAAGCAATAACGTACCTTTGGCATTTATTTATACCCTTTTCTATTTTATTTCTCCTTTGAGGTGTCTTTTGGAAATAGTTTCAGTGACGCTCTGTATTAATTAAGAAAATTAATGCTTGTGACTCTTAAATCATTCTGGTCATACTCTTAGGCTTTGTAGCAAAAAGGAGGTATCTTATTCTTCTCGTAAATCCTTTTTCATTCAATGAATGACTTAGAAGTGTGGCTTGGTAATATTCCTTTTAGGATGGTGGTTCATTTAGCACTCCTCAGAACTTATTAGCCCCTTAACCTCATAGCTTAAATTTCTTGGCTTAGAACCTAAAGAGCTACATTATAATGTATTACCACACTTGACTAAACCAACACCCTTAGCTAGTGGGGTGATCTTTCGAGGCTAAATTTCAATCCAGCCCCCCTTTTTTTTCAAAAAGGCATCACTTGGTTCCAATATCCTGAACATAGCTAACAGACTAATCTCCTTAAACATTTTCATTAGAATTTCTTATTACTTGTTAAAACCATATATCGATTGAGTAAATTGATTACTCAGTATCTAATTACTTCAACTATAAAACTAATTGCACAAATTGCATTCTAATTGGCCAAGCACTAACCACATAGTTCTTATGACTACTTCAATTCTCTTCTCACTTCCAACTATGTATCATAACCCCTTTATTTAGCAACAAACCATTAACAACCATTTATATTTACATTACTTGACTATATAATGGCTTTGCTTGAGCAATTAAACATCATCTAAACTGTTGTTCTCTTATACACATTTCTTCCACCAAAATTTTTTGCAATCACACCGTCACACCCATATTTTGACTATTGCTAATTACATGTCAATTCTTCCCCTACATGAATTCATTCTATTCACCTCTAACAATCACATAATCGAAATACAATAATTCATCCTAACTTTCACATGAATAACCATTGACGTATGAGGTTGAATATAATGGAAGGGTAAAATTTAGTTATCTTCCAGGCGACTAGAGATGGAGATGGGTGAAACCAAGGGGAGTGAAGAGGAGGAGACGATGAGACCGAGCTAAACAAGTGGCTTGGGGCAGCAGTGAGGGCCAGCGACTGTTACTGGTCAGGGGTGTCACATATGGGAGAGGGAAGAGGGAGGGTTGGCTCTCTTGGGTGGCTTATTTCAAAAACCCACATGCCATTTAAATAGCCACCACCCCTAGATTAGTAAGGCTCCTTTTATTATTTTTCCTTTTTTTTTCCTTGTTTGGATAATTACTTTATCACATCAAAATTAATGTGAGCTTATGCATTTGCAACATTAAAATTAATGCGAGCTTATCCATTTATCACATCAAAATTAATGTGAGCTTATCCATTTATCATATCAAAATTAATGCGAGCTTATCGCTTTGTCACATTAAAATTAATGTGAGCTTGTCTTAATTTTTTTTCCTTTTACACATAGCCAAAATTGGCCATACATTTGGCCGGTAGTAATTCAATAGTTTTTTTTCTTTTCTTAGCAATTAAGACATTGTCATGGCTCGGTAAATTCCCAACATCACTCGGGTACAGATGCACATATACGATAAATTCTATACTTTCGCATAATTATATGGTACTCCATATAGTCTGGAGAAAGTTCTGCATTAAATTAATTTCTCAATCAAACATTACTTTGTTTGTCAATAGAAAAATGTGCGGCTCACGACTTTAATTAGTCATAACATGTGACTAATGTAAGAATTGAAACCAATTAAAAATGACTAAGTAACGGGGTATTACACCAATTGAGGAACTTACCATCGATGACTCATTCCTGGATGACTAGCTCCTTGCCATCTCTTACCACGCCACTCCATGGTATGCTGATTTGGTGAATTTCAAGGTGTGCGGAGTATTGTCACCTAGGTTGTCCTATCAACAAAGGTAGAAATTTCTTTTAGATGCGAAGTACTATGTGTGGGAGGAACCTGTTCTCTACAAGCTGTGTGGAGATGGTATTTATAGACGATGTTTGCCAAAAAATGAGGTTCATAGTGTACTTCATCATTGTCATGCTTCTACTTATGATGTACATTTTGGATCGGACCAGACCATTCCTAAGGTACTTCATGCAGGTTTCTATGGGCCCACGCTCTTTAAGTATGCAATAACGTTTGTCATCTTGTGCGATCAATGCCAAAGAATGGGGAACATTTCCATGAGGCATGAGATGCCTCAAAGTGGGATTCTTGAGGTAGAACTTTTTGATGTATGGGGATTGACTTCATGGGTCTATTCCCTTATTTCGATAATAATTTCTATATCCTAGTGGTGGTAGATTATGTATCTAAATGGGTGAAAGCCATTGCTGCCCCTACCAATGAATCCAACGTGGTCATAGAGTTCCTAAAAAAGAACATCTTTACAAGATTTGGCACATCACGCTAATTTGCCTTCATTGGTTGAGCTACTCCCTACAAAAAAATTGAGATGTGGAGCATGAAGCCCTAAGAGCTTTATTGAGTGATAATGGAACTCACTTTTGCAATAAGCCACTTGAGTCTCTCTTGAAGAAGTATGGGGTCTTTCATAAAGTTTCCATACCTTATCATCCCCAAACAGGTGGTCAAGTCGAGTTATCTAACAAGGAGTTGAAGTGCATTTTGGAGAAGGTTGATCGGTCCTAAAAGGATTGTTCTATGAAGCTTGATGATGCTTTTTGGACTTATTGATCGACTCATAAGACTCTTCTAAACACTACTCAATACCAGTTAGTGTTTGGTAAGTCTTTTCATTTGCAGGTTGAATTGGAGCACAAAGTATATTAGGCTATTCGAATGCTCAATTTTGATGTTAATGTGGCCGGTGAGAAACGACAATTGTAATTGAATGAACTCGATGAATTGAGGTTGGAAGCATGAGAGTTCTCGAATCTACAAGGAGAGAACCAAGAGATGGCATGACAAGCACATTTTGAAGAAGTGATTTGATGAAGGTGACATGGTCCTCTTATTCAACACCAAGCTTAGGTTATTTCTAAGCAAATTGAGGTCCCAGTGGTCGGGACCCTTTTAAGTCACCTAAGTCCATCTTCATGGTGCAGTAGAAGTATGGAGTGAATCCACCGGTTCGTTCAAGGTAAATGGACAGCGGCTTAAGCCTTATTTTGTGGGGGCCCTATTGAAAAGACCACCATTCACACGCTGACCGATCCCGAACCCGTATAGTGGTAGAGGTCAAGCTCTAGACCCAAAAAAAAAAGCTTATTGAGAGGCAACCTAAGTCCTTTTGTAGTTTTCCTTTTTATTTAGTTGTATATAGTTGTAACTTTTCCTTTGTTAGAAAACAAAGAGAAAACAAAAAAAAAAGCGAAAAAAGGGGAAGCAAAAAAAAAGAAAAAAACACAAAAAAAATGTAATAAGAGTGTTTTAGAAGGTTTAGACAAAAGCCACCGTGGAGGTATGGGTCAATTTTTAAAGACATAGGACCACAAACATTGTGACCTTACTCATGAATTCTTAAACACTTTGCATATGAAAGTAACGAGTGATCCCTGATGTTAAGAGGGCTATATTATCATTTTATCTAAACAGGGAATTCTTTGAGTTGAATTTGACTGCTTTTAATAGTATCTTTGGTTTTTCACGTAGTTTGGATTTGGACTGTCGTCATGTGCCTAGAAAGTTTAATCCCAATGCTTTTTGGTGTACCATCACTAGGAATTATCAATATGATGCTAGTCACTCCAAAGGCACAATTATTAGAAATCCCTGTATTTGAATGGCCCAATGTGTGCTTGCATGTGGATTTTTTGCTCGGGAGGGCAGTTTAAATGTGCCTCGTCTATTCGAGTTATATTTCTTGCATAGCATGTGTTAGATCTTAGAGTATACTTCCACAAGAGGGGGGGTGAATTGTGGTGTCTGATTTTCGCGTTATAAGTAACAAACACCCTGACAGAGGATGTTCTCCGATGACGAACACCCTGTTGACTTGTTTGCAGGGGGTGTTTTCAGATATTGTAAATACGAAAATCACCAAGATAAAATGCGAAATTAAAGCACACACAATTTTTACGTGGAAAACACCTCTAGCCTAACTGAGGTGTGAAAAACCACGACCTACCTCGTGTAGGATTTAACCACTTCACTAAACCGGGCTTAACACGTTACAAATGTAACACACCTTGTTACAACTTGCAACCACGTAATCTCCTTCTCAAGGCAGATTACACCACTTCCAAATCTCACGAGATTGGACACGTCCAAAGTCCACACGACTTAGGACCACTCACTCAC
>JACYFF010031957.1:97718617-97777213 GCA_017589665.1 Selenicereus undatus
GTCCAAGATCCGTAGAGCTGCTGTGAACATCAAGGCTACCTTGTTTGCTGGGGTTGTTCTTTGCATCGCTAGAGAAGCTGCTGGGAACATCAAGGCTACCTTGTTTGTTGGAGTTTGTTCTTTGCATTGCTAGAAGAGCTGTTGTGAACATGCCTTACATCCAACTATGAGATGGCGTTCTTGACTAAATGTAGAATCACCCAAAAACCTGTTTTAGAGGCTTGTTCTCACATGCAGCAAACCGGTTAATACAGTAAAGATTACAAACACCAATTAGGCCTGTTTGCAGATCATGTTTGGAGCAACACTACTTGGACACATTTTTACACTTGGATTTGTTATCATCAAAACTTGAATATAAAAGCTCAACAGCATGTCACAAGGTATTGACCTTGGATCTTTCTTTGCCAATCAATTGTTGAGTGTAACTACCAGTCCTGCTAAGAAGATAGTGATTGGGGGCTTTATTACCCTTATAGCTTGGTTGGTTGGTATTGAACCCAATCCTGATGATAGAGTGTCTGGGTCTGAGAGGCTAGCATTAGCAGCCTTTAGGCAAATGAAATTTTATACAGTTGAGGGTGGTCGAACGTGTTGGATTTACCCTGAAAATAGGCTTATGCCTCTTCCAAATGTTGATCGAACTACTCTTTTGAACCTGGATAACCTTTCCTTTATACCCGGTGATGAAGAGTTGGTACATCCCGTACCCCGCCTCCTCCCCAACCCCATCTTTGTACTTCTAGTTCATCCCACCCTCCCTCCTCCCATAACTATACTGATATACATGCCACCTTGCGGTCCATCCAAGAGGAGCAAGTTTTCTTACGGCCTTATGTCCGATCTGAGCATAGCACCCTGTTTAGGAGCGACATATATGAGCTCCATGGGATGATTGTTTCCCAAATAAATATTTCCAGGACTTTGGGGCTTGTCTTAAAACTTGGCATGATTGGCCTACATCTCAACCCCACCCTCCTTCTTCTCCCCCAATATCTCCTTTCTAGTGCTTCTTCCCCTTCCCACTTGTTTATCGTGTGCTTGCATTACAATGTTTTGTCCAAGCATGGGGGAGTTAAGTTCGTTTGTGAATATGTGGATGTTGTGAATAGTTGCATTAATTTGCATTAGACTGTGCATTTAATGGTAGTTAGAGCATTTTTAGTTGAGCATTTTAGTTTCTATTTGTAAATTTCTTTTCATAGTTTTTGCTTTATATTGACATTTCAGATTCTTGATAGGAGCATCTAGGGTGAGTTTTACATATAAGGTTTGTCATGCTTTTGGAAAAAAAAAAAACAATAGAAAAAAGAGAAAAATCCTCCAATGATGAAGTCTTTAGACTAGGTAGCTTTCTTTGGCTTAAATTTGACCTTGTAGTTATGCCCATTTGCGAATAAAAGTGTTCATTATGAGTTTAAAAATTGTGCTTCTTAATTTGACCATCATGTTGAATATGACTTGATTGCCCAATGACTCTTTGCATGAATATTTGGCAAGTGAGATTTAATAAGCTAGTTGTACTTTGCTAGTTGTTTCGTGAGGCTTTAAGCTTGAATAAACTAATTCATCGATTTTAGTATCTTATTCCTTTTCATGTGTGACTTTTCCTAAATTCTAAATCTCTATAATTTGCTTTGACTCTTGTTCAAGATCTCATTTATCATGCTCATTTTGGCAACATGATTGAGACATTCTTTGAATTAATAAGCTACATTGACCAAAAAGCCACACTTGTTATGCATGATTTACCCCTTGCTACCCCCTTTCAGCCTTGGCTTTGTTTATTAATGTGAAGCTCTAATATAGCTATTGGCCAAATTCATATATTACCTTGCTTAGCAAAGATTATAGAGTTCCATTTCTTAATTTGGAGTGGTTTGTGGGTTATGATATGAGGTGTGTTTTGTTTAGATGCAATAAGGGATTTGTAAGTTCCATGCATGAATTCCCTTTGTTGTAATTGGGTTAGTTATTGTGAGTTAGTTGAGAAGTGTTGAATAGTACTTATTGTTCTGTGCCATAATCATCCTCTTTGAAAAAGAAAAAAAAAGTCCAAGAAAAAAATGAAACAGAAAAAAAGGGGAAAAAAAGGTGAAATAGAAGATTTTGGTGTTGATATTGGATTGGATTATTTCAACACCTTTTGTCGTTATGAACCAACTAAGGCAATTGTTTGTATCTTAAATATGAATTGGTTTGAGGAGTTCATTTTGTGGAAAAATTAGGAGGTGATAATTTTGCTATTAGTCTTTGGCTTTCTGCTCCACAATACCAAAATATTTGTTCCCCTCTAAACCATTACCCATAGCCCTATTACTACCTTATTTGAGTCCTCATGATTACCTAGTGTGTTTTGCATTCTAGTGATGGTGAATTGGCGAGTCATAACAAATCTATTATAGTTTTGATTCTTTGGAATGAGCTTTGAGAGAACCAAGTTATACTTTAAAACACATGAGTGATGAGTACATCATTGCTAAAGTGAAGTTCTATGAGGTCTTCTAGCTCAACCTATTACATGTGCCGATAGGAGTGTTCAAGTTGATTTGAGAGGTTAATTCAATATTTGATGTGATGGTCTCGATTTATATTTCGAAAACTTCAGTCTCCTATCTAATTTTAATGGTTTAAATCACTTTTGGGCTAATTTTTTGGTCAATTTGGCTATTGATGTTGGTACTAATATCTACCTGAGGAGGTTTTCATCATAGTTTCAATCCTATAGTTCCTTAGGGACAAGAAACGATTCAAGTATGGAGGAGTTTGATAACTGGTTAAAGATTATATCATTTTTGGGTCATTTTGCTACATTTTTAGGGAATTCATGAGCTTTATGCTATAATTTATGCCTCAAATTCCCATTTTGCGCTTAGGTAGACCTAGCAAACCTAACCCGAGACCTGAAACCCAAACTTAACGACGTGAACCCATACCCAACCCGACATCCGAAATTTGCTCACCTAAAAGTGGACCGAAACCCAAATTGATCTGAATCAAACCATACCCGGCCCGAAATTTTCTACAAAGTTGCTTATTTTTGCATGACAAGCATATTGGACTAAAAATTGATTGACCCAAAATCGACCCAGACTGAAGTTCACCCGACCCAAACCGAACCAACCTGAAATGTCACTTAACCTGAAACATGATCTGACCCAAACTTAACCTGACCCGTACCCGAACTGAATGACCGATTTGCTAGGTATACGCTTGGGTATGGTTCTTTGATACTTTTTGCAGGTTTTAAGACCCATTTGACGAGGCATTGACCCTCAAATGATGAGTTTTTAACTCACCATAGATGCCCCCAGCCTTTATGTCCGTGGAAAGGAGGATGAATGCGAAACAACTGAGATAAAGACCTCCACGGACCGTCCATGGTGAAGGCCACAACCCGTGGCAGGTCTGAAACAAGTACAATCTTTCATTTTCCTAAGTTTTATGACTAAGAACGCATGTTGGCTGCTATATCAAGGTGTGTTCGGCTACTAAAAAGAAGAACCAACTCATGCTAATTCAAAAATTTCTCAAATAGTCTTGCAATTTTAATGATTTTTGGACAAAAGGAGGGTTAGAAGGAAGGCAAGTTGCAAGTTGGCGGCTTGAAGATTGAAGAATCAACAAGAAACTCCGTTGTTGCTAAGGAATTTCTTCTCCTTACTCGTTGAACTCCGGTAGAATTGTTCTAGGTTGTTTTGATGTCTTATTTAATCTATTTTGTTAGTTTAATAAACATATGTGAGTAGTTTTCTTTAGTCTAGGGATTTGTTAGCCAAACAGTGAAATTAGATCCTTAATCTTATCATTATTATGGTTAATCTATTTGGATTATTTTAATCTATTGTGTATGCTGTGAGTGATTTAGGCCAAAACTGCTTGCAAATTGTTACTGGTAGGGTGAAATACTGAAAGGAGAAATACGCTATTCGATAGACAAGATTAGACTTAGCTAGTAATTTTTGAGAGAAAGTTGCTTGTTGAGACGTTAGTTTAAACTAATTTAAGAACATTTGAAAGAATGGCAATTTGATTAGTCTAAACAATTCAGTTTATTTGGAAAGGAAGAATTGAATTATTTATGATTGTTATCCTTTGATTCACCCAACTAAAGTAAGCATAAAACTTAATTTACCGAATCTAATCCATTGTTGCTGAAATAAATCCCTAGGCATTTTTAATTGATAGAAGTCTTATATCGGTAATTAGCATTTCAACTTGTGATTGGTTAGATTTAGAAATCATTCCAACTCAATTTCTATTTGCTTAGCATTTTAGAAGGACAAACTTGATAGATTGCATTGGTCCCAGAGGAATGATATTTTTAATCTAGACTACAACACCCTTGCGCTTGCGGGTTGTGACTCTAATTTGTGTTATAATGTTTAAGTGAATAAATTAATCCTAATCCTCCATAGGATGATGGTATTATCCTAGCCTTGCTCCTCCATAGTTTAGCCACTAAAATTCGGATAATTAAAGTTAATCAGGTGACTGCAAGATGGGGCGTTGTAATGTTGGTAGACTTATATGATTGTGCATGATTGTGTTGCTTTTCTTAGTGAAATCTTGTGGAAGTTGGTTTGGAATAATGGTTTACATTGCACTATCTTGGTTTGCATGTCGATTGCCCTTTAGAGCCTATAACATGATTGGCCACCCTTCCATGTGCATATCTTATAGAACATGTCTTGTCTCTCTCCAAGGTTACACATCGTATGTACTTTTGATAGCGTGATAAAGGCATTCTTTGTCACATTGATAGCCACATAGCCAATAAGTGATCTCATGATCAATATTCTACCCCTTGCTAGCCCTTTATGCCTTGACTCATTTTATTCATTGTGAACCCTCTTATTTAGCCTTTGGCCAAATATATTTTCCTATCGCTATGCCAAGACTAATGGAGCTTTAGTTCGATGTGTAATGATGGATTGGGGTGATGATTGGGATATTTTGGTGGTTATTTTTGGTGTGTTGTTATGGTGAGAGGATGTTATTGATTTGATGGGTTGATACTTTTCCCCTGATTTGATGGGTTGATACTTTTCCCCTGATTTGATGGGTTGATGCTTATTGGGAATTGAGTTTGAGCTGTGAATTTGTGATGTTTTTTTTTTGCGATTCACTAGCCTTGTTGTCAAACAAAGAGAAAAAAAAAGAAAAAGAAAAAGAAAAAGGAAAAAAAGTGAGTGACATGCTTAGTATGGTGATTGAATAAGATGTGTTTTTTATTGTCTTTACTTACTTTCCTAAGCTCATTTGGGGGTTCATTATTGATCTCTTAGTGTGGTGTGGTGTGGTGTTGGTGGCACTTACATTTGTTGGAAATATTCGGTGCTCCTTAGTCTCTTAGCTTTAGTTTTGCATTTCCTAATTCTTTTGTCCCTCTCTCACTCTAAGCCTTAAACCCTATTACAACTCATGGTAACTCCTCTAGATTATCATTTGCATATTACATTTTGCTGGTGAAGGATTAAGAGTATAACCAAATTTATGGTAAGATTGTTGCATTGGAATGATGATAGAGAGAGCCATTATCATTAGAAACACATTAGACGGAGTGTTTATATTTTTGCAAAGAGTGAGGTTCCATTGCTCTGGTTAGTTTACCATTTGTTAGGATCACTTTGACTGCTTTGTGGTTCGATATAGGGCAATTATGTGTTGTGACATGGCATTGGGATCTTTTATGATGAAATATGCTTTGCAAATTAAATGGGCTGCCTTTTGTGTGTGATTATGTCTTGTTGATTGGTAGTCATTGCCTTGCCAATAACCATTGCCTTGCTGATAAAGATAGAAATAGAGGTTGATGTCCCTCAAATGACAAAAAATTGTACAATCTTATAAGGATATATAGTAATACTGCAAGTGTACGATTATCAATCATAGTACTCGAGGGTGGAATCTATAGGACTACTTCAAATACGGGTTGCTAAACTAACTACTAATCCACAACAATTAAGTTGAAAGTAGGCAACATGAAAATATAAACTATTCAATCTGCAAAATTTAAATGTAACATAAATATAATTAAGTCTACAAACTAAACAGCTACTAACAAGCAAATCAACAGAATTAATCAGAAAGAAGTGAACTTGAGTCATGATAAGAGAAAGAGACAAGGAAAGAAGTTACCAGAAATAGATTGAATTGACAGCAAAAATGGAAAGTAGACTAAATTCAATGATTAAAATATTAAATTAGGATTAAATCTAAGAAAATGTGTATTAAAGTTTTGGTAGGAAATTGACTAAACTAAGCCTACTTCTAAACCCAAACTAAGCTATGAGGAAAAATTGATTGTGAAATTATGGTATTTAGACCTCCTTTTATAGTGGTGCTAGCTATCCTTCACTTTCCAAATTTTAGTTGGAATACGTTTCTTGTTCTTCACTCTAGATCACCATAATCAGGAAATTGCTTATAACCCGCTTGATTAACAATTTCCACTTGGTTATAAGTTTCCAAAATTTGCCTCAGTTAGTCTTGCGTGCAGTATATCCTAAAAATGGCATCATTGTTTTCAATAGAATGCCCAATGACAAAATCTATAGCCCAATTTCTGTATTTTGAGTCTGAAGAATAACAAAGAAGGAAACCAAAGGGTAATCAAGCCTAAATAGGTCCACTTTGACGGTATTCGACGTCAAATGGGTATTTATTTCATTTATTTCACCTTACTGTAGGGTATATAAAATTATTGAGATTAGATACTAGTATTCTTCATTGAATATATTTCTAATGACATATTATGCACCAAAAATCCAATAAGTAATAGAAAAGATATGAGTCAAATACCGAGGCACGTGCTAAGAAATGACAACTATTAACCATTTTGCTTATATCTTCTTACACAATTATTTAAAATTACGAAGTCAGTGTCATTAAAAACTAGACTGAATAAGCTTTCATGGAAAAAAGAATCGCTTAAAGTACAGATCAGATGAGAAAGTTATGGCCAAAACAAATTGTGTTGTCTGCAGCCCAGCCTAGGAACCCGATCAGGTCCTTGCCTAATGCAACATGACCAAACTGAGAACCCAACAGGGCTCTGTAGTCTTCCCTTTCTGAGTCCTTTTCTATGTCTATAGTGTGTCTTAGCAAACAGAATTCTACATGGATTGATGCATCTGTTTAGATTAAACTTTGTGAGAATCATTAAGTCTTCTTTCTCTAAACCGATTTAGATTATCCCTATAAACACTGTAAAAAAAATGGGGCTATCCTCTAGGGTTAAACACATTGAAAACTAGGGAGGAGAACATTAGTTACGAGAAGAATACTAGAAATTAGAGAGGAACACATTTGAAAAAATATGAGAGAAACACTTTACATATTAAGAGCATTGGGAGGGAGAAATGGACCAATAATTAAAAGGCGTCACTCTGCTAGGTTCCCAAGTGAATCAGTTGTGTCATCATATGGGGAAAAATCCAATCTTTCCCTCACTCTTTCTATTTGTTTTCTTGTGCTTTTGCTTATTTGATTGTGAATTTTATAAAGATGTAATCTTTAAGTAACTCCACGACACTGTAGTTGCTTACTTTATTTTAAATTTTTCTAGACTAGCATTATACCTTTTATTAGTGTTATTGACATGATTTGTACTAATATACTGCATGAATGTTTGATAGTGTAATTAAGATCTAACTTCATATACTGATTAGTAAGATCGTCAGTGATGATAAGCGATGATGTGATGCAATCCATTATGCGACCATACCATTGCCCCTGATTCTCGATCCTCAGTTCAAGCCTATGGAGCCAAGACGGTCCCCACACTAGGGATTACCCGGGGCCTTTTGAAAACCTTTTTGAAGTGAACCAACTGTCCCTTTCAGTTTATGTTCGCCTTTGAAGAGCACATTTGGTCTGTAAGTTTTCCCTAAAACTCACTGGCGACTCTCTTAGCTAATATTCATTGCTTTTTATGTTTTCTCTATTCTTTCGTTTATTTTTTCTAAATTGTAAAAACCAGTTTGGGATTCTAATAGTAAAACTGTTTGGACTAGAATCTGGGCTCAGTGTAAGCCTAGGAATCGACTGGATCAGATCTGTAGCCTAGATTTTGGGATAAGCAGGGGCCACTGCTAGGATCTAGTCGAGAGAGCTTGGACTAGGCTCTGGCCAAGGAACCCAGTCGGGTTCTTGGATTAGATTTGAGGCCCAACGTTTTGGGCTGAACCAACTATTTAGTAGTCAAAATCTGTTTCTCTATAAAAACAAGTCTGATTTAATTCCAAAACAAAACAACTAGCAAACGAGTCCGATTATTCATGGGGAAGGGGGGTGCACCTGGGTGGTGGTCGTCCTTACATTGGCAACTCCACTTATATGGTCAAGATCAAAGCCAAAGTCCCACAGCTCACCAATCCCGATCACACGTAATAGCAAAATGGCTTACCTTATGAAAACGAGGGAAAAAATGCAAGTAAGGGTGGACAATAGTGAAATAAAAATGGAGCTTATGACCACTACCCTTCAAACCTTATCAAGGACATCCTAAAGGCAGATAATAATAAGAAGGAAGAAGAAGGGGCAGGGGGCCCCTCAAACTGATCCATATATAGATCATATAAAACAATTGGTTAAGGAATTCTCGATGTTGAACAATTACTTTAATGATTATACGGGATTCACTTCAATCCCAAAAGGAAAATTACCCTTGA
Source organism: Selenicereus undatus (assembly GCA_017589665.1). NCBI lineage: Eukaryota > Viridiplantae > Streptophyta > Magnoliopsida > Caryophyllales > Cactaceae > Selenicereus > Selenicereus undatus. The sequence goes on from JACYFF010031957.1 coordinate 97,727,293, forward strand.
AATTCAGCATACCAGATATCAAATTCCATGGAACCAAAAACCCTAACCATCAAGTGAGGAACTTTGCCGTGCCATGACTCTAAAAGGAATTGACAATGATATCTTCCACATCAAATTTCTTTGGACATTTAACAAGGATGTGACAAGCTGGTATTATAATATTGGCCTAGAAAAGGTCATGCACTTGGATGATCTGTGCAAAGAGTTCTTATGTCAATATTCATATAATGTTAACCTCTCAATCACACTTACGGACCTGAAGTTAATTCAGCAGGAGGAAAAGGAGAGCTTTTCTGACTTCTTTGCTCGATGGAGGGCAAATGTAACTTACATGCCAAACCAACCCTTAGAGGCTGATCAAGTAATGTTATTCATCAAAATCCTATAGCACACATACAACCAACATTGAAGGTTCATGTCGTTTGAAAACTTCATGATATTAAGGAATGTTGATATGCTTATAGAAGAAGAGTCTCCACATAAGAGGACTCCAAATCACTCCAATTATGAAGAATAGATGACACTTAGTTTGTTGTCAGCTCTTAAGTCTTGAAATTTATTTTTTCTTTGTCAATCCTAAGTTCAAGTTTGATTTAACCTTGATCATTAATAAAATACCTTCTTTTACTGATTCCATACATTCCTTTTTCTAGAATGCTTCTATCTTATGGTGAATCTAAGGTCGGCAAAAGAAGAGGGAGAGAAATAAATAAAAAAAGAGACTAAATCCATCATTTGAAAAAGGGATAGCCAAAAAAATTTCTTTACAATAAGCCATGTAACTTCAAAGGACATGCCAAGGATAGGAGACCTCTTTTGATAATCTGTGTTAATACCTTTATCAAGCCTTATAAGTTACTACTTGAGGCCCCTTTGGGCCTTCAAAAGAGCATATTTCTTTGGTAACTACATTTGACCTAACCAGGGAGTAACAGTGTGTCATGATTGGCATCGAAATTACCAATTAGAAAAGAGTGTTCAGACAAAATGGTCCCTATCTAAAGAAAAAGAGAACAAAAGATGAACCAAAAAAAAAAGACAACAAGAGAAGGAAAAAAAAGAGAGAGAGCTTGAAAGAACAAGAAAGGAAGAAATTACTTATTCACACTAGCTTAATCACCCATGCAAACTTGGGGAGTTCACAAAGTTTATTTGAGCCTTCACGCCGATTTCCTTCCTTTAGCAGCCTAACCCTGAAGCTTACGTTAAAAGTCCTCTTAGGGGCATCCCTCCTTTGAGTTGCATGTTCTTACCTCGAACTACAACTAGTCTGATTCCACATTGGATACGTAGGTAACCTCTTTGAGGCTCGACCATGAAGATTCTTTTCCCTGAAGAAACATATGAATTGAGTCCTTTGGTCTCCAAAAAAAAGAGACAAAAAAAGAAGAAGAGTGTGGCTAGTCTAAAAACATAAAAAGGTAGACCACATAAACGAAGAGTGAAAATAAAACCTTGGTTTTTTAGGAGAAAGAAACATTCCATTGACTTCTCCCATCAATTCAGACTTTGAAAAACTATTCACCCACTTTACCACACTTGTCAATCATTATAGCCTCTAATCTCACCTCCATTCCAAAATTTAAACTCTAATCCCAACCGTGACTACAAATTCAAGAATGGATACTCACTCCATATTTTCAGCCTTTTTAAGTGAGCACTCATCCATTATGCAAGACAGGGGGCTCCCCCACATTTTTCTAAACAATTAGGGCCTTCATCATAGTAAACACTACCTGCCAAGGAGATAACCACATGCTTTGTACTAAGCTAGATTCTACTCTAGGCACCACTAGCAAAAGCATCTTTGTCTTCCATAACCTTCCACATCCTATGACAAACAAAGATCGAGGGCTTCTTCAAAATATCAGCACTTCAATGCAAAATTACAAATTACTCCTCCATTATAAGAAAGATTCCCTATCTTGGGCAATATATGACTCATGACCTAGCCAAAACCAACGATCACTTAACTTATTACCCCTTATCCTAAGCTACATAACATCACTGTGCCTAGCCCATTAGTCACTTATACCTTAACTGGGCCTTATCTGATGGACCCTAAACTTAGCATGGGACCTTCACCTACTTGTATACAAGATTAGGTCATCACAAGTTAGAATAGTCAACACTATTAAGTCTCATAATCAGCGTACATGCATAGTCACATTTAGGCTAGCAATTGCACCTGCATCTATATATAGGTCTTTAGCCTATTTACTAACCCACCCTCTACCTTGATTACTTGGGAACCATGGAATGAGGAAATGCACATTCAGGCATGACAACAACCCTATAGGAAGGGCACATAAACCTGATTAGCTATGAATCTATATTAAGAGTTCTTAAGATTGCATCAATAACTATGACAAAAGACATCTATACTTTGACTGTCGCCTTAATTAGGCTCGATCCAAGTAGGAGCTCCATCCTAAAAGCGAGCTCTACAAAATCATCATCACCCTTATGCAGTTCACCTTCATCCTTATGGAAAGGACATCTGCCTAACTTCATGTTATTAGGTAACTAGCCATGTCGGACACCTCATGCTCGTTGTCTTAGGAGATCTTGACATCCAGCAAGCTCCCAACAAGAGAATATGACATCAACATGTAAGCAGTAGAAGTCAAACTTTAGGATTTGACATCTTAACATTTCACTAATGACAAGTGAATAATCAGGTTACAGGTCTTCAAGCTTCTACACCACCAAGTTTACAAGGATCTGGCTACAAATCTTCAAACTTCTATGCCGCCAAGTTCATAGGGATCTAGCTACAAATCTTTAGACTTCCAAGACATCAAGTTCATAAAGATCTCGCCACAGTCTTTAGGCTCAAATGCCACCAAAGTCACAGGGATCTGGCTACATGTCTTCAGGCCTAGACGTGTTCAAGTCCATAGGAATCTGACTACAGGTCTTTAGGCTTTCCCTCACCAAATTCAAGAACCACAAGATCAACAATAGGTCAAATTTAAAATCCAGTAAACCAGAAAAAGTGTTCAATAGATCGATAAAAGGTCAAAATTCAGAATCAATGGCTCCCAACAAAAACATTTCAACAACATTGCCGACTCTTGGCACAATAAGTCATCATCAGCCACTGTCATGGTGAAAGTTAGTGTGTGCCAAATGTCAAGACCCTTATTGGCCAGGTTTGAATTTCACATTATCACCCACCCTCAGGCGATAGTTGTCAGACCCCAAAGTGGGGGCTAACTATGGACGCCCAAAAATGGCTTCTCGATTTTTTTATAAAATGCTCAATGATAAAAATTATGACCCAATTTGTATTTTTGGGGTCCCAACACTATGATCCTTCATTTGGGTCTGAAGAATAACAAAGAAAGAAAACAAAAGGCTAATCAAGCCCAAACATGCCCAAATCAACGGTATTCGACGTCTAGTTGAGATTTATTTTGTATTTTCACCCTACTCTAGGGTATATAAAATTATTGAGTTTAGATATTAGCATTCTTCATTGAATATCTTTATAATGACATATTATACACCAAAATCTGTTAAGCAACGGAAAAGATATAAGTTGAATACTAAGGCATAGGCTGAAAATGGCACCTATTCACCTTTTTGCTTATATCTTCTTCTACACTCATTCCAAATTTATGAAATTAGTGTCATTAAAAGCTACAGTGAATAAGATTTCAAGGAAAAAAGAATTACTAAAAATAGAGATTAGATGAGAAAGTAATGGCTAAAACAAATTGTGTTGTCTGCAACCCAGCCCAGGAACCTGACCGGGTTCTTGCCTAACACAACCTGACTAGACCGGGAACCTTGCTAGACTCTATAGTCTTCCTTTTTTGAATCATTTTTTACGTCTAAAGTGTGTCTTAGCAAGTAGAATTCTATATGGATTGGCACACCCATTTAGATTAAGCTTAATGAGAATATTATTAAGTCTCCTTTCTCTAAACTGGTCATATTACCCCATTAACACTATTAAAATGGGCTACCCCTACGGTTAAACACATTGAAAATTAAGGATGAGAACTTCATATTTTTGGGAGAAAAACACTAAAGATTCAAGAGGAATACACTCAAAAAAATCCTGAGAGAAACACTTTACAGAAAATCCAATCTTTCCCTCACTCTTTCTATTTGTTTCCTTGCTCTTTTGCTTATTTGATTGTAGATTTATAAAGATGTAATGTTTAAGTAGCTCCCACCCCTGTAATTACTTTATTTTAAATTTTCTTAACTAGCATTGTACCTTTGATTTGTGTTATTTGACATGATTAATGCTAATATATTGCATGACTATTTGATAGTGCAATTACGATCTAACTTCCTATATTGATTAGTAGAGACCGTCAGTGGTGACATGCAGTGATGTGATGGACTCCAACATGTCACCATACTATCGCCCCTAAATCTTAATCCTCAATTTGAGTATATAGAGCCAAGACTGTCCCCATAATAGAGATTATTCGAGGACCTTTTGAAAACCTTTTTGAAGCAAACCAGCTGTCCCTTTCGACTTATATTCACTTCGAAGAGTAAATTTGGTTTGTAAGCTTTCGCCAAAACTCACTAGCGACTCTTTTAACTAAAGTTCATCGCTTTTTGTCTTTTCTCTATTCCTTCTGTTTGTTTTTTTTTGAATTGGGAAAACCGGTTTAGGATCCCGATAGTGAAACTGTGTAGTCCAGGATCTAGGCTTAGTGCTAGCCCAAGAATCTAACTGGATCAGACCTGTAGCCCCGATTTTAGCTTAGTGGGGGCTATTTCTAGGATCCAACAAAGATAGCTTGGACCAGGCTCTGGCGTAGGAACCTGGCTAGGTTCCTGAATCAAATTCGAGGCCTAGCTTTGTTGGATGAACCTACAACTCAATAGACAAAATCTTTTTTTATATAAAAATAAATATGATTTAATTTCGAAAAAAAAACACCTGGAGAAGAATTTGACCATTTGTGGGGGACCACACTTAAGATATGCTCCCCGTGGTCGTGCTCCTTACAAACTCCAAGCTAATAACCTCAATATTTCATCAAATCATTATTTGCTACACAAAAACCAAACAAAAACTAAAAATAATCTCAAATATGATCAAAACTCAAGCAGCTAGAAGTACTTAGATGGTCACTTTTAGTGCCTAAACAAATACTCCCATAGCTAGATGTTGTTCATTCTAAAGTGAAACAAAAGAGAAGAAAAGTCAGTCATAAACGTCTAGCTTGCTTTTGTAGTTATTGCAATTGCACTGTCCGTGTGTAATAAGCCCTTTAAACCCCTAGGTTTAGGGATGAGTGTGGACTCCTGAGAGTTTACAGAAAATATACCCACAAAATCATTTAAGAAGAAAAGGAAAGAGAATAAATAATAAAAGATCTTCTTAAAATTTTCAAAATATAAATGCAAGGAAAAATCTATTTACACTCAATAAACAATGTTGCCATTGCAATCCAACTATTAGATTATACACAAACGCAATGTACATATCAAGACTCCTAGTATTCATTAATGACATCCATACACCAACTTTTCACTCCACAGTGCTTCAAGACCATGTATCCATCCTAGTGCTCAGTGTGCAAGTGCACTAGCACATTTGGAGCTAAGCTAACCAAAGTTCGACTCATTCCTCCTTGCCTACTTTGTTGATTCACTAACCTGGGAAACAAGCTTTTCTAGTAGCAGTGTTACCTCAAAGGATAGCACCCAGTAGCGCATGCCTCAAAGGGATACTTATCGTTCCGACTCTAAGACTTTTTTTCTTTTATTTTTCTGATGTTTTTTTATTTTTTGGGCTCAGTAAAGTGAAAATAAAAGGAATAAAACAAAAGGACAAGTGATATATCAACCATGACAGCCTAAGGCCATAAAACAATAGTGATATACAAATAAGGATTGGCCTCAAAATTATAATAGAATCGCAAGGTTAGAACTGGGGCGATAAATGACACTTTGTACTAAGGACTATCATGTACACAATAGTCATACACAGCCGATATTAAATAAGAAGGGTCAAAGTCAATCAAGATAGTAAAAGTCGCAAAATCACACAAAAATAGAAAATCTTTTTGGTTTTTGTATTTTTTTATTTTTTTCTCCTTTTTCGAAAAATTCACAGGATAACTTCCCCTTCCCCACACCAAAATCATACAATGTCCGCATCATGGGAAAAAAGAGTCTAAAGAATACAAAATCAAAAGAAAATGAAAAGGAAAAAGGACACTACTCAATGTACAACATATACAAGAGCATGGGAACAATGTTACCAGGTTGGTTACTGAATGCACTCGAGCTATCTCACCATCCATCAGAAGTCATTGGATGGCTTCTACGGTATCAAACACTCCACCTCGACCTCGAAGTGCCACTCCTATCAAAACACATTAAAGCTCTCAACAACTAGTCATAAGCCTTGCACATAACTCAAAACATGAACGTAAGAAAAATAGAAATATAAGCATGCATCCACACAGGTCAAGTCTCCTTTCAACTTGTCAAACTTACACACCCACTTATTAGCAACGTAACCAACATGCTAAGGAGGGATAGGAAAATGGCCTCAAAATATCAGAATTATCATGAACGCTCCCTCTAGGGAACTCCACATGTCCTAAATCATCACCTAGGTACTCAAGTCCCGTAATCTCAATTTGCATAAAGGTTTGGGAAAAATCATTAGAACCAACTGTATGATCAAGAAACCCTAAAATAGGAGACTTAGGAGGATATGAGAAATAGTCATCAATCACGGGGGTTAAAGGTGAAGGGGTAGGGGTATGGCCCATCTTAATGAACCTAAGAGAAGTGGGATCCATTAACTCTGAACTAGAAGAGCTTACGCCAATCTCATTCTCCACATATGACTTCTCATAGAAAATATCTGCCAACTCTGTGAAATCATCACGCCTAGAAATTTCCTTATGCCACTTATTCTATTTATCAACATGAGGACTACCATCACCTCTAATTCATAAGGCTGTGCAAAAAGAATATGTTGGTCTGGTAAGATATTATCAATGATGTCCTTGCGTTTGCTAGTATTAGATGAAATTTTAGAAAATGAAGATATGGGGAGGTAAATCTTTTTCCTAAGGTTGGCAAAAGGTGTATCAATTGGAGACTAGCACACTCAAAATCATCATCAAGACTAGCCTCTTATTTAGGAGGTCGAAAAACTAAAGTTAGGTTCATCCACATTGTGATTCCCTAATTTGATTAAAACATTGAAGCAAAAATAAAGCCAAAGTTTTTTTTGAGTTTTTAAGGGTTTTTTTTAGTTTTTAGGGGTTTTCCCCAAAATTCTAATGAAAAAAAAGGAAAAAAGGTTAATAAGATGTGATGTACTAATTAAAATTATGAAACTAATCTACTAGAAAAATTATAAAAATAATCACTATTAGCGAACAAAAATAAAATAGTAACTTAAATTCAAACTACCGCCTTGAGCGACGATGCCAAAAACTTGTATGATCCTAGAATGCTGCATAGTAATACTACAAGCATACAATTTTCAACGTATTACTCAAAGGACAAATCCATAAGAATGGGGCCAAATCTATGTCACTGCACTAACTAGTAACCCATGATAATTAAGTTGAAAGCAGTAAACATGAAAACAAAAATCATTCAACCGACAAATTTAAATCTAACCTGAATATGATTAAGTCTAAAAACTAAACTACTACTAGCAGGTCAATCAGTAGAATGCATCAAAAAGTAGTGAACTTGAGTCAAGATAAGGGAAAAAGACAAGGGAAGAAATTACCAAGAACAAATTGAATTGAAAGCAAAATGAATTGAATAATCATAATCTTAAAGTTGGATTAAATCTACAAATACATATTAAAGTTTAGAGAGGAAATTCACTAAATTAAGCCTACTCCGAAACTTAAACTAAGCTATTCTAAGATGGGGGGAAAAATTGGATTGTGAATTGTCATATCCAAGACCTCCTTTTTGTAATGATGCTAGCCATCCTTCACTTTCTAAATTCTCGTTGGAGTAGGTTTCACGTTCTCCGCTCTTGATCAATATTATGGAAGTCACCACAGTAAGAACATTGCTTGGAATCCACTTGATTTCCAATTTTGACCTGGCTACAAGTTTCCAAAATTTGCTCCAATTAGTCATGCATGCCAAGCTAATAACCTTAATATTTCATCAAATTGATATTCTCTGCACAAACACACAAAAATAAATAAAACCCAAAAATAATCCCGAATATGATATTAAAAAAAAACCACGTGACTAGAAATGCTTAAATAATCACTTTTGGTGCCAAACAATCGATCATCCTTTTAGTCTTGCTTGGTATAAGCAAGAGATGAGCATGTGGGAGTTGACAAACCTCCAATTTAACCATTTTATCCCGTTCATTTTGCCTCATTTCCTTACTCATTCTTTGGTTTCAGCAAGGTATTTAGTCGTCTTTACTCCTGCTTACTCATAATTATCTTACTTAGACAATTTTTCCTTTTTGTAGATATTTTTTCCCAAAGTTTAGAGAATCTATGATCAATGATTGCAATATGAGCAGGCAGTTATGATTTAGCTTAGCAAAAGGTTCAATGAGTTGTTGATGGTAGCTTAAATACGTGTATACAATCCCTAGTTTTTGAAGTCTAATTTCAACAAATGTAATCTATGTTACCTCTCAAAAGGATACATCCATCAGTACTGGAGAGAATCACCAGATTGTGCCTCTTCTGTCAAATGCTAGTAAGTGCTCTATCACATTAAAAAAGCCTGAAGGAAATATCACCCCCAACTTATAGAGAGTAATGGCAATGTTCTGATGCATTTTCTCAAGCACATCCTCCCGTATTGTTGTGGAGCACAAATTCTTAAAGAACTGACTTAACTCAATTAGAGGTTTCAACACGTCATCTGGGTGAGCACCAAATGCAATGGGCAGCAACATCTCAATGAACACATGACAATCATGACTTTTCATATTGTTGAACTTTGCCTCATTAGGGTCCACAATATTCCTTAAATTGGAGCAATATCCATTAGACATGTTAAGTCCCTTAGCCCATTCACATGACTTTTTTCTTTTATCTGCAGCAACAACAAACTTCGCTTTTGGTTTAACTGTTCTGCCAATAGGACCTCAGTGCAAATGTAATTCTTCTCTATCACAAATATATGCAACATCCATTCTTGATTTGATATTATTCTTTGTTTTCCCTTGAACATCCATCACAGTGTTAATTTCTCGAAGAAGTTCTTCTCTATGTGCATCACATCTTAATTATGGCGGAGCAATTGGTGTTGCCAATAAGGCAACTCCCAGAACATACTCTTCTTTGTCCAGTTATGCTCATTCTCCTTAAATCCCGATATTTGAAAGTCACCATCTGTCATCACCATTGGATAGTGTTTCACCTCAGCATAAACTTGTTCCCCACTTATGCGGTGAGAAGGACCCCCAATAACAGTTCTGCCTTTACTAAATAAAGTTCTATTTCTCCTAAATGCATGATTCCTTGGTAAGAAACATTGATGATAATCAAACCACGAGAATTTACCTCCATTCTAGAGTCTCAAAGCCTTCCGTTGTGCCATACATACTGGACATGCCAATTGACCATTATTTCTCCACCCAGATAACATCACATACACCAGGAGCTCATTAATGGTCCACATAAGTTCGGCTTTCATTTGAAAAATGTTGCACCCATAGATATGTCATACGTTTCAATTTCAACATCCCACTGCTCCTTCAACTCATCAATAAGCGGTTGTAAATATACATCTATTTTGCTCTTGGGATTTTTAGGGTTAGGGATTACACAAGTGAAGAATATAAATGGTGTGGTCATACATATTTCATGAGGAAGATTATAAGGTGTTACCACCACCGGCCAAATAAAATGAGATCTTAAGGACAATGTGTAAGGATTAAATCCATCGGCACAAAAACCAAGTCCAATATTTTGAGGTTCTGCAGTGAAATTAGGGTACTTGTTATCAAAATGTTTCCACGTTGCGCCATCTAATGGATGACATAAAACACCGTCCTCCCGCCGATGTTCATAATGCCATCTCATGTACTCTGTAGTACTTCTTGATGCATACAACCTCTGCAATTGAGGTTTTAATGGCAAGTAATGCATCCTTACATATGGCAATGGCTTTTGATTCCTTTGTTGTGACCTTTGCCTCTTCTATCTCGAATGCACACAAAACTTGCATGCATCAAGGTTTGAGTCCTTAAAAACAGAGTATACACCCTTTACGACAACAATCAATGTGTATCACATCGTTGCTGAGATCTTTAACAACCTTCTTCATCTGGTCATAGTTGTTTGGCACACGGTTGTTAGGTGGACACATCTCTTTCATTAACTAAACAACTTCATTGAAACAGTTTTGTGGCATATTATAATCAGACTTGATACTCAATAGCCGAATAGTAGCAGAGAGCTCACTGTGGGTAGAACAACTATCATATAAGGGTTGTTAAGCAGCTTGAACCATATTATAGAACGGTCCTTGAGAACTGCTTCCCTCCTGAACCCTTACATTTTGATTTGCCAATACGGCATCACCAACCATGTAATCCATATGATCTACATATCATTCATCGTGGGCATAATTTGTATGACTTGAATCACCAACTTTGTCCATTTCACTAGTAGAATATCCAAACTCATATTGCGAAGGTTCTACTTCTCCATGACTTATCCAATACCAATATCCTTTCACGGAACCCTTATACATCATGTGCATCTTTACCTCATCGGGTGTTAAGTACACATTATTTTTACATTTCGAACATGGACATCTATACCCCCCCAACTTTAGAATTCTGCTTACCTACATGCAAATGCATCAAATTGATTTAGCCCATTTAGAAATTCTTGTGTATAATCATTATAACCAGGCAATAATCTATTATACATCCACGATTGATGTGGAGGGCTACTCATATTCTGCTCAAGCAACAATATTCATAAATGTCATTACATTAGTATTAATTTTAATTTACACAATAATACTTAACGTCATTTCTCACCTATGTATTACATATATTTGCTTAGTAAAAATATATATATAAGTACATCGAATTATTATTTATTTCAATTTGCAAAAAACTCTTGCAAATCACTCACTACAACTCCCACAAATTTCACACAAATTCCTTCACACATACTTTAACTCTTGCAAATCACCCACTACTACTCTCACAATTTTTCATACAATTACTTCACATAAATTTTCATTTCCACCAAATATTATCTTACAAATAAAGCTACTAATCTCATACAATCCTAAGCCCTCAACTACATTAAAGTACAATTTCAACCAAATTGAAGCAATTAATCAATACACATTTAACAATTCAACATAAACATACACTAACAACACTTTTTCAACTACCAAAACCATAATTTGTAGTAGTTAAACTAAATCTAGAGTTAAAAAAAACTACTAATCTCATACAATCCTAAACCCTCAATTATATTAATGCATAATTTCAACCAAATTGAAGAAATTAACCAATACACATCTAACAATTCAACATAAACATAAACTAACACATTTTGAACCACCAAAACCATAATTTGTAGTAGTTAAAACTAAATCTAGGGTTAGAAAATTTACCCTAGCGAAGCTAGAAAATGGGGAAGGAGGTGGCAGGCGGCTGAACCGGCAACGGTGGGCGTGCGTACAGCCAGCAGCGATGGTGGTGGTAGGCTGACGGTGCTCGGTAATCTCCCTCGCAGTCGCTCTCTCTCTCTCTCTCTCTCTCTCTCTCTCTCTCTAGTCAGGTGTATGTGTGTCGCGAAAGTAAGCAATTGAAACAAGATCTGGTTTCATTTAAAAGGCTAGCGACGGAATGGGCGACGGAATTTCCATCGCCGCATACTTAAAAACTTTTTGGCGACAAAACGTAAACCATTTTTCTTTCTTTTTTTTGAGTGATGGAATTTCCGTCGCCAAGGTAAGTGTACAGTACTCAGCGACGGATTTTCTATCGCCACGTTTCTCCAGTTATCCAAAAATGTTTTCTTCCTCTATCCGTTGTCATTTCCGTCGCTATCAGTGATGGAAAAGTATTTTGTCGCCTATTTATGTCTTTATTTGGCTCTTTTTAGTGCTGAAACATGGCAAACCCATAGACCTATTATATTTTATTAATTAAAAATTAACTAACCAAATGTCCTTAGTAATGGAGTAGTCTGATCAAAACATTCAATGTTGAACAAGAGTTAATTAATTGCCTCTAAAAGATTGTTTGCCACGATAGAAAATATAACGAATGTGTTAAATATGGAGTATTTAATGTAATAGTAGGTTCAAATGATTAAGCTAACTATTATTTTGTAAGAAGAAAATATTCGTTAGGCAAAATATATAATGCAGATACTTTGAATATTTATGAGCCAATGTACCTTAATCACCAAACGTAATTAGTAAATATTTTGCATATTTGAGGAAGACACTTAGTTAGCTATCTTATGACAAAATCAAGATTTACTTTTTATCTTAACAAGTAGGGAAAGATACAAATAAGAAGGGAAGCAAGCACATTCGAATTTACCTCTCTAACGGATGGTTTTCACATCATGTGTTCATTACAGTGTCAGTTATATCTTTAGGCTCTAGATCCACAATCCTAACAATATTAATCAATGGATCAAGAAATATAGCTAGGTTAACGGCTAGCTCAAGAAGTAAACCCAAAGACACTACTCTAACCATGGGAAAGATGTATAAAACAAAGTAAACGGAGTGAAATGTTACTCTACCAAAAAAGGAAAATCCTAGAAGCAGCTATTAAGGACCCTTAAAGAATATCCTTATTGATGCAAAGAAACTTGATGTAATGCCCTTAAGTAAGCTTAAGTTCAACATCTTGCACAATGTTAAGACCTAAACCAAGAAACTCCACTTTTCACCACTGATCAAATGGCTCTAGGGGGTCCAACCTCTAACGTCTTTACTCCTTCGAAGACTCCGAAGGCTTTAAGTAAGTTATCAATGGTCAGAGGCAAGTGGTAGCGTTAAATAAGGAGTTCAGGTTAATTTCTTCATTGCTCAATTTACTTCAAGTTTGGCTCAACTTTGAACCACATTTTGGATTAGCAAATGAAGTCCAAGTAAAGTATATTAGACATGCTTACAAAGCTCCAAGAGTAGCTTCTGTCCTAAAGAATAACTTTTGTTAACTTAAACTATTAGCAAAGAAATACAACAAAAAATTTAGATCGCCAAAATTTGGATTTGAAAGGAGACTGAAAACTAGGTTGAGAGACGTTGAACTTGCCTAGAGAAGTGGTGCATGGCAACATAAAATCCTCCTAAGGAAATTCTTGTAATATTCGCCAAAAGAAAGGTTTAAGGAAGATTTGTTTTTACTTCTAAGACGGATTCAAATCCCAAAACAAAAAGATAAGAAAGATTTATATTATTTGCACTATTATCTTTGAAATGTGATTATGGCTAATTGTTCATTGGGTTATACAAGTGCGAAATTATCTTCTCACTCCTATTGACTATGAATTTTTAATGCTTATTTTCTATTGGTCTTAGGGGAAGATTTTTGCCTAATTTCTATTAACTAAGGATGTAATTTTTCCTGTTGGCTAATTCCTTTCTTGGGAATAAGCCATGAGCCTTTGTAAACACAATACACCAATTTTCTCTTTTGCAAGTAGACTTTGATGAATGATATATGATATAACTCATTATTATTTCTCTCTTAAAAATCTCTTAAGATTTTATCCCAATTTCATTGGTGTTTTATAGTCTAAACTTTGTCTTATTTATGAGGAATTTAATCTTTAAAGGATTAAGGGTGTTTAGCCCCTCTAAATGGTGAAAGAAATTCTTCATCTTAGGGTTTCGTTTTATCTTTATTGTTCACTGTCAATCCTTTCACGTTTTAGAGCCTTGAATTGTGCCCAATTCTAGTAGAGGCACCCTAACCCTAACCTTAATGATTTAGGGGTTTGCTCCAAATTAGTTGGCAGCAGAGTACAACGGTCCTTTGTATTTTAAGCAAAGTTCCATATTATAGTTTTAATTTATTATTTTGTTTTCCTCCTACTCATTTCAAAAATCCACAAAAAAAACCCTTTATTTAGTCCAAACATATCTCCATAGCTAAAAAGAACCTAAAAAATTCCATGAAGAGCCTTCAACTAAAAAGTCCCATCCTTTTACCCATGGAGGAATGATTTAGGTTTAATAACATCCTCAGAGAGCACAAACATGAACACGCCCATGACAAGGGTGGACAGAACCATCTTTGCATTGCAATAAGAAATAAGAAACCTCACCGAAAGAATGGATACTTTGAGTACCCACGACCAAAAGGGTTAATCCTCCAAGTAGTTGCTTTAACAATGATGTTGTTAGTCAAGACTCTACTCACGGTTCTTCTCCCATGAAAATATGAGGTTGGTGGGAAAAGAAGAAGAGGTAGACCACGTAGAGTTTAAGTTTAAAGATTTCATAATCAAATTGCTTGAGTTTGAGGCTAGTTCTAATATGGGTCCATTCCTCAAATGCTTAATAAAGTTGAGTGGATATTTGAGATCAAAGGATATGATGATGAGAAGTGGTTTCAAGTGGCAATCCTTGAGATCAAGTAGTATGCTTCCTTCGATATGAGAATCTCAAACAACTAAGGGCAAAATATGGAAAGTCTAAGTTGAAATCATGCGTTGAGCTCAAAAGGCTTATGCTGAAGTGGCTCTTTCCTCAAAACTACAAGTAAGAAATGAAAATGGATGATTACATAAGAAAGTTTGATAACTGCAAACCACAAGTAGGTTATAATAAGAGGAAGATTGTTGGATAATTTTGAGTAGAAATTTAAAGCCACAACCGTACAACTTTCGTCATAGTACTTGAAGGTCGTCTCCTCATGGACTGTGGTGAGATCCAGGTTACTAAAGCAAAAATGAATAATCTACCATCATTCTAAACTAACTAAACTATCATAAATAACAAAATAGGCAAAATTAACTATATTAATCTAAACATAAACAGAGAAACAAAACAAATAGAGAAGGCAGAACAAACAAAGCAAATCAATAAGAAGGAAGATAATAGCCATGGCCTGCTCACCCATGAGCTCAGCCCAACTACCTTAACACCATTAAGGGTGAAGAATGAGACATCATCAGCTTGCGAAAAACCTTAGAATCATAATCAAGGGAACAAGGGTTTGGATTCAACCAACCAGTAGCTTTAGCACAGATTAACTCGACCCAAAGCAAGACCAAAATCTAACCAGAACTAAGGTTCAAGGCTCACAAAAGAGAAGACAACCTAACTACAAGAACCAAATTTGAAGAGCTAGAAAAGAAAAACAGAGCACAACAGGTAGAGGAGAAACTGAAGATTCAACCGACATTGACCAAATTCAGAGCAGACAATTCCAAATGTCGACTCAACACTAGCGAATTGAACCCAGAAATTGCAAGTTTCGATTCAGAGACTGAAGAATTCAACATTCAAATACTTAAAATTATAGGCTAGCGACAAATCTACCATTCGAAGAACACAGGGAATGAAATCAAAAGTTCAACTCAAAATTAAAACCATAACATTCAAGCTAGAGATTGAAATCAAAACAATAAAACTTAAAAACCTTTAATTCGAACCCTAAAAAACTGATATAAATTTGAACTCGAAATAAATCCCTAAATTCTCTAAAATTGGAATTAAGACTACCCTAAAATTTAACCATATAAACCTCAACACTAAAACCTAATTCTAGAATACCTCCTTCGATCGCCGCTGCCTCCATTTATAACTTCTCCTCTTCTTTTCTTTACTATCGATCTGGGGATTGAGGTGGATGATCAAGATGGTGATGTGTTGGCTATCGTCGTGGCAGTACGTAGAGGGTGGAGGGTTGACGGTGGGCGAGGATGAAGGAGATGGTGGTCACAATGCGTGTGGTTGAGAGCAAGATAGAGAGACAGAGATGAGCTCGATGGCGATGAAAGATGGAGAAGCTCAGATGGTGGTGTCGGGTTTTTGGCTTGGCGAGAGCCGAGAGGAGAGAGAGCATAAATGAGAAATAAAAAGGGGGGCAAAGGTCATGTGCCGAGCAAAATGGGCAGGGTAGGTTTTTAGGATTCATTTTATTTCTTTGTTTTTTTCTTTGTTTTTTCCAATTTATTCAATACCTACAAAATTAATATAATCAAATAAAAATATAAAAATAACAGTTATTACGAGCATAAATTAGGTATAAAGGTATCGTAAAAATATCATTTTTTTGCACAAACAACTACTTCCACACCAAGATTGTGGTCATCCTCGAGTAAAACAACTAAACTACCTAGAAAAAAATGGAAAATAAGAACAAAGAAAATCTTAACTCACTGTCGTAGGAATCACGACTGCATTTAGCATATGCAACAAGCTCTTTAAACCCCTTGATTTTCCGAGTGGACAAGTAAGGTCTCGAAAGGGTTTTCCGGTGAAATACCCTCAAAAACAAAGGGAAATCTTTTTTGTTTTTTTCTAAACATAAACATATATATAAGTACTTCAGAAATCATGTACATAACATAGACAATTGCAACTTGGACAATTGCAACACCTAGCAACTAAGTCACCAAACTATACACAAATAGAATCCACAATCAAAAGATAGTCAAGTCAAAAGAAGCATCCCGACTCTCATTTTTCACCCCACACACATTGTGCAATGATATGTACACCTTAGTGCATGTGATAATGTGTATCAAAACTTATGAATCAAGTTGCTAATATTGACGCGATTCTTGTTTCCTTGCCTAATTGCCTTATTTGCTCCTTTTTTCCATTTTTTTCCTTTTTTTCAAGAACAAAAACACACACACCCTAAACCCGTTTGACTTACAAATATTCAGGCCTTTCCTAAAAGGGATTTTATTCGATTGTGCAAAGCACTTATTTCATAGCCCAAATAGATGTGTAATTAAGTGAAATAGCACATATTCAAGCTAACTAACGATATGAAATAAAGATAGTAGCTATGAGCATTGGTGCCCGACTTTTTATTCACTTTTTATACCTTTTCACTTTTTTCTTTTTTTGCAATTTTTAAGAGCTTAAAAGGCAACTTTGACAAACAAAAAGTTCACATGCCAACTTAATAATAAGACCCTAAGAATTGACGATAAAGTGAGTAAGGTAGTACAAATCATACATATGAGACGGGGTTATTATGAAAATCGAATGTACATCCTTAACTAGACATCTCATCATGCAAGCTCCATTTACATATAACTTAATAACCTTGCATATGGGATCAAAATCGCCCCCAAAAAAACACACAAAACCCCAAAGAAAAAATAACAATTTTTTTGGATTTTTTGAAAATTTTCAAAAAAGTATGTACAAATGAGAATCTCACCCCTATACCAAAACTCCACAATGTCCTCATTGTGGGAACTAAGGCGCCTAAAAAGCAACATGTAAGCTATACAACCATAAAACCAACATAAATCCACAAATATATGCAAACTAGGACACCAATAAAATCAAAAACTAAACCAAAAACTAAACCACCGAAATCAAAACCAAAACCGAATCCAAAACTAGCAAACACAACTGATCGCAAAAACCAAAAATAAAAATCACAAAAGAAAGAAAAACAAAAACCAATACCAATACTAAACAAAACAAAACAAAACAAAACAAAACCGAAACACACATAATCACAAAAATAAACACAAAACAGGACTAAGGAGGACTAAACACCAAACTAAACCAAAAAAGCCTAAAACAAAACTAAACACAAGAGAAAAAACAAAGTGTAAAACCACTAGTGCAAAAAGAAAGCACTAATCATCTATTCAACAAAACATACCACCAACAAACAAAATACAACTAAAATGCCCTAAAAAAACAAACATACCCAACATAAATAAGAAAACACCAAATAAAAGACAAAAGAAAAGTAAAACTAAAACAAAACAAGGCTCAAAAGAAAAGGAAAACAAAATGCAAAACCAAAACAAAACCACTAAACCCCAAAAAGGAAACAAAACAAAAGATTAAACAAAACATAGCCAAAGCAAAACCACACCTCTCAAAACCAAAGAAACAAAACACTCTTAATGAAAACATACATAACCAATCCTAGATATCCACAACTAACAGGTATTCACAAAACAAAATACACCATAACATAATCAAGGGTGATCATAGCCAACTCGGCTCAACATATCCCAAATTGCTCCTCAAGATCGATCACCCATACAATCACAGTCCTAAATATCCACAATTATGTACAAAAAGAAAGAAAAGAAAAATAAGAGTAGGGAAGGGGTGGAACGATCATACCAGGTTGCATACAGATTATATCCAAACTAAATGCCTCACTCGAGGAAGTCCATGGAGCATCAACCGCTCCATCACAACTCACAAGCTGCTACTCATATCAAAACTGACCAAAGCTCAAAGCAACTTGTCAAAGAATCGGCCACATTCCTCATAAAAATGAACGTAGTCAGCAATAAGAGGTTTAACCCAAATAAAGTGCATAAAAGCAATGCAACTCAAGGCTCTCTTGAGCTTATCAAAGCTCCCAGGCCAATCAAATGAAAGATGTGTATATGGAACATCAGATGCACAAGTAAATGGTCTAATAAAGATATGGCTATATGAATGCAAGGACAATCAAGAGTGGTCTGAATATCCTAAATAAAGTTCAATATCTCCAAAGGGGGAGGGGAGAGGACCAAGGCAAGGCCAATCAAGTGCAATATGAAAGCCAAAGCTCATAGGATAGCCCAAAGTCAAGTCCTTCACCTCAAAGTGATCCTTCAGTCTCTCTATGTCTCTATCATCAAGAATCTGATCTAAACGAGGACTACTAAGCACAAAAGTCTTAGAGTCTACAAAAGTAGACTCAAAAGGGTTTAGAGAACGAGGAAAAAGTAGGGATAAGAAAGGGGTGAAATGGGAGGGTTAAGAGCTAAGTCAAGGGTAGACTAATCAAAAATGGGATCATCAAGCTCCATGTGAGGTGTAACCTCACCAAACTATACATCAGAAGGCTCATTAAGATAGTGCTCCTCAGAAAAGGTATCCTCTTACTCAACTAATGTGCCACATTGATCAACAAAGCTAACATCAGTCTCAAAACCATCTTCCTCCTCAAGCTCACCTAAGAGAGCCAAAGATAGAGACGAATCATGAATTGTCAGACTACCCTCAGGGTGGTCACTAACTAGGCTAACTCTAGGAAGGGTGTGGCTACTAAAGGCGACAAGGGATCACTTGAAATCTCAAGGTCATCATAAGGTGTATCATCATAACAATCATGCCTAAAGGAATCGATGTCTTACTCCTAACATCAGAGTCATCATAAGACCTAGCCTTAGGTATAGGAGAACCTAAACTAAGGTCAGTTTAGAATAAACTTTGCAAGTAAATCTCCCAATTAAAGGCAAACAATGCCTCTAATCTGTCTGCTCTACCAAGCAATGGATAGGTATCAACATCATGGTCAAAGGAATCACAATAATCAAATGAAATAAGAGCATGGAGTATAAAAGTGCTCATAAGATATACCCTCAAAGGCTCAAACTGACTCTCATCTAAAGATGTAGCATGCATCATATAAGGGTCAGGATAGGGGTGACTAAAGGTCTCTCTAGCATTATTATACTCTCAAGTATCATGAGCCGAATACTCAAAGAAATTTCAAATTTCATCAAGAGTCTTAGTAAACAAATAATCCAAACCCCCCGGGGTACATAGTTTCAACATGACCCCTATATTCATCATTAAGGCTCTCAAAGATCACTTGGCAAATTTTCCATTTCTCAAAAGAACCATCAATAAATTGAACATGAAATTCATTCAATCTACTCAGATATCGCCAAAATACTTCATGCCCATACTAATGGAAATAGAAACTTGCCATATGTTTTTAAAGTGTTTAAAATTTTTTAATTTTTAGGGGTTTTAAAGGTTTTTTTTTTAAAACAATTTCAAGTTTAGGCTTTTCTAATTTTTTTGGATTTTTGGAATTTTCAAGAAATGAACTCCACTAATCACTACGAATAACAAAATAAGCAAAGTAAAACAAGATCTATGCAACTAGTGAGAAAGTAACTAAGAAAAGAAAATGCGACCTAATCTCATGCCACCATCCCCGACAACAGCGTCAAAAACTTGTTGGATAATTTTGAGTGTAAATTTAAAGCCTCAAGCATACGACTTTCATCGTAATACTTAAGGGTCGTCTCCTAAGGGACGAGGATGAGATCCAGGTCACTAAAAGCGAAAATAACTAATCTAGCATCATTCTAAACTAATTAAACTATCATAAATAATGAAATAAGTTAAATTAGATGTATTACTCTAAACATAAACAGAGAAACATAACAAATAGAGAAGGCATAACAAACAAGGCTAATCAATAAGAAGGAAGATAACAACCATGGCATTCCCACTCACCTATGAGCGCAGCCCAGCTGCCTTAACTCCATTAACAATGTAGAACGAGACATCACTATCTTGAACAAAACCTTAAAATCAGAATCAAGGGAAGGGGGGTTGGATTCGGCCAACCACTAGCTTCAGCACATATTAACTTGACCCAAAGCAAGACCGAAATCTAACCAGAAATGAGTTTCAAGGATCATAAAAGAGAAGATAACCTGACTACAAGAACCAAATATGAAGAGTCAGAAAAGAAAAATAGAGTATAATAGGGGGAGGGGAAGCTAAAGATTCAGCCAGCATTAAGCAAATTCAGAGCAGACAATTGCAAACGTTGACTCAACACTAGCGAATTGAATCCCAGAAAGAGCAAGCTTCGATTCAGAGAATGAAGAATTCAACATTAAAATACTTAAAATTGTAGGCTAGTGACAAATCTACCATTCAAAGAATACAGGGAATGAAAATGAAAGTTCAATTCAAAATTAAAACCATAACAACCAGGCTGGAGATTGAAATCAAAACAATAAAACTCAAAAACCTCAAATTCGAATCCTAAAAAACTGATCTAAAGTCGAACTCGAAACAAATCCCTATCTAAAACTGGAATTAAGACTACCCTAAAATTGAACACTAAAAACCTCAAAACTAAAACCTAATTGTAGAATACCTTCTTCAATCGTCAGTGCCTCCTTTTATAACTTCTCCTCTTCTCTTCTTCCCTGTTGATCTCGGGATTGAGATGGATGGTCGAGATAGTGATGTGTTGCCTATTCTCGTGGCAATGCATGGAGGGTTGATGGTGGGCGAGGATAAAGGAAATGGTGGTAGTGCATCTGGTTGAGAGCAAGATGGAGAGAGATGAGTTTGATGGAGATGAAATATGGAGAAGCTCAGATGGTGGTGTCGGGCTTTTTGCCTGGTGAGAGCTGAGAGGGGAGAGAGAGTAAATGGGAAATAAAAGGGGGGGTAAAGGCCATGTGCCGAGCACATGGGCAAGTTACGTTTTTAGGATTCATTTTGTTTCTTTGTTTTTGCCTTACTTTTTTCCAATTTATTCAACACCTACGAAATCAAATAAAATCAAATAAAAATTTAAAAATAACACTTAGGTGTAAAGGTATCATAAAAATATCGTATTGCTGGCACAAACAAAAATCTTACTATATTCACTTTATTAAGGGGCTAAATGCCCTCATCTCTGACAAGGTGGAATTTGTCGCATTGTGCACCTTTGAAAATGTGCACAAGTTAGCTCTTAAGGTGTAAAAATAATTCAAAGGCAAGAAGCCTTCCTTGCTTAGCTCACGGCCTCACTCATACTAAATGCCCTTGAATGCATCTAAGGCCAAAGCTACGTTAGATCAGGGAAAAGTTAGTCTCACGGATCCTTTTAAAAAGCTTGAAGGCAAGGAGTTCTGTAGATACCATGGTTATAGTCACTTCCTAGACAATTGCCCTGGCTGAAGAATCTTGACTATCAAGGGGATTTGAATATACCAATCAAATCCACGTTGATAGTGGAATAGGATGAAAGAAAGAGCATATTCACGTTGAACTTGAGCAAGGGGAATTGCTTGTGGTAAAGAGGGTCATTCATAATCAAGAGTGTTCAAAATCTAAGAACCAATATGAATAAATATTTCATTCAAGGTACATCATCGATAAAAAACTATGCAACCTTGTCATTGATGGTGAAAGTTGCACCAATTTTACTTCAAAAGAGATGTTCAACAAGCTCAAAGCTGCTAACAATCCCTAATCCTAAGTTTTATTTTTCTTTAATGGCTTCAGTAAAGGAATGAGATAAAAGCCTCATTCCAAGCTCTTATTGCTTTTTGTATGGATAAATTTCATAATGAGTTGTTATGTGATATATTACCTATGGATACATTCTGCTTACTATAAGGCAAAACATGGCAATATGATAAGAATGTTATACACGATGGTATTGCTCATACTTATGTGATTAACCATCAAGGAAGAAAGTTTACCTTGAACCTTTGTCAATCCCCCTGACTCTTAAACATAAAACAATTGTTGGAAGTGAGAAAACCTTATTCATGAGTGTAACACGTGTTTAAGGTCTCTTACACAACTTTAACGATGTATTTCCCAAATACTTGCCTCTAGGTTTGCCTCCTCTAAGTGTATTGAGCACTAACTTGACATGATTCCATGAATATCTCCACCTAATAGGACAGCGTATATATGTGACACACCTAACTAAAGAATCATAAACGCAATCCCAAGAGTTACTTGATATGGGATACTTTAGGCCTAGCCTATGCCTATGTTCAATGCCGCTTTGTTTTTTCCTAAAAAGGATGCTACATGGGGTATGTGTGTGGAATTATAGTTATAAACAAGATCATTATAAAATATAGGCATCCTATCTCACGTCGTGACGAGATGCTTGATCAATTGCATGTCTCATATGTCTTTTATAAGCTAGGGAGTGGCAGAGAAAGATTAGTAATGCAAAGTCGTGGAACATGCGATATCTAGAAAATTATACTGATAAATTCAGTTAATATTATTACAAAATTGGACATAATGAAACCAATCGTTATATATTTTATGAAAAATTACCTTATCCAATAAATTCCATAAGAAAAATATATTACTTGGTTTAGAAAGACAGATGTCATTGACACCTTGGTACAAGAATATCTTATTTAAGAAAATGGATTAATGACCAATGTCTTGATCTCCAAAAACAAAGAAAAATTAAGAAATAATTGCTTGCTTGTTGAGATACTCCACATCAATGGGGAAATGAATCGAAGAATGGAAGAAAAAGAAAATTTTATAAGAAAAACAACTTTAACAAGCAAAGATGAGAAAAGTACAAGAGAAGTGTAGGCACTCAAATTTTGTTCGTACCGTACCAAAATTAAATTTAATTAATTAATTGGGCCAACCCTTTTAATTAATTTAATCAAGCCCAAAGACTTGCAGATCAAACCCAAAATGAAGCCCAGCTGACTACCAAGTACCGGTTCAGTTAAAATTCGAGTCAAAGCCCAAACCGAGACTCAAGACAACTACCAAGTCAAACCACGACCTAAAGCCCGAACAACGTTCAAGTGATGGCGCGGTCAAAGTCAAAGTCAAAGTCAAAGGTCAAAGTCAACATCGAATCACGAGTCAAACATCAAAAACGACTCTCAAGTCAACGTCCGGTTAAAGTTCGAGGCGACTTCCAAGTCAATGCTCTGCTCAAGCCCGGGAGACTCCCAAGTTAAAATCAATGTCGAACAAACGAAAGACAAGATAGTCTAGGGTAAAGCCTGATTAAAATGCCCAAAACCTAGGTCAAAGCCCAAAACCCAAGTGCCTTGACTTGGGAGAAGGGGCTTTCCTATAAATAGGTTCCCACACCCTTTGTTTCAGGGTTTGGAAAATCCATCCTTGAGAGAGAAAGAATCAGAGGATTTTGGATCCATAGAGATTGTAACCCATTCAAATCAATTGAATCTATAAAAATCCAATCTTTGCAATTTGTGATTACAAATTTGGCATGCCCGGTGGGACATCTCTACCTCTCATCTCTTTCTCTTAAAAATTAAGACTTTCAAGTCACAAGAACATCATCTTCAACGAAGACATGGCTACAAAGAACGTTGTCGCGCAAGCTTCGAAGAAGAAGAGCACAAGATCTCTTTTGCGCACATCATGTGGAGCGAGCGTCACTTCTAGCAAGTGCGCGCGCACAATGAAGACCAGAAGCATGGCGAAAGCTGCTGCGCCGACTGCTCCTAGGCAAACTGCGCTACCCCCACCCAAAATCCAAGACTTGAAGACGCAGCAAAAGGCGTCCTCTTGGATGGGTGAAATTCAAAACGTTCAACTTCAATCTCCAATCTGCGAAGTTGAAGACTACTACAGCAGTAACTCTTCTTCGCCCTCACCGAAGGGGGCGCGCATGTCAGAGACTGAAGTTGAGTCCACCAAAACTGTTGTCATGCCAGCCATGATGATAGGTACAGCCACTCTGGAGGAGGAGATGGCTAACATGAAAGTCATCCTAGAAAAACTCACCAAGGACAACGAAGAAAAGGAAGCGCGCTTTAAGCTTCAAGAAGAAAAGATTGCTAAGCTGACTAGGAAGTTAGAAAAACAGCCAGCTCAATCTTCCACAAAGGACTCAGAAAGTGAGGACTCAAAAAAAATGTCCATCCACATTGAAGCCTCTGACGGCGAGAAGCAGTCAAAGAAAGGCGGCACCCCTAAACATGTCAAGTCATTTGGATCAATGACCATTGAGCAAATCCAAGACTTGATAGCAAATGCTGTTAAGGTGTAGCTAGGTGAAGGTTCGCGCATAACTCACTTATACACCAAACCTTACCCTAAGAGGGTGGATGCTCTTCGCATGCCCCACGGCTACTAACCCCCCAAGTTCCAACAATTCGATGGGAAAGGCAATCCAAAACAGCATGTCGCACACTTCATTGAGACGTGCAACAATGCTGGGACTGACAGCGACCTTATGGTGAAACAGTTCGTCAAGACATTGAAAGGCATTGCCTTTGACTGGTATACCGATTTAGAACCTGAATCCATTGATAGTTGGGAACAAATGGAGCAAGAGTTCCCCAACAGGTTCTACAGGACTCAGCGCATTGTCAGCATGACTGAGCTGACAAACACAAAACAGTGGAAGGACGAGCCAGTTCTTGACTACATCAACCGCTGGCGCGCACTTAGCCTCGAGTGCAAGGATCGGCTCTCTGAAGAGTCCGCTGTTGAAATGTGCACCCAAGGCATGCACTGGGACTTGTTGTACGTCCTACAAATAAGCAAACCTAGGACTTTTCAAGAATTGGTGACCAAGACGCATGACATGGAGGTGACAATAGCTAGTCGTCGCACCAACTCCTTCTATTCTACTGAATCAAAGAGGGACAAAGTTGAGTTCGACAAGAATGTTAACTTTTCTAAGGGCATGACCAAAGAAGCGATGTCCACCTCTACAAGTCAGCCAATTCGCATTCTAGAAAAGCCAAAACTAGGGGGCATGAAGAGCACATCGTTCAAGGTTGTGTCAAATAAGCGTCCCACACTAAAAGAACTTCAGGAAAAGAAGTATCCATTTCCTGACTCAGATTTGCCAGGCATGGTAGATGACTTACTCGAAAAGGGTGTCATCGAATTGCCCGAGCCAAAGCACACAGAAGAAGTTAGGAAGACCGCCGACCCTAAATACTGTCGATACCATAGAATCGTTAGTCACCCTCTTGAAAAGTGCATTACACTCAAGGAACGTATCATGCGATTGGCTGAGGAAGGGAGAATCATTTTAGATTTGGATGAAACAACAGGAGTTGGCCACGTCACAATGCAAGAGGCTGGTGAGTCAGATTCTGAAATGGATCGTGTTGAAGTGCTAGAGGGCTCAGGAGAATGCTTCATAAAAAGCTTCTTTGATAGTGTGGCTGTCTACACAACCTCATGTTTTGAAATTGACAATGACGAGACAAATGAAGAGCAGAATGTCCCTCATGAAGAAAGTGGTGATGGCAGCATCCAGCCACAACAACGGAAAGAAAAGAATGAGAGGACAATTCCAGTCTTGTCCGTCAAGCAAGCAAATGTCGCAGCAAATTCAGTGGCGCCAGTTTTCAAATGTACAAATCCTAAAAGTACAACTAAGGTTGAACGCAAGTTCAATGAAGCAAGCGGTTGCGTTCTTAAAGAAAAGGGTGTACTTCCAGTTCGTAGGGCGAACCCAAGCAAATGGACCGAGGCTTTTCTCCTTGGTTTTGTTGCCTCTTCTAAAGGCTCACTCCAAGAAGACAGTGAGCTATCAAAGATGCGCATTGACGATGGGTGTAATCCTAATGTGCACAAGTTAATGAAGACGTCCAACTATGACTTTAGCCAGCCAACATCTTTGAGGTTGATCGAAGCTAAGCCCTACATACTTGACATCGCGCAAAGGTTCATACAAAGTGAAGGGGGCAACGTCGCAACTCCCAAAGTTGGTCTTAGTTACGCACCGCCCTCGCCTGTGAGGATTTTAGGACGACGTAAAGACAAGCAAGCCCTCACGCAATATACCATAGCAGAAGAGGTTGATGATAATAAGGGCAAAAATGCCAAGACCAACCCCAACACGACGGTGTTCGACAGGTTACAGCCGTCAACATCGCGCCGACGCCCTTCTGTGTTTAGAAGGATTGGAAAGGATAAAATCCTGAAGCACTCTGTTTTTCATAGGTTGAAAAAGGATGAGTAACCTAAACCCTCAGTCTTCGCCAGAATCAAGATAGGGAAAATGTCGTCAAGCTCACCGTCTTCCCAAAAGAAGGATTCAGCGTTTAACTGCCTTGGCAAAACAAATGAAGTCCAAAGTTCAATTCCTTCACGCATGAAGCATGTTGCCACTTTAGATGTGAAGGTGGATGACTCGCTGAAAGTAAAGAGGCGCTTCATAATTCTCACTGACCATGGGGCTAAGGCTAGTTCAAAAAAAAGAACTAAGGAGCAAGCTTCTTCCAGCTGCGACGCAAGCTAGGATGTCAGCGACTTCCCTTGAAAAAAAAGAAAGCTCCTGGGCAAGAGCCTAAACTGTTCGCACATTATAAAAAAAAAAGATAGCTCCCGAACAAGAGGATAAATTGTTCGCACATTCAAAAAGAAGACTCCTGAACAAGAGGCTAAACTGTTCGCACATTCAAAAAGAAGACTCCTGAACAAGAGGCTAAATTGTTCGCACATTCAAAAAGAATACTCCCGAACAGGAGGCTAAACTATTCGCACATTCAAAAAGAAGACTCTCGAACAGGAGGCTAAACTGTTCACACATTCAAAAAGAAGACTCCCGAACAGGAGGCTAAACTGTTCGCACATTCAAAAAAAAAAGACTCCCGAACAAGAGGCTAAACTATTCGCACATTCAAAAAGAAGACTCCCAAACAGAAGGCTAAACTGTTCACACATTTCAAATAAAGAAGGCTCTTGAACAAGAGTCCAAACTGTACACACATCAAGAAAATTCTAGCTTCAAGCAAGAGCATAAACTATTCACTCAAGCCAAATCTGTGTACTACTCCTGGCTCGCAAGAGTATAAACTGTGAACAGCAAAACAAACGAAAAAAAAATGCTTAGTTGAACTACGTAACAACTTGATCTTATTGGAAATTGCAAGTACCCATAAATACGTAGGCAGCTTCAGCAAATCAGCAAATCACCAAGTGCGGTCAAACGCAGCACACACGAAAAAAGGGGGGGCATGAAAGAGAAGAGATCAAAGACATCACCTTTCTGCTGCCAAGCTTCTCCTCGCGACTTGCACCATTATGAACCACCTGAAAATAGAAGAAAACAAAAGTTAATTCTTTTTCAGGAAAGAAATCAGTAAGCAAAGCGGCGTCTAGACAAGATAAATGCTAAAGAAGGGAGAAGTGTATAGCAAAATCAATCAAAATGTTGGTTGACGCCCTCGCTAGCTGCTCCTAGCTGCCCGCACCACTTTCGTGCGTATAGGTTCCGTTCGAGGCCCATGGCCAAGCAGCGAACCGTGTCGCAAGTGGTTCTTCAAATCTTCATACCACTTTCGTGCGTATTGGTTCCGTTCGAGGTCCATAACCAAGCAGCGAACCATGTCACAACTGGTTCTTCAAGTCTTCATACCACTTTCAAGCGTATCAGTTCCATTTGAGGCCCATGGCCAAGCAGCAAACCGTGTCGCAAGTGGTTCTTCAAATCTTCATACCACTTTAGTGCATATCAGTTTCGTTCGAGGCCCATGGCCAAGCAGCGAATCGTGTCGCAAGTGGTTCTTCAAATCTTCATACCACTTTAGTGTGTATCAGTTCCGTTCGAGGCCCATGGCCAAGCAGCGAACCGTGTCGCAAGTGGTTCTTCAAATCTTCATACCACTTTAGTGCATATCAGTTCCGTTTGAGACCCTTGGCCAAGCAGCAAACTGTGTCACCAGTGGTTCTTCAAATCTTCATCCCACTTTCGCACGCATCAGTTCCGTTCGAGGCCCTTGGCCAAGCAGTGAACCGTGTCGCAAGTGGTTCTTCAAATGGCTCCTCAACCTAAACAAGCAACAACACAAGCGCAACAAAAAAAAGAGGGGTCTCGGTTTAAAAAAAAAAAGCCACAATAAATGAATGCGGCGTTACAACAACTCAGACAGACGTGAGAAGACTTGTCAGTCTAATAAAAGGGCTTCTTATGGATTCATTTTAGCCAGAGTCGTAACTTTTATTGCTCATGGTAAAAAAAAAAAAAGGCAAGCTCTTCAAGGCACGACATTATAAACTTCAAAAATAGGCCAAGTTGTAAATTACCTGTTGTTCAATGAGCATGGAAAAAACAAATCTTCCTCATTTTTACACATAATTTGACCACACATTCTTAATCCCAAAGATGGGTACTTGGCTTTATGCAAGTTATTCGATGCACAAAAAGAGGAAAATAAAAGGGAATTCCATTTTCATATTCAAAGGAAGAAAACAAGGCAAAGGCATGAAGGCTAGCATGCATGCTCAACAAACAGCAATACCGCATATGTGCAAGCAAATGGGCTAAACAACACTTTGGTGAAGTATGGTGACATTTACTTCTCCATTCCCGTGACAGTCACGCAAAGGGAGCTTCGTAGGGAACTAAACAGCAGCAACGACACCAATTTGTAAACAATGTCAAAAAAAAGCAAAGCAAAGCAACACCCTAGTGAAATTTGACATTTCATCTCCATTTCCAGCCAACTAAAAGAACAAAACAGAGGCATTCTTCTTCATTTTCTCTCATCCTCACACGCATGCCCAAGCATCACAAGCATCACAAGCATCATCCCCAAGCTTCTCCATTTCCTCCCTGTCAAATGCACAGACCCAACAAAAGCAACAAAAAGGGGGGGAAGCACAAAGAAACAGAAACAGAGCAATAAAAACATGAACCGAAACAAAAAGGGGGTTGAGAAAGGTGATACCTTTAATGGTCACCAGTGGGTTTCGAAGTTTCTGGGTTCAGCTGGGTGTTGAAGAGGCTGTGCAGCTACGAAGCAAAAAAAAAATGGGGCTGAGCATGGGCACGGAGTCAAGCACACAGGAGAAAATGATTGAGAAAAGAGAATACCTTTACAAGGGGTGATGAGAATGGTCGTCCAAGATTGAATTGTTGGAGCTCCCTCCACGAACAGTAGCGGCAAAATAAGGGCAGTAGGTCGTGGAGACTGTGTGCTCTAGTGTAGCTGAGCGATTAAGGAAGCAAAAGGAAAGGAGTGAGAAAGTTGCTATCTTAGGTGGCTACGAGGGCTGGAAATGGCAGCACCGTAAAAGACAGATGAGTTTTTCCAGTAAACAATCAGCAAAAGCAAGGTGGAGGCGTGCTTGCGTTGCAACTATGACGAGGAAGTTTGGAAGAAGAAGGGTTGTTGGTGGCCGAAGAAACGAAGAAAAAGGGCAATGGATCACGTGTGGAGCATGCCTACCAGCTTAAATAAGATGAAGCAGTCCAAGCCCATGCCTGAAAAAAAAAGAAAAAAAAAAGAAGAAAATAGACGGGCTTCATGAACAGAACCAGTCCAGGCCCGGAAGCAAAAAAAGGAGGGGCTGAAGAAAGAATGGGCTTGCGAGGGCCGTCTAGGCCCCGCCCAAAGGAAAAGATAGGGTGCATAAATTTAGGCCCGGGCTTAAAAAAAAAAAATGGTAACAAATCAAGTACCACCTTGCTAGGTCTGCGAAATGGGCACCTGAAATGGCACGTTTCAAAAAAATTCGAGACACCGGTCACTCCTCAAACGACAAGTCTCGTATGTGACCTTGTCTCGAGGGGGCAATTTGTAGACACTCAAATTTTGTTCGTACCGTACCAAAATTAAATTTAATTAATTAATTGGGTCAACCCTTTTAATTAATTTAATCAAGCCCAAAGACTTGCAGATCAAACCTAAAATGAAGCCCAGCTGACTACTAAGTCCCGGTTCAGTTAAAATTTGAGTCAAAGCCCAAATCGAGACTCAAGACAACTACCAAGTCAAGCCACGACCTAAAGCCCGAACAACGTTCAAGTGATGGCGCGGTCAAAGTCAAAGTCAAAGGTCAAAGGTCAAAGTCAACATCGAATCATGAGTCAAACATAAAAAACGACTCTCAAGTCAACGTCCGGTTAAAGCTCGAGGCGGCTTCCAAGTCAATGCTCTGCTCAAGCCCGAGAGACTCCCAGGTTAAAATCAACGTCAAACAAACGAAAGACAAGATAGTCTAGGGTAAAGCCTGATTAAAAGGCCCAAAACCTAGGTCAAAGCCCAAAACCCAAGTACCTTGACTTGGGAGGAGGGGCTTTCCTATAAATAGGTCCCCACCCCCTTTGTTTCAGGGGCTGGAAAATCCATCCTTGAGAGAGAAAGAATCAGAGGATTTTGTATCCATAGAGATTGTAACCTATTCAAATCAATTGAATCTATAAAAATTCAATTCTTGTAATTTGTGATTACAAGAAGTATTCTAATACGTCAAGCCCTAAAAAGCGAAGGTTACTACAGAAAAAACAAAATCAATAGCAAAAGGAAGACCTATAAGAACAAGAACAACCGAGAAGGGGAAAAGAATAAGAGGAAGAGGTGGATTCCCTTGCCAATTTGGCATCATTTTACCAAACCTATCTATTGTCCTTCAGAAAAAATAACTATAAGTGTTGGTGTAGAAAAGTGTTGCATTATACAAGCGAATACAAAAATAGGAAGAACAAAATAGAAAGAACAACATCCTTATTGAAACTTTAGGTACTTTATATTATTTTGAGATTAACAAAGAGGAAGGATAAGGCCTTGCCATAACAAACAAAAAAAAGAATTGCTAATATAGTAATGGAAGACAAACATGAAGAAAGTTATTATAAAGAAATAAGTCATATAATGAAGATTAGTTCAATTAGTCAAGGTAATCTTCAAGGAGAAGAATTTACGGTACATAATGAGAATGAATATGTCAAACATTAGTGGATCCTTCCGATAATACATAAAGATATGATCTATAAAATATAGAACATGTAATTAAAAAACAAGTACGTATGTGAAATGATAAAAGGCGATTTAGAGATAAAAGACTGTGAATTGATGTAGGATTAGTTGATCTTATTAACTGAGAAAACATCCTTAAGCATAACAAGGATAAAAGCATAGATATATCCATGTTGGAAGTGTTTAAGTTCAAACTATACTATTACAATATGATGGCAAAGATATCGACTTTTATACTTTACTCCATGACATTAGGCATACCAAATTTAATGATCAAATCATCAGAGGGATTAAGACCAAATTGTGTAATGGTTCAATAGGATTCAATTGTCGACCTGGAAATTATGTGAGCCTAAAACGTCAATTTGCTAAACACTTTATGTCCCTTAAGATAAAAATAGTTGGGATTGATATAAAGAGAGGAGGCTACCAACTATGGATATTTTGAAAAATAATTTATAGATTAGATAATATTATAGACCTGAAGACTAAGGTAACAATGATAGAAGTAGAAAAATTAGAATGTCCTATTCCAATGCAAAAAAAAATCAAAGGATAAAGTCCAATTCATAGGAGACAAAAACTGATAGGTCTTGGATAGCTAGCTTTGTCAACCCCACACAAATCAATAAGAAAAACTTATCAAAAATAGATGAGAATGGAAAATTTACCATTAAATCCCAACCACCATGAAGTATAAGTGCACGATCAGAATGGAAATAAGGATCTTCAACGGCTAAACAAGATGTTTGAGAAGATGATGCAATTAATATGACCAGTGAAATTAATAGAATGAGTTTTGAACCTACAAGAAATAGTGTAGATTGCAGCATGAGTATGGATAGAAAAATCATTGGGTATAAAAACAAGGACCATTAGTGAAGCAACTCATGAGGAAGAGGAAGAATTATTCAAAAAATGACTACGGAGATATGTTATGAACCCACCAATACTAATCCTAATAGAATTTATATCCTAGTAAATATATGCTTAAAATGATATAATAGATGTAAATTATGTTTTTACATGGATAGTGGTTGTTCTATCTGTTTATAAAAAAAAAATTGTATTTTCAAAGTTCATATGGAAAAAAGCACAGAATCCTTTATAAGTAAGAATAGCTGAGAATAGCTTAATGAGCCACAATGAAGTCATAAAAGGGTTACCTATTGAAGTGGGAGTTCAATGTGTTATACTCGCCCTATAGGCTACTAATAACCATAGCATGATATGATTGTGGACATAACTTTTAGAGTTTTTGCTCTCCATATACACATACTATAACCCAAATCATAATCACAATAAATGGTTTCCAATTTCCATTGATAAACTAAATAGGGCCTACACTCATCAGATCATTGAGTTCATACACAGCCAACATGGTGAGAAGATAATCCCTACACAACGTGAAGTAGCACTACCAATCTCACTACTTGAGTTGTCCATTAAAGAGCAAATTGTTGAACAACAAGAAGAATTATGCCAAGAACTTTATTCTGATAATCCGCTAAAATTTTGGGACAAAGATAACACATTGGCAAACATTCTTTTGTTAGATCCCAACATTATTATTCGAATTAACAGAATGGTGTATATACACCAGGATATCAAAGCATTTGATAAACAAGTCAAAGAACTTTTAGATAAAGGGTTAATCAGGAATTGTAAGAGTCCTCACACTAGTCCTGCATTTATAGTAAGAAATCATGCTGAAGAAAAAAGGGGAAACGTTAAGGTAATCAAGTACAAAAAGCATAAGGATAACACTGTTTTTATGGTTATTATATTCTTAACAAGATAGTTCTTTTCAATCAATTTCAAGAAGCAGCTTGGTTGTCGAAAATGAACTGTAAAAGAGGATAATGTCAGATACAAATGGATGGAGAAAGCATTCCTTTTACTGCTTTTAGTGCTCTCAAGGACATTATGAATGGATAGAGATGCCATTTGGTCTAAAAAATGCACCTCAAATATTCTAAATAAGAATGTATAACATCGTCAATGTTCTCAATCATTACTGTCTAGTTTACATCGATAATATTCTTATCCCTTCTAAGACCATAGAACAGCACAAAGATGACATTCTAGCTGTCACCTAAAGACGCATTGATCATGATATTATCCTTGGGAAAAGTAGTGCATTTATGCTGAATAAGAAACAAAGTTTTTAGGTCTAGAAATAAAAGCTGAACAAATCATTCTACAAAAGCACATTTTTAGGGAAACAATCAAAAACTTTCCTAAGAAGATTGAAGATATGAAGCAACTACAAAGGTTTCTTGGATGTCTTGCCTATCCTTCAGATTTCATTAAAAACTAAGCTAAATTAAGAAAACTATTGTAGTAGAAACTCAAGAAAGAAATCTTCATGTTCTTAACTTGCCTAATGAAGAAGATGATTTGACTCTTGAGATAGATGCCAATAATAAGCACTGGAATGCAATACTCAAAATCAAAGAAAAAGAGAAACTCTGTAAATATTGTAGTGAAAGTTTTAGTAAAGTATAATGCAACTATCCTATGAAGAAAAATAAATCTTGCAATCATATCAAAATTAAAAAATTCTTAATCTTTTTAGCGCCTAAACTTTTTCTTATTCTAATTGATTGCAAAGAACTACTTGTTTTCGTGAAAAGGAATCTATAAATATGCAAGTGCAAGGGCGACTCCTGCATTGACAACTATGGCTTAGCTAGTTTTCTTTCTCTCTCAAGCATATAACAAGATCGAAGAATTCGTTGGCAGATATTTTAACTCGTGAGTTTGCCAGTGGTTATCATCAAAGCAGACTCCTACCGGAAAATAAGAAAATCAAAAATGAAATGTCATATTGCCAGAATGGGTACCTCGTTGTAGTAGAATTCTAACGGATATTTTGAAATTTCATACAAAAAGTAGATCATACTTTGGTTGTTGTCTTTTGCCTATCTAATAGTGTAGAGATTGAACCTTTTAGAATTATAAATGGATTTCTTAAGGTGCTCTTATGATGTTCAAGTAAAAATAGTTGCATATGTTCAAGAAAAATGGTTCAACAACTAGTATGCAGCTTACATCGGCTACCCCAATTATTATCCCTATGATATTTGAGACTCATGGAGTGCTATCGTCTTTTTCCTTGATAAATGTGAAATTGATGTTAGATTTCAAACAAATTCAATCCTTCTGGTTGATTTCATCATGAAAGCCTGGGAATATGGGATGGCAGCTTATCTCATCAAAATTCCTGATCAAGACTAGCCATTCTTTCCAAATTTAGCTAAGTTTCAAAAGTGTATGTTTAAAATAATCCACTGGATTTTCACATCTTTTGATGGCGAAAGCTTATGAAAATAGAAGTCTACTATTGAGATACATTGCGCATTGATTGAATATGAAAATGCAAATGTCAAACCAACTCATTATCTTGTTCAGTTAATTAATCTAAATGACCCTAATAATCAAAGACAAGAATGGTTTTTAGAACGAAAAGAAATAGTTAGTGATCCGACTTTAGAAATAGCCATGGGTTTTTACGACATTTATGATCAAATATGGGCAACGATTGAAAAAGGGAACATACTAATACATTGTAGAAAAGCTACTTTCATTTATCATAGTGAACTCAACAAATATATGAAGGTAGAAGGACCTACTTCAAGAGATGTCTTTGATTGTCTCTTTGATGTTGGAGCTAAAAAAATTCTTATTAGAAAAAGGAAAGAGATACTACATGATTTATTTGAAAAAAGGATCCAGAGCATTGTAGGCTTGATGTAGATTTGGTGATTATCTAAATAATTATCAACTTGAAAGCATCATTAAAGATGAGGGCATGCAAGATCTTAATATGAATTATTAGTCTTGTCTGTATTCAATACTTCGAAGAAGTCGTTACACCATCATGAACTATCTTGTTAGAGTGTCAAATTAGTAAAATAATGTAGTCTATTGTAGCCATTTGAAAGTATCCTATAATAGTATATAGATTTCATCTCCTCTATAAAAGGAGAAGCCAAGGGTTGAGAGGGGACATGATCATTTGAGCATACTTGAGCAAATCAGAAGTTGGGTTTCTCCAGTTCTCTATGATCTAGTATCTTTGATGATCTTAGCTATTTAAGTCCCTCTTTAAATCTTTCTATTGTAATATTTACACTTCTAAGCTTTCAATAAAAGAAGTTTCTCTATAGGGAACGTTATTCAATCAAACCTTATGTCTTTAATATTATAACTCCTTGATTAAAATTTCAATATCCTTAAATATGAAAACTTCATTAATGACTATGGTCCGAAGTAGAAACCGAAATGGACCTGTGCTGTGCCGAATCTAAGGAAGGTGCGATTGAAATTAACAATCCTTGCAAACTGAGAGCTATAGAAACGTCAAGATCCAACACCGACTAAATTTAGATAATGGTCAAAACTCTCTAATCAAATGTTTAATTATATTGCCAAGCATGGTGGAAAATATAATATATATATATATATATATATATATATATATATATATATATATATATGATATAAGTAGCACTAGTAAAGGTGTTATAGTGAGTTTAGACATTAAAACAAGCATACATTTTAAAAACCCCAAAAATCATAATTGTTACACTTATTACCCCATTTATGGGTCAAAGGCATAAATTCTAGAAAGTTTCGGGTTGAATATGAAAGAAAAAGCCCCTAAGAATAATTTTCTCAAAGAATATCGATCCCTGTAAATTAGTTTCCCTACGATAGCAAGCACCTAGAAATACATTCTCAAAACATGGTCTCCTAAAAATTATTTCTACAAAATGGCGGTATCCTAGGGTCATAAATTTAATGCCATTAATTTAAAATGCAATGAAATTAAAAAAGGGGTTAAATATATCAAAAAATTGCACAATGGTACCTTCAGTTTTGTGCAAATTATTTGAAGGACCCTATGTTTTTAAAACTAACTATAAGGTATCTTGACTTATGAGCTAACCAACAAAAAGGACCCTCAAAGTTTATGCAAACTATTCTTAGATCCAATTCTACTATTTTAATTTACGCATAATGAACATAACTTTTCATATTTGCATATTTTACCACAATCGTTAAAAACTTACTTTTGAAAATTTTAATTTTGTGCGTGTGTAATTTCTCTTATAAGTACTACTTGAGGCTCTCTTTCAATTGGTATCAGAGCTAAGTGACTAAAAATAATTAAGAGAATTAAGCTAATTAATAGTTAATTAAGCTATTTAACCATGTTTAATGCTTGAATTGTCATCTACGTGTCATGCCCCTAATCATTCACATATTACATACTCACTCGAATGAACAACTTTAGTAGCACCGTAATTAAACTATATCATTGATATAGTTTTAGAAATTAAAAACACAATTAGCCAAAATTAAGATTGAAATTAAGGAGATAAAAAAAGTCATTATCTGTAATCTATTTTTCTGTGTTCAATGAAATTAGACATAGTGGAGAATCTAATTTAAGAATAGTTCTCCATTTTAGCATATTATCCTTTCTAAAACCTAAAAACCAAATATTAAATTCCTTAGCATGATATAAAAGTCCAAAAAAAGTAGGAGAAAACTCATCTGAAAAGAAAGAAAAAGAAGAAAAGGATGGAGTACGAGCAGTACAATCTTTAAGTATTATAAAGTATATTTGATAAAGAATAAAATCCAGAAGAACTAAACAAAATCATGGACGTAATAATTGAAAACAAGATATTAATGTTCTTCTTGGTTAAACTAGAGGGTCTTAATGTCCAGTTGGAAGAAGACCTAGTTAAACTAGAGGATCTTAATGTTGTTCCTTTAGAAGAAATTAGGAGAAAACTAGATTAAAAAAATATGGTAAAATGGTAGCTGACAATGAAATCAATGAGATTGGAGAAGAACTCAACATAGATGAAATCGAGTTCAATCAAGTTAACAATGTTGTTCCTAAACCTAAAGAATTTAGTGGATCATCTAGAAGAAATATCTATTCCATGAGACATAGATACGTTCCAACATGACGTACAACAAATTTTTCCTTTGGGTTCATCCCTAAGAAGAGCACGTCCTTTGAAGAATTAGCCCTACCCCGATTAGCCAAATAGGATACATTTTAAATATTGATGGAGCTCATAATAGAGAACAAATATTTAAGCATTGGAAAAGGGGTATGAACTTGAGTACCACATGGTTTGCTGGAAATTTCCTAAACCATATTGAACATAGTTTTTATGGCACTATGGCTGACTAGTATGACTCATTATATGAGAAATGTAAAAATGTACTAAGAATGATGGAAACGACAACTGTTATGTTCAAAACATTATGTAAGGAAATCAAAACTAGATTCATGGGAGCCGAAATTGATTCCAAAGAAAAGGCTAGAGAATGGCAAAGAAAAATTAATAACATAGAGCTTTGGGATATGAGATATCTAGAAAATTACATTGCAAAATTTAGTCAATATTATTGCAAAATTGGGTATAATGAAACCAATCTTAGTATATTTTATAACAAATTACCATATCCAATAAACTCTATAACTAATGAAATATACATTACATGGCTTGAAAAAGTAGATGTCATTGATACCCTTGGTACAAAAATCTTATTTAAGAAAATGAGTTAATGATCAATATCTTAATCTCCAATAGAAAATGAAAATGCATAACAATTTCTAGTCTATTGGGATTCTTCTCATCAATTGGGAAATGATCCTGAGAAAAGAAGAAAAAGAAAATTTTATAAGAGAAAGATCTTTAACAAGCAAAGGAGAGCAAAATAAACAAGAAAGTATTATAACAAGCAGAATGAAGATTTTTCAAAAAAGCTGCTTATTGTCCTATTAGGAAAAACGACTGTAAGTTTTGGGCATGGGAGAAGTAGGTCACTATGCAAATGAATGCAAAATTATGAAGGATAACACGCTCATTGAAACTTTAGATAATCTAGATTATTTTGAACTTAGTGAAGAAGAAGCAATAGATCTAGCCCTGAAAAACAATGGAATTGTTCACATTATACAAGAGGATGAATGTGAAGAAAGTGATTATGAAGAATCTAGTCATATGATGAAAAGTAGCTCAATTAATCTTGGCGATCTTCAAGGGGATGAATTTACTGTAGACAATGAGAATGAAGATGTCAAAGGAGATTGGGTCGTTACTATAATTCATAAAGATATGATATATAAAAAATTCATCTTTTAATTATAGAGTAAGTATATATACGAAATGATGGAAGGAAATTTAGACGTAAAAGACTGTCAATATGATGTGGCAGAAGTTAAGCTCGTTAATTGAGAAAACATTCTTAAGCATAATAATGGTAGAAAATATAGGTATATACATATTGGAAGCGTCCAAGTGCAAATTACTCCACTACAGTATTATAGCAAAGATATTGACCTTTATACTTTTCTCTATGATATCAAGCATACAAAATTTAATAATCAAATTATCATAGGATTAAGACTAATTTATATAATGGATTAATAGGATTCAATTACGAACATGGGTACTATGTAAGCCTAAAAGATGAATTTGCCAGAAACTTCATATCCCTTGAGATAAAAACAGTTGGGATGGATATAAACAGAGGAAGACACCCACTAAGGATATTTCAAAAATAATCTACAAACTAGATAATACTATAGACCCAAAGACTAAGATAACAATGATAGAAGCATAAAAATTTGAGACTCTTACTGTAATATAAAAAATTCAAAGGATAAAATCTAATTTGTAGTAGATAAAAATCAATAGGTCTTGGATATCTAGCTTTGCCAATCCCACAAAAATCAATGAGAAAAATGCAATAAAAATTAATGAGAATGATAAAATTATCATTAAACCACAATTATTGAGAAGCATCAGTACATGATCAGAATGGAGATAATGATCTTCAATAGCTAAAGAAGAGCTTAAAGAAGATGATACAATTAGTATGACCAGTGAAATGAGCAGAACGAGTTTTCAATCTACATGACACAGTGTAGAACGAGTCTAGACAGAAAAGTTATTAGGTATAAAATAAGAACCGTTAGTGAGCCTATTTATGAGGACGAATTAGTAAAAAATATGACTGTGGTGATATGCTATGAAGTCACTAATACAAATTCTAATAGCATCTATTTTCCAATAAATGTATGTTTAAAGGGACATAATGGATGTGAATTGTGTGCCTACGTCGATAATGGTTGTTTTATCTGTTTTGAAAAAAGATCTTTATTTTCAGAATTTATGTGAAAAAAAGCCAAGAATCTTTTGCAAGTAAAAATAGCTAATAATAGCATAATGAGCCACAACAAAACCATAGGAGGGCTATCCGTAGAAATATAAGGAGTCCAATGCATTACACTAGTTTTATAGACTACTGATCAACCCTTTCATGATATGATTATTGGAAATAATTTTTGCAGGCTATATTCTTCGTGCACACAGACCATGAATCAAATGATATTCATAATAAATGGTCACTCAGTTGCCATTGATAATTAAATAAGGCTTACACTCATCAGAAGGTTGAGTTTACACACAACAACTATGGTGAGAAGGTAATCCCTGCACAACCTGAGATTTCACTAACAATCTCACTACTTGAATTATCTATCAAAGAGCAGATTGCTGAACAATAAGAGCAACTATGCAAAGAACTCTACTCTAATAATTCTCTTAAATTTTAAGATAAAGATAAGACATTCGCAAAAATCATTTTGTTAAATCCCAGCAATATTATCCGAGTCAAACGAATATTGTATACACACCATGATACACAAGAATTTGATAAACAAATCAAAGAACTTTTGGATAAATAATTAATTAGAAATAGAAAGAGTGCTCACACTAGTCCTATGTTCATCGTAAGAAATCATGCTGAAAAAAAAGAAGAGGAAAGAAAGAACGGTAATTAATTATAAAAAGATCAATGATAATACTGTTTTTTATGGTTATTATATTCCTAACAAAATAATTCTTTTTCAATAGAATTCAAGCAGCCTATTGGTTCTCAAAAATGGATTGCAAAAGTGGATGCTAGCAGATAAAAATGGATGAAGAAAACATTAGTCTAATTGCTTTCAGTGCCCCTCTGCGACATTATGAGTGAATAGTAATGCCATTTAGTCTTAAAATGCACCTCAAATATTTCAAAGAAGAATTGATAACATCTTGAAAGATCTTAATCATAGCTACATCGATGATATCATTGTCTTTTCCAAGACCATAGAATAACACAAAGATGGTGCCCTAGTTATCACCCAAAGATGCATTGATCATGGTATTACTCTTGGTAAGAACAAGTGCATTTATGCTTAATAACAAATTGAGTTTTTATGTCTAGAAATAAAAGTCAAATGAATCATCCTACAAAAGCATATTCTAGAAAAAATGAAAAATTTTCCTAAAAAGATTGAAGATAAAAAGCAATTAGAAATGTTCCTTGGATGTTCTACCTATGCTTTAGATTTCATTAAGGATCTAGTTAAATTGAGAAAACCATCGTAGTAGAAACTTAAGAAAGAAGTAAGTTGGCCATGAACCCTCTAGTGATTCAAAGATTGTTTAAAACTTCAAAAAGATGTATAAAACTCTTCCTGTTCATAATTTGTCTAATGAAGGAGTTGATGTATTTTTTCAAACAGATACCAGAAATGAGCACTGGAGTGTAGTATTCAAAATCAAAAAAGGATAAAAACTCCGCAAATATTGTAGTAGAAGTTCAAATAAATTAGAATGCAACAATCCCATGAAGGAAAAAGAAATCCTTGCAGTCATAAGGAGAATTGAAAAGCTCTTCATCTTTTTAGCTCCAAAACCTTTTCTTATTTGAATTAATTACAAAGGAATACTTGGTCTTGCGAAAAAGAATTTATCCAATATGTAAGCGTAAGGGCGACTTTCGTGTTGGAAATCATGATTTAATAAGTTTTCTTTCTCCATTGAACACATACAGAGATCGAAGAATTCTCTAGAAGATAGTTTAACTTGTGAGCTTGCAAATGGTGATCATTAGAGCAGAACTCCTACCGAAAAAGTAGGAAATCCAAAACGAAATGTCATTCTGTTAAAATAAGTCTCTCCTTCTAGTAGAGCCCTTATGGTTTGAAATTTCATATAAAAAACATATCACACTTTGGTATGTTGTCTTCTTCCTATCTAATAGCACAAAGACCCAGCATTTTAAAGTTACAAATGAATTACCTAACGTGTCCTTATGATATTCAAGAAAGGATAAGTTCCTATGTTCAAGAAAAATAGTTCAATGATAGGTATGCAACCTGCATTGACTACTATCATAACTATTCTTATGATATTTGGGAGTCATGGAGTACTACGATTTTCTTCCCTAATAGAACTAGAGTTAGTGGCGTTAGATTCCTAGCATATTTAATTTCTCCAGATGAGCCCATCATGAAAGCCTGAAAATATGGAATGGTAGCTTACCTTATGAAAATCCCAGATCCGAAGTACCCATTCTTCTCAAGACTATCTAAGTATCAATAGTGTATGTTTAAAAGGATTTATTGGATTCTCACATCTTCTAATAGTGCAACAAAAATTCCATATAATAGAAGTCTGTATGTCGATGTACATTACGTAGTAATTGAGTATGAAAATCAAAAGGCCAAAGCAGCCGATTATCTTGCTAAACTATTTAATTTAGATGATCCCAATGATCAACGAAGAATGATTTCCATAACAACAAGAAGTAGTTAGTGATCCTGCTTTAGAAAGCTCCATTGATTTTTACAATATTTATTATCAAATGTGGGCATTAATTGATCAAGGAAAAATAATAATGCATTGTGGGAGCACTACCTTTGTCTATCATAATGATTTCAGCAAATATACGAAGGTAAATGGAGCTACTTCAGAAGATGTCTTTGATTATCTCTTTGATGTTGGAGTTGGAAAATTTCTATCAGAAAAAGGAAAGAAATATCTCCATCAATCATTGGAAAAATAGGATCTAGAGCATCTTCAATTTGATGAAGATTTTGATAATTATCTGGATAATGATGGATTGGAACACATTATTTGAGTGCGTCTAGAATCTCAATATGGATGACTAATCTTGTCAACATCAAGTGCTCTAAAAAGCTGCTGCACTATTATTGTATTATTTTGTCAAGGCAGTCATGTAAGAGTAGTTGTAGTGATGTGAAAATGTTAGTGTGTGTACTATAGTCATTAGGACATCCTATGTAATCCATCTCCCCTATAAAGGGAGAAGCTAAGTAATGAGAAGGGACACGGTCATTTGAACATACTTGAGCAAAAAGGAAGTCGGGTATTTTCATTTCTTTGTGAGAAAACATCTTCGATGATTTCAGTAACTTAAGTCCCTCCTTAATCATTCCATTGTAATATTTTCACTTTTAAGCTTTCAATAAAAGAAGTTTTCCAGTACGGAACACTATTCAATCAAACCTTATAGCTTAAATATTATAATGTCTTGATTAATGTCTCAGTATCCTTTAAATTATAAAACTTGATTAGTGACTATGGTCTGAGGTAGGAAATGAAATAGATTTGTGTTATACCTGATCTAAGGAATGTGTGGTTGAGATTAGCAATCTCTATAAACTAGAAGCTAGATGAACGTCAGGATTCAATGCCAACTAAATTTAGGTAATGGTAAAAGCTCTATAACTAAACTTTATTATTCCACCAAGCATAGTGGGCCTATAATCACAGAAAATATAATATGTATGAGATAAGTAGTAGATTGTGATAACTAGCATCATTAAAGTCATTATAAGAAGTTAAATCATTTAAAATAAACGAATATCTTGAAAAACCCCAAAAATAGCAAAATTACTGAAAGTAC
Organism: Selenicereus undatus; assembly: GCA_017589665.1. Lineage (NCBI taxonomy): Eukaryota > Viridiplantae > Streptophyta > Magnoliopsida > Caryophyllales > Cactaceae > Selenicereus > Selenicereus undatus. Next base: position 97,770,465 of record JACYFF010031957.1, read on the forward strand.
TCCCATTTGGGCCAAAGCTGAAAATTTCTGAAAGTTTCTAACCGAAATCATCAGAAAAAGCACCTAAGAATCTATTGTCCAAAAGCATAGGATACCTCATAATTAGCTTTAAAAAGATAGGGACCTAAAAATAGTTGTCCTAAAACCTAGGGTACTTAGAAGTCGTAAATTGGTTAATATATGGACCAACAATAACTATCAACTCATCATGAAAAGTCATTTAGTGTTGTACATGTCATAAGCACACATCTTATACTATATATATACATTTTTTTGAGCACGAAATCATTGTTCAATACCATAAACAAAATTTCCTCTTGGAAATAAGGAACATACGTATAAAGCAATGTTGCAGATCAAAGATCTTCTACAAAAGTCGAGCTATTCTCGAACTTTCTACCGCATTTTCTCAAGAAATTTACTCTAGCATACACTAACTCTTTTACATGTTTTACTGCTCTACTGACATTTGGTTTACTTGGCTTGAAAATTACTTCATTCCTTTGTATCTACACTTCATAAAGTGTCGCAATTATGCATGCATTAATAATCAACCGATGCTATCAGAGTGTCTTGTTGTTCAATAACCACTTAATAAGTCCATTCAAAGGTGATACATGATACTTCATTCCAAGGCGACTAACGATCTCCTTTCCTGACTATTTTGGTGAATTGACATTAAAAAATAGAATGTTCTTAAGCATTAGTTGTTGTTTGACAAAGCACACACATTGTATCCACGTCATATTTGTGTGTGCTACTTTATCCCCTACCTGTAGCTTTTCATGCATAATAATCCAATCAAATAAGAATGTTTAGGCAAGTTACCTTTGCCCAATATAATCTTATCCTAACCTTTTGAACATTTTGAATAAGCCCCTTATAACCACTTGAAAGGAGCAAATTTCATTTGCAACATGCTTTCACTTCCCTTCTTGAAATCCACGCTTCCTTGATCCTTCAACTAAGATAATTTCCTCTTATACAATAGATAGTAACTAGTGGAGTACAGCCTAACAACATTTGTTTTTGAAAACAAATGCACCCATCTCCAGAGTGCATGTTTTCCATTGGCCACAACTCATACATAGGTTTGTGATCAAGATTTTTTATTCCATATTTGTAGATTTTTAAATCGAAGGTCGTCAAGTATGTTTAGTAAGGAAACCCGATCTCATGCAACAAGTGGTCTCCTTAATTATTTCTCTGATTCTAGCAAGAAAAAATTCATATAAGTACATCTACTTTCCTTACAACTTCATTGGGCTAATTGAAATTAGAGGCCCAAAAGCTACATACTTCCATAAGGACATTATTAATACTAAAATCCCTTCAAGCATAAGACAAGTTATTTTTTCCCCACATCCTAATTTTTACCATAATTTTATCAACTAAATGCTTATAGTCAAAAGAAGATAATATCCTTATACTAGTTGGAACCACTTAGTACTTGAAGGGTAATTTTTCTTCTTCAAAATTTGAGATTTCAAACAACCTAAGTACCAGATTCCACACTAGTAACAATCATGATTGATTTTTTGCAAACTGATTTGCATACTAATGTCATAGTAAATCACTCAAAAGTTGTTAATTCACTAAGGACTCCTTTGCATTACAAAACAGTAGAAAATCATCCATGCGATAAATTTTTAAAGACCAACATCCTGAATGATAGGGAAAGGCACTTCTCTAGATTTGATATTTAACAACTTTGAGAAGATCTGCATGACAAAAACAAAAGGCAAAGAGGACATTGGGACCCCTTATTTGAGCACCCATTCTCCTTTAAAAAAATCGTAACTTTCTCCATCAATACATATTGCAAATTATGCTAATATAAGACATGTTATAGTCCACTCTATGAACTAGTGAAGAAAATGTAACCTCTACATGGCTTCTTCAATAAATCTATGATACACAGAGTTATATTCCCTTCATAGATTGATGTTCATAATACGTCCAGGGCATATTGTTCTTCCTAACATACCCTCTTGTAATTTGCCGGCACAAGATGATTTTATGCACCATCTCTTTCCCAAAAGCACACTAAGTGTCCTGTAAATAACTTTGTGCTTCCTTAAGTCTCGTACAAATAAGCTTTGACATGCACCTATACAAGACTAAAAAACAAGCTATAAGTCTAAAATCACAAACCTCCTTGACGCAAGGCGCCTCATGTATCAATAAAAGGTTTGTACAACTGTAATGCTTTAGGATCCTCCCAAATTTGAAAAACTTAACCACTACCTAAGTTATCATGCTAGCAATTTGATCACAACTTTTGTAGAAACCAGTATTGAATCCATTAAGGCCATGGGATTTCATGTTAGAAATATTGAACTTTATCTTCTTCATAACATCTATGATGAAAGGCTTACAAGGTGCTATTTGTTTTGCAACATACAATATATTGTCAAATCTAAAGTATTTAGCTTGGCTAACCTCTTTTATACCTTCTCTAGTTCCTAGCATCTTCCTAGTATAGTACAGCATATGGTCATTGACATTATTTATACTTCAATTCTAGTATTATCCTTCATTAAAGAACTAATAAAAGAGCTTCTTTGCTCTGCTTCACCACTGTGAAGAATTTCTTCATGCATTTATCCCCCGACGTTGTCCAACCATTTTTCTTCTATTGTCTCATCATAACTATCAAATTATCTAAAGCTGAGTAATAATTCACCCTTATATGCATTTTAGCAACATAAAACATTGTTAATGGGGTTCCCTTGTAACTCTATATGTATATCTTTCAATTTGGTTTTAGAGCTCTCTTTGCTAATGCATTAATTATAATATGCCTTATGTAATGGTCATAGAAGCTTCCTTAACCATTTCAATTTTTAGTTAATTTGATACACTAAGCAACCAGATATTTACCCCCAAAAGCTTTCTAAACTCATCATTTGAATTATGGATAATTAGCCCATACGTTTTAAAATCTAAAGGGATTGTTTTTGGATGAACCCGTTATATGAAAAAGTAAGACGAATAGGCTAGTAATCTCATATACCCTCTGGCATGAACTCAGCATTAACATTCATATGAATAGCTCAATCTTGATTAACCAAGCACTTATCAATCTTAGAGTAAACTCTACGCCTATCCTCTTATCTATTGTATGTGTAAATTGCGCTAGTAACTATAACATCTAAAAGCATAAAATGCTAAAGACACTCTTTGAAAGCGTTGACTTTAGTTACAGGTCACCTCTTGTCCTCTAATTCTTTCATTCGGATGTACCACATTATTAAAGTCTCTTAACACACACCACAAGCCTCGTATGTTTTGCTCAATTGACTTACGTATCTCCTTTTCCCGTATGTTTTGAGTAATTGACTTAAGTATTCCCTATAAAGGAAACCTAAAAGCATCCATACTAAAAACATACACCACTGTTATAAAGAAAGTCAATCTTATGACCTATTACGAAACCTTATGATAGATATGCTAAGCATAAGTGTCCAAGACCTACAGAATATAATCCTATAGTTTCCAACAAATCAATATTCTACCTTTTGGATTGTGTATATTGATGATGTAACTTCCCCACTCAAAAAGTTCACCCACCACCTCTCCTTGGCCAATATCACCATTTAATAATAGTTCAAAATAGTTCGTAGCAATCTCAACTACAAGTCTTTGTAAGTTGTCCTAACAGCTAACCTTCTTAGAATAGATCTACATGCATCTTCATCAATTACCTCGGCATTTTCACTAGCTATTTAGTATGAATATCATTATTCCTTAGAGGAAGAGCCTAAATCTTCCTCATTGTGCTCTTCTTTTTACATTCAGCTTCAACATGCCCAAAAAGTTTACAGTGTTTAGACCCTGAAGGCTTCCACCCATACATCACTTTTCGCTTCAATAGGGTCTCACATTCAATAACAAACTTAGTTTCTATAAGGTAGATCATCACCCTATGTTCTCTTTAGTAGATTCATAAGTTATCAAAGGCCTTCCTAACATACTTCCCAATTTGCTAAAGCTTGGGGGTTAACAATACTTAGAAGACAAGTTGGAAGCTTGGTCCATATTGGTAACTTTTCAATTTGAGAATGTTCTATAAACACTCATTTCTAAGCGTAGGTTTTTTAATAAAAAATGGAGTCCTTTTTCTAATACAGTATCTCTATCCTCACATTACAGAAACTTACCAAGAATATCCCATCCTTTAGAGGATTAATTTTATAGACTTTGTAGTCCACGCACACCTTATTCAAGACTTCAACAATGACTTCAAAGTGTGGTTTTGCCTAAGCACCGCAACAAATCAAGGAAGAACTCTAGCATTCTATCTCATGCCAAACATCTTCTCTATCTATTTTAGCCCACATCATCAAGGAAATCAGAACAAGGAAGCATGATGTTTATTATATAGAACTACATCCTATTAAGAGATTAAAAAAATAAGATGCTTGTGGCAATATCTATTTTTAGTTAAAATAAAGTATGATGTTTATTATATAGAACAAGGAAGCAACTCGCTTGTTTAACTCCATATTGAAAATTGTTAAAATAATACTATCTTGAAATTGCACTTGTTTCATCATTGATAAGCCCTCTTAGAGTCTGCTTTTCGTACCTGAAAATCAATAAATGCCAGTCATCATGAGGCAAACTTCCATGGCTAAAGCATAATAAAATTTCTTAAAGTCATATAGTCTTTATTCATTTCATCTTTTATGATATTATAATTTCATATCATCTTTCATATTCGACACAAAAGGTGAATGATATATGTCTCTTCAACTTCAAGATTCTTCCAAAATCACATCCCATATTTCTTTACCCATTGTATCAAATGTCCAAAAGAAGACGAAGAGAACGAATTAAAGATATCACATACCTTACAAATCTTGCTCGATGGCAGAGGTACTAGTATACAGATCAAGGTTTACTTCATCATCATGGTTAACCACACTACAATAAGCACTGTAATACCCCAAGTTAACATCTTTGTCCTATTAAAGTAAATTAGATTACGTCATAAAAAAAAAAACTCACAGAGTTTGTACTTGTCATACGTTTCACAAAAGGAGCTCTCTTTCTTGGAAGAAACATCGACAATGTAGCAATTAATCAATTAAAATAGCGCAAATACCTAAAATCCAACCCTTAATAATAAATTAAGAACCCATATCCAGAATCAAATTAAGGGGAAAAATAACAAAGATTTTCACTTGCAAATCTTGGGCAATTTCAATTGCATGATATCGAGCCACACTGAATTCAACCACCAAAGAAAGTGAATAATAAATATAATTTGCAAATGCTCAAAATTCTAGGTACATAAGCAAAATAGTAACATTGAACAACTTACTACAATACCCCCCGATTACCAACAAAGCTATCAATCACAAGATCATGATAAAACTTCTTTTCTCAACTTTCCCTAATCAAATGAAGAAAATTGACATCATAAAAAGATAAGGGCAAAGTACGTACCATGACAAGATAGAGGTAGCATGAGTCAAATGAAATGAGGACCTTAGGAAGGACAATGTAGCTGGATTCTGAGATAAACTCAAATTCAATTTCAAATTTTAATAAGTCGAATGAAATCACCATAGCGTTCTCGCTAGCAAGGCAAGATTCGAGGATCTGTACACGGGCTGATGCAGCAAGTGGAGGGACAGAGGAAGGATGTGATTAGATTGCTTCAGCATATGAAGAGCCAGCCATATACATCTAATGCATTGGAGGGCCGGTGGCGGAGGCTAGTGATACTGGGGGTAAAGAGATGGGCAAGGATTGGTGGACTGTGGAGGAGCCATGTCTTCCATGCCCATAACAGAAACTTAAGGCAGAATGACAATGTTTACCTCCAAAATATGGCAACAGGACAAATTTGCCCTCAACTCTTCACAGGAACAACAATTCTGTTCATTTATTTTTAAGATTTAAAGATATTATAATTTCGTATCATGTTTACATTCACCCCAAAAAGAGAATGACATATGTATCCTCAATTTCAAGAAATCAACCCAAAATCACATCTCCCACTGCTTTACCCATTACGTCAAACGTGCAAAAAAAGAAGAGAACAAAGACATTTTACACCTTACAAAATCTTACTTAAGGGCATAGGTACTAGTATACACCATGCTTACCTCATCATTCTAGTTGACCCACACTACAGTCTCATCTGTAATGCAAATTAAAACATGCATAACCTAAGATTACATCTCCTTCATAGTTAAGTAAATTAAATTACATCATAAAGAACTCAAAGTTTGAATTTGTCGTGCTCATCAGTAAATGTACCAATGAAATCTTCACGAGAACATATGTTAACATGGCCTAATTGTAAATCCAATGAGACCCTTTTCTATCTCTCGTCCTTGGAATAAACATCAACTACGTAGCAGTTAGTCAATTAAAACAACAATAAATACATAAAATCCAAACCCCAACGATCAGTTAAGAACCAAAATCAGAATCCAAATTGAGGGGGGAATATAACAAATATTTTCATTCACAAATCCCAGGCATACAAGCAAAATAACAACATTAAATAACTTTATACAATCACCCCACTAGGTTGTCAACAAAACTCTTCATCATAAATCAGAACATAGCAAAACGTATTTTGATAATTTTTCCCGTAATCATAAGAAAAAAATTGCAATCGCAACAAGATAGGAATTATTTACTTTTTGACCCTTCCAACTATCGTGCTTGAATTTTTGGAACCCATGACTATAGAAGACAAATGGAAGATAAGAGACCAAAATGCCCTT
>JACYFF010031957.1:97777613-97800540 GCA_017589665.1 Selenicereus undatus
TACATATGCATATATATATGTATGTGTGTGTGTGTGTGTGTGTGTGTATAGAGAGAGAGAAAGAGATACATACATACATAATATGTGTGTGTGTGTGTGTGTGTGTGTGGTGGGTATTTCATTGGGTAAATTCTATTTGATCTTGAATTTCCAAACTTTTTCTGGATCACCTATTAGTTTTATCTATATGTTTTACGTGAACAATATGATGGTGTGGCGTGTTGAAGTTTGACTTATTATTATGGTGGAGGTTAGAATAGTATATTGCAAAATCACCCTTGGATCTAATTTCCTTTTTATTCCAATGCTTAAGAAACCCTAAAGTTCACATCTTTCAATCTGTTTATCTCTCTACCCCTCAGCTCCCTTTCCCCTGTTTCCCACGAATAAAATTATAATAGACCCATCATTACTAGCATCTTCTCTCCACCTAGCAACGGTTGTCCTCTTCATCTTCATCCATCATAAGCTCCAACCTTTTTCTCTTTTATTTCAACACAATTCATCACTTCAAGTGTATATTGTAAGAAAGTTATGACTAAATCAATGGAAAAAGGAGAGAAAGAACACTGTGTCATGGTAAACCACTGCCTTGAAAGCGATTTTGGCCCGACCGAGGTGCAAACCGAATTTGTCGATCGCTTCCCAAGGTTTACACAGTGAGTCTCTGAACACGTGCACTTGAGGTCAGAGACTTGAAACACGCAGTGTATCAGTTACCTAGAAAAGAAGAGAGAACAATAGAAAAGGAGAAGAGAAGAAGAGATGATGTTTTGGTGTTTTTTCTGTAGCTAAAGAGAGGTTGTACTTATAGATGCAGAAGGCTTGTTTGAGTGGAGTGAAATTAGTAGCAAAAATAAGAGAGTCACATGACTGAACATAGTTATTGAGCTAAGAAAAAGGAGAGCCTCATGCTTTTCGCTAAATATGGCTGCTTGGCTGCTGAAAATAGTTTCTGCTAGAGGAAAATCAATGCACAATCGCTAACCAGAATGCCAACAGATAAAAATAGTTTTTGCTGGAGGAAAATCAAACTACACCATTATAAAAACCAGGCCCAATGTTACTCAAGAGGCCCAAAGAAGGAAGGTAAATAGAAACCCCACTCCAACTCCCAAAACCACCTATGTAGTACAAAAGGGGATAGGAAAGCAAGTGGCTAGTGAATGTCATTACACACAATAGTCCCCCACTACTGGCATACAAACTAGCGAAGAGAAGATCTGAGCAAAGGAAGGATTAGACACCTAAGCATCAATGTCTTTCTATTGAATTGATACGTAGGGAAGTAGGGCAACAACCATGTCTATCGAGTGAACGAATCTTGAACTTGATAGACCATGATTGAGACCCCTACAACACATATCAACCCTCATGGACACTGCATATTTCGCAATAACTAACTAGCACCTTTTAGGGCCATGCGCATGCCTTGGGTCTCATAAGTACTCTAGAGAGACAGTCTCTTATAAAAAGGTGGCCTAACCTTCATACTTATGTAGGTAATTTCATCGAGTCCATCTCAACATGGACCTCCATAACCATGGTTGTGGAATCATTAACATCACAATGTTGCTTAACCTCACATGTATCAAGTGGTGAATCCATCAAGTGCGTCTCAATAGCACCACCCCAGCGACCTATGGATCCATTAAGAGCATAGGAGCTCAACTTCTCATAAGCGCTAACGCACATCATAAGGATGAGAATGTAGTGCGTATTTAGTATAATATGGCTTCGTTTGACCACAAAAGGGTACCCAACATACTATCTCAATTCATGGGCTTGAGTCCCATCCATCTTGACATATCAAGAATGACTCGCCTGGTCAATCCCTTAGTGGATCCGCTAGATTTTTCTCAGATCTCATGTATTCCAAGGAAATGATGTCATGTTTTAGCAGCTATTTTACCGCACTGTGTTTGATACAGATATGTCTCTTCTTTCCATTATACACACTGTTGTGTGCAACTCTGATTGCTGCCTGCGAGTCACAGTGAAGGGAAATTGTCGTAGGCTCCCTCCCTCACAGTAGCATATCTGCTAGTAGACCTTTCAGTTATTCAGCCTCTTGACCTACCAACTCAAAAGCAATAAATTCAGCTTCCATGGTGGATTGAGCTATGCATGTTTGCTTGGCAGACTTCCACGAGATAGCTTCTCCACCTAAGGTAAATACATAACCACTAGTAGAACTAGTTTTATCGTTATTAAAAACCCAGTTTGCATCACAAAATCCTTCTAACACAGCAAGCAATTTACTAAAATTCAAACACCAGTCCATAGTACCTCTCAAATACTTAAGCAATCGAAATAATGCATCCCAATACTCTTTACTAGGGTTATGTGTATAACGACTTAGTCGATTAACAGTATAAGCCATGTTAGGTCGAGTATAGTTCACAAGGAACATTATACCTCCTATGATTTTAGCATACTCAGTTTGGGAGACACTCTTTTTAAGATATATGCTAGGGTCATGAGGAGTTCTCAGTAGAAGCACATCATAATAGTTAAATTTCTTCAACACTTTCTGAATATAATGAGACTGACATAAAGAAAAACCATCATTAGTCCTTCTAATTTTAATCCGTAAGATTATATCACCTTTACTCATGTCCTTCATTTCAAAATGAGAAGACAACAATTTTTTAGTCTCATTAACAATATGCACATTAGTGTTAAATATCAACATGTCATCCACACATTATCACACAATCTGAACCAATTACCTTAGAATACACATAGGAATCAGAGGTGTTCGTAGCAAAGCCACTTTGTACTACTGTGCTATTAAATTTTTCATACAACTGTTTAGGAACTTGCTTAAGGTCGAAAAGAGATTCCCTAAACTTGCATACTTTGTTCTCCTATCCAGGTGTTGTACAACCCTCAGGTTGAGTCATATAAATCTCTTCCTCTAGGTCACCATTAAGGAATGCTATTTTCACATCCATCTGATGCATTACAAGACCATAGATGGTAGCTAAGGTGACTAGAGTTCTAATGGTGTCTATCTTAGTCATAGGAGAACATGTGTCAAAGTAGTCCCTTCTTTTGGTTAAATTCCCTTATCACCAGTCTGACTTTATATTTGTCAATAGAACCATCAAATCTTAACTTCTTATTGAAGATCCATTTACTACTAATAGTTTTACAACCTTTAGGTAGTTCAACCAACTCCCAAGTTTGATTTGATACTATGGAATCTAATTCACATTTAATGGCTTCCTTCCAGAAGCTAACATCTATAGATCTTATAGCCTCTTCATAGGATTTTGGATCTTCATCAATAAAGAAGGCTAATACTAGTTCCTCATATAAGAAATTAGCATCAAAGTCTTCAATCAAAAAATTAGTGAGGAAGTCAAGACCAAAGCTGGACTCAACTCTAGGTCTCTTACTCCTCCTAGATTCATCATATGAAATTCTAACACTAGAACCAGACATAGACAGAGGCACATTGTTATGCATAGGTACGGGTTCATGCATAGTAGTAGAATCACACTTTTTCAAAGGAAATACATGCTCAAAGAATTTTGCATCCCTGGACTCACTAATGGAGAAGTCATTCAATAACATGAATCTATATGCAGCACTATTTTGGGCATAACCAATAAACACAAAGTTGAACGTTTTACGATCTATGTTTTCCTTTTTGAAATCAGGTTGGGGAACTTTAGCCAAACACCCCTACACCCTTAAGAAACTCAAATTAGGAGCATCTCCTTTCCATAGTTCATATGGAATTTGCTCTAACTTCTTATGGGGTACTCTATTAAGAATATAACAAACAGATAGAGCAACTTCCCCCCACATACTATCAGAAAGTCTCGAACTCAAAAGCATGGCGTTCATCATTTCTTTAAGAGTTCTATTTTTGCATTCGGTTATCCTACTTTGTTGGGGAGTACGAGGTGCACTAACCTCATGTATTATGCCCATTTTCTCACGAAAGGCTGTCAAAGAGTTAGTCTCATATTTTCCACCCTATCGATTCTAAGCCTCTTAATCTTTTGGTCCAGTTAGTTTTCTACCTCTGCTTTGTATATCACAAACATTTTCTCAGCCTCATTTTTGGACCTAAGAAAGTAAACTTTGGTATACCTAGAGCAGTCATCTAAAAAGGTGATGTAATACCTCTTTCTGCCTTTACTAGCTGTGTTTTTAAAGTCAGCTAAGTCTAAATGTACTAGTTCTAGTATTGTTGTTTGCCTGCTGGTGACCAACTTAAAAGGCTTTTTGGCATATTTTGCTTTTACGCACATAGAGCATTTGTTGAAATTGTCAACATTCACAACAGATATAAGTTTCATATGTTTGAGTCATTTAATGGATGCAAAATTAACATGGCCTAGCCCACCATGCCACAAACCAACAAACTTATCAATGTAAGCAACAGTAGAAACATTTCCATTCAAGATTTTAGAAGCAAGATTAAGTACAAACAGACTCACATTCAAGTATCTCTTCCCAACAAAGACCCCATTATGAGAGATAACAACCTTGTCATCGCCAACAACAGTTTTCAATCCAGCTTTGTTGAGAAGTATACCAGAAACTAAGTTTCTACGAAGGGAGGGCACATACAACACATTACTTAACGACAATAATTTGCCACAAGTAAATTTAAGAAGAATCTTCCCATTACCCATAACTCTAGCAGTCATAAATTTAAGAAGAATCTTCCCATTACCCATAACTCTAACAGTCATAGAGTTTTCCATGTAGATGCATTCACAACCTTCAACATCTTCAAATTCCTGCATGAGTTCTTTGTTAGTGCAAAAGTGTCTCAATGCTCCAGTATCATAAATCCATTCAGTACTGTTTGCCACCAGGTTTGCCTCTTTGACCATTGCACAAATGACTTATGTGTCCTTGGCAAGGTTAACCTGAGCTACAAGCTTCCAATTTGGATGTGACTGCCCTTTGCAAGGTGGACACTGGTATGCTTTGTGCCTTGGCTTGCTGCACACATAGCACAACCCTTTTGGTTTTTGGATTTTATTGCTGAACTTGTTTTGCTACTTAGCATAGCTCAGCTTCTGGTTCTTCTTACCTTTTCCTTTAACATGTCTCTATTTGTAGGCACAGCAGATTCAACTAGGTTGGCTTTAGAATAATTTAAAGAAAGAGAGCCGATCTTATCTTTCAGGCGATTAGCTTCTTCTATTCTCATGTGGATGATCAGTTCCTACAAAGTAAGACCCTTCTTCTTATGTTTCAGTTGGTTTCTATAGTCACTCCAGGATGGTGAAAATTTCTTGATCAGCACATTAGCTTGTAGAATCTCGCACTTCTTCATGTTCCCACTCAGAACTTTAGCATATAGGTTCTCATAAACATGAACATGTTCCATAATTAGCTTGCAGTTTGTAATCTGAAAATGTAGCCATTCACTGACGACATATTTCTTCTGTCTAGCGTCATTAGCTCCATACTTGACCTTCAATTTCTCCCAAATAATCTTGGGAGATTTGAAGCTGACAAACAAATCGAACAGGGGGTTAGTCATATGGTTCAATAGATGCCCCCTAACCGTTTTGTTGTCTTTTTCAAATTTCTTCATTGTTTCCACATCAATAATTTTAGACTTGTCTTTGATAGTTCCATCACCAAAGGCAACAGTGGTTTCAAAAGTGTTGCTCTCTTCAGTGCCATTGATTTTACAAAAATCAGAAGTTGCTTTCAAATTGTAAGAAAGCTATGGCTAAATCACTTGCAGAAGGAGAGGAAGAAAACTTGTCGTGGTATATCACTGCCTTGAAAGCAATATTGGCCCGATCAAGGTGCAAATCAAATTTGTCGATCGCTCCCCAAGGTTAACACAATGAGTCTCTGAACACACGAATTTGAGGCCAGAGATATGAAACACACAGTTTATTAGTTGCCCAGAAAAGAAGAGAGTAGAAGAGCAGAAGAGATGATGTTTTGGTGTTTTTTCTGCATCTGAAGAGAGGTTGTATTTATAGGTGCAGAAGGCTTGTTTGCGTGAAGAGACATTAGTAGCAAAAATAGGAGAGCCATATGACTAAATATAGTTGTTGAGCTAGACAAAAGGAGAGCCTCATGTTGTTTACTAAATATGGCTGCTTGACTACTAAAAATAGTTTTTGCTAGAGGAAAATTAGTGTACAATCGCTGATCAGGAACTCCAACGACTAAAAATAGAAGCTATATACTCTAAAAAGATTAGCAGACAGGGCCCAAACCCAAACCCAGCCCACAACTGCGCCATGCCCGGCCCGGCCTGGATCGAGCAGGCGGGCGGCGCACGTGTGTGTAGTGGTGACTCTCCCCCCACACTGCTATAAAAACCAGGCCTAATGTTACTCAACAGGCTCAAAGAAGGAAGGTAAATATAAACCCCACTCCAACTCCCAAAACCACCTATGTGGGAAAAAAGGGGATGGGAAAGCAAGTGGCTAGTGAATACTATTGAACACAACATATATTACTGTTCGACAAGTGCTTCGATAGCAAATTTCTCAAAAACCAACTTGCAATTGTATTTTCTGGTGACGTTTTTCTATCTTTTAGTGATGAATTTCTGCCCTCTTTGAGTAGGTTATGGCAATTAGTTGTGTCACTAGTGATAAGATTAATGGACTGTTGATGGGATTTTTGGGAATTGTTGAGTTGTGGATTTTGTTTCATGCTTAGTATAACATTTCATCATTGTAGAGAGAACATCGATGCTGGTGAGGACGAGTGAAGATGAAGTTAGTAAATTTCAAATATTTAAGCCAATGCACACAGTAGTAAAATTCACAACAAAAGCAAAATTGAGATCTAACATTTGAAGCAATTGTCCATAATTTCAACTTCAAAGAACCAAACTCTTGCTTCATTTCAACAATTCCAGAAGTGTTTATATTAATTTGAGAGAATTAAAAAAATATATTCGAAAAGGTGAGAACAACGAAAATAAATCTACTTTCTACTCTATTCTATGTTACTCATACTCCTACTTTTATTGAGGAAGTCTTTTAGCCTTAATTTATGCTTGTACTCCTCAATTTCTTCATGAAATATCGAATTGAACCCTTGCTAAGAATTGTACTAGCAAAGTCGAGATGAATAACTCGTCTTTAATGCCCAATTGATTCACATATTTGATGAGAACAAAGAGATAGTGGCTTAGAGTTTTAACGATGAAAGGTCTATGGTATTTAACAGGGGCAAGAAAGAAGGGATAAAGAAAGAGAGAGGATAAGAAAAAATGATTAGAGACAGATAGAGATTGATGTTAATGGTACTTTAATCAATTCAATTAGAATTTAACGGCGTCAGTGACAGATGGATAATAGTTGGATATTTGCAAAATATAAGGGCATCATTTGGAAAAGGTTAAAAAAATTAAGGCTATGATAGAAATAACAAATGTTCATGGTCACCGAATGCAATTTTCCTACACACAAACACATACACACACACACACATATGCACACACACATACTTATTTATATATTATTTAAAAAAAATTATTTTTAATTTTCTTGCAAATCACCCTTAATGTAAAAAGCTTCACATAACTATAAGAGATTCTACTTAATTGAGAACATACACATATATCCACAACTATAACACTATTATTTTATTCAAGCTCAATTTGATAAGTCCGCCCTTACTTTCAATAGAAGTTTTGGATTATTTGATTAACCACGCCCTAATTTGGTGTATTCATCCTTTAGCTTTTTCAATTTTAGGATTAACCATGCATTAAATTAACTTCAATTATGTATTGATCCCTCAAGGTGAATGAATGTCCAGCGATATTAGTATTATGAATTATGTGAGTGTAGTTAGAGTCGACAGTGCTACTGACGACTTTGCAAGTGTATGAGAAACTACCGCTGCTTTTGCCACTGACTTTGCAGCCGTGATAGGCCAGGATGGGTTATGTTGCGGTGGATGGAGTAGCGGGATGGATAAAGGGAGGTAAGAGTAGATATTGTTCATTTTATTTTTCCCTTTTTTTAATGTATAATACGAAATTAATCTAGGTCCTTAAAATCAATTCTAAAGTCTGTGGTTAAGATTTCTCACCAAAAAATAGTTCTCATCTAAGGGAGGGTATTTCTCATATCATTACTTTTTGTCTAAACATAAATTTATTTTACATTTATTGTTATTTTATATGGCATTATTATCATGGATTTGGGTAACATGAGGAGCATCAAAGATGAAAATGGTAAGGTGCTGGCTAAGAAGGTAGAAATCAAGGAGAGATGGCAAATGTACTTTTCCAAACTCCTCAATGGTGAAATGTTAGAAGATTTTCATAGTAGGGAATGAGAGAGTAGTGAGAGGCAACGTTATCCCCGATTGTGTGAAACTATCAACAAATATGCGATTAAAGAGGCCCTAAAGAAGATGTCTAATGAGAAGGTAGAAAGACTCGACCAAATACCGGTGGAAGTGTGGAAGTGTTTGGGTGAAGAACGATTAAAGTGGTAATAGTGCTTTTCAATATTATTTTTAGGACTGTTAAGATACCTAGATAATGGAGATTTAGTACAGTTATCCCATTGTATAAGAACAAAGGTGATATTCTGGATTGTAGTAATTATCCGGGTACAAAGCTGCTCAGTCACACTATGAAGCTAGCGGAATGATATTTTAATATTAAATAACCAATTTGTTTTTATACCTGACAGGTCTATCACATAGGCGATTTACCTCCTTAGAAGGCTCATGGAATTGTATAGAGATAGCAAGTTAGATCTTCATATGGTGTTCATAGACCTGAAAAAAAACATATGATAGAGTTCCAAGTGAAGTGTTATGGAGATGCTTACAAAAGAAAGGAGTGTCGTCTGCATATATTTGGGTTATTAAGGACATGTATGATAAGACCAGAGAGGGTGTTAATGATAAGTTGGAGCGAAGGAGACATACACTGGAGTCTAGGGGTTTTAGAGTAAGTAGATCGAAAACCGAATACCTACGTTGTTGCTTCTATAGAAGGGAACAGAAGGGGGGAGAGGTTACCATTGATGAGATGACAATACCAAAGGTTGAAAATTTTAAATATCTAGGCTCGTTCATTCTATAGAAGGGGAATATTGACGAAAACATTAACCAGCGCATAAAGATGAGTTGGCAAAAATGGAAGTATGCTTCAGGTGTGTTGTGCGATAAGAGGATGCCTATAGAATTAAAAGGAAAAGTCTATCGCATGGTAGGTAGGCCTGCTGTGTTGTATGGATTGCGTGTTGGCCTATAAAAGTTTAAAGGTTGATGATAGCATAGATGAGAATGATTACATAGATGTGCGGCTATACTATGGTGGATAAAATTAGGAATGAAGTAATTAGAGACATAGTTTAAGTAGCTCTCATCGAGGATAATATGAGAGAAATTGGACTCGGATGGTTTGGTCATGTGAAGATAAGGAGTGTGGATGCTCTAGTAAGGAGATGCGAGAGGATTAATATCTCTGAAGGTAGCAAAGGTAGGAAACGACCAAGGAAGAGCTTGAGCGAAGTGATTAGAGAAGATTTCAAAGCTGCAGGATTGACGAATGATATAACACATGATAGGAGACTATGGCAGTATAGAATTGAGGTCTTAGATCACAAAGAGATCGCCCCTTACATGTCCTTTTTTTATTTTATTTTTTCTTGGTAGTAGTGGCAGTAGTTGTAATAGCGGTAGTAGTAGTATTATTGGTGGTAGTAGTAGTAGTGGTAATGATAGTGGTAGTAGTAGTGGTAGTGGCAGTAGTAGTGGTAGGAGTGGGTAGTAGTAGTGGTAGCAATAGTAGTAGTGGTAGTAGTGGTGGTAGTGGCAGTAGTAGTAGTAATGGTAGTGGTGGTAGTAATAGTGGTACTGGTGGTAGTGGTAGTGGTAGTGGTGGTAGTAGTGATAGTAGTAGTGGTAGTAGTGGTAGTAGTGGTGGTAGTAGTGGTGGTGGTGGTGGTGGTAGTAGTGGTAGTAGTGGTAGTGGTAGTGGTGGTAGTAGTCTTGGTAGTAATGGTGCTGGTCGCGATGGTGGTGGTAGTACTGGCGGTGGTGATGGTAGTGTAGTAATAATAGTGATAGTAGTGGTAGTGGTGGTGTTGGCGATGGTGGTAGTGGAGTGGTGGTGGTGGTAGTGGTGGTAGTAGTGGTAGTTGTTGTCTTGAATTTATACCGTAAGTGCACGGCTTAGCTGTAGCTAGCAACCGACAAGTACGAGTCGTGTCCACAAGGAACTTACTTCTAACTACTAGAACTAATTTAACTAATCAATCTAGGCAATCACAATCGTGGATTTGGAATTAAACTAGGAGGACAATAACAACTAGAAAGGTAAAACGAATAGGATAATAGTAAACACCTAGGTTGGAATTGACAATATGATTATGCTAGTTGAACCAATTACTAAGCCCGTCAAACAATACCCAAGCATGCATCATGAGTAGATATATTGCCAGTTAAGCCCATCTCCTCCCTCTCTCCAGGGTCGAAGACTAATCCTAGGACTGTAGTTACCTATTTTCATGGAACTAAAGTCGCAGGATTACAAGATCTACAATCTCAAATCTCAATTAGAACCTTAATTATTTTCATATTAAAATCCTAATTGTCTACTAAGCTACACTAGGTAAAGGTTCCGTCTTTCAACGCTCCCCTAAACTTGAATAAAAATGGATGAACACTCTTTCGAGCAGTTCATCGAACACCTGGTGTGCATAATAGAAATCATAAATACAAATATGAGAAAATAAGACTGGGGCTAGATTTTGATTCAACTAAACATAATCGGCTTCAATCCCAACCCAAGTTGGGAGATTAGCCACAAATCATACTAACATTCAACAATTCATCATCCATAAGAGAAATAGGCATGATTTAACTAAAATTCAAGAACAACAACAATGAAATAGAGAGAGTGGGAAAACAAGCTTGAATTAATCGACGTCTCAAGGTAGATTGAACTTCAAAGTAATGAATTCAGTACAAGAGATGAAAAGCAAAAACTCTAAATGGAAACCCAAAAATCGCCTAAAAGCATGTATGAGAAACGAAAACTGAATCTCCCACAAAACAACCCCGGCGGAGTTTTAAGTCGTGAAGGCGAAAGTGGGAGGCACGGTCGTACATTAAGGCACGGCCAGACTGTGCCAATTAACTGGCACAACCGGCCTGGGCAAGCCATGTGGCACGGTCGTGCCACATGGCACGGCCAGACCATGCCATTTGGCTAGTCGGCTGGTTGTGCCTATTTTTCGTGGCCCACCTGTGCCTCCCAGCATGGGGCACCCATGCTTGATCCTTAGGACTTCTGTGCGACGTTGAGCGACCTTCTTCGCGACTTTAAACTCGCCTCCTTAGCACTCCTTTCTGCTAAATATCATCCATCTTTTTGTTCCTTCGACAAAGTCCCCGAAAATACAGAAAGATGCTATATGAGTAAAATGTATGCTAAAGGAGGCCGATTTGATCCTTTCTTAATACGATCGAACGTGAAAATACGGGAGACAAGGAGTCAAATAGGACCTAAAATAGGGTCGAAATAGAGGTTTATTACTGCCCCATCCTTATCTCTTACTTGTCCCCAAGCAAGACTAGCCCATGGAACACCAAAAAGGGAGATAAACCTCTGTCCACACTCCTCCTCAGACAAGAGATGAATGATCAATAATCCAAGATAAACTATGTGTAACACCCCTACTACCTATTAGGGATGTCACACCGCCAGGATCCCCCAAGGGAGACCCCTAAGGCTCTTTATCTATTTACTAACTTCAGAAATTCTACCTAACTTTATTTTAGTTAGGAAATTCTGGAGCGAAACTGCAAGAGTTCCGCCTGTAATTGCGACATTTCCAAAATTTACACTTGGTACCTGCATTATTACAACCAAACCCAAAGAGAACTAGGAGGTTCTAGCGAGTCACACACTCGCAGACGAGGCTTAAGCCTTTACAAACAACTATTTATAAGGATTTACAACAGTCTTGTACTACTAGAGCCACTACATGCCCCATCTCATGCACTTCTCAAGCAAAACATCATTCAGGTAGCTTCCAAAACATAACTTCCACACGCACTAGCTGGTACAACTCCATTTATTCATCACCTGGGGGGAGAAAAGGGGGAAAGGATTGGAGTGAGCCACCACATGCTCAGTGAGTGTTCCTCCACTCCTTAAAACAAAACTTTACAAGCAATAATACTCATAATAACCACTTAATGCACAATTAGGTAATACTATAGTTATAACAATAAGCTACATGACACAAGTTGTAAACATTAAACATGATAGGCTCTCAGTTTCATGATAGGTTCTTAATTTCAATAAAGGTGGCATGTTGGAGACTTCATATCGTGTGACTCTAAACAAAACATGTGATGCACTATCACCTATATGCTCAATATGTACTTCAAGAAATCACCACATGATATGTCATGAAAACAACATGGCTACTTGCTCACTTGAACACATGCTTCTAACTATAATGCTTGTACACTCACTTTGAAGTCGCATATTCTTTACAATCACATGCTTTGAAGTTTCAAGTATAGACACTTTCGTTTCTTTATTTGCAAACATAACTCATTCATAAGGAATACTTAGAGCATGCATTTATCACATATAGGAACTTTCTTGCTTTGTTTTTCTGAAAACACTTTGTTTAGCCCTTGAGGCTCTTAAAAACTCTTCTGTTAGCCTCTTGAGGCTCTTGAAACTCTTCTGTTAGCCTCTTAAGGCTCTTAAAACTCTTTTCTTTCATCTTGGTCGCATAATGACCCTTCAAACTTTCTTTCTGAAATATTTCAAAAGGCAAAGTGCCAACTGCTTTTCTTATTTAATAAGAAACTACTTCTGGGCATAAGATCACAAAGTGCTGGTTGGGAGAGATCTACACTCAATCCCCTAAGCTCTTACTCCCGGGATGGCAACTAACTTTTTGGACCTCAACCCTCGTCAAGGTCTCTAGGGACTACGCCCTAGGCTATATAGAGATTCCCCCGTTCAAGCAGGTTCACTCCCTATCTGATGTCCCTATGCACTTATCTTAGCCATTTAAACTTGGTCTTAACGACTAATAAGTTTGCTGCCTCTCACAGCGAAATCTTTTATCATACAACTCACGCTTTTGTAAAACTCTTTAGGGATTCCCCCGTTCAAGCGAGTTCACTCCCAAAACTGCTTTCATTTACTTAAAATAGGCCATCATGCAATAATAGTTATGGCTACTATCATTTCAAAACATGAAATCTTTCTTTAAAAACTCACTCTTATGCACATAATGCAGTCTAAGCATTTAAGCACATATATTACATATATCACATTTAAGCACTTCATATCAATCATATCAATTTAACACAATAAGCCACACATGGCCTCGCAATCCACACGATTGCGGTTAATTCACAACCCAGTCTCCCTCCTCACTTTCACCGTACACACAAGACCTCAAACGCTCATAATGTTATCCTCAAACCATCCAACTACTAGCTCGTTTCATCAATTTATTAGTCATAATAAGTTATCATATAGACTTATTTAAAAGAGGGTGAGGTTTAAGCTCTTACCTGAGCAAACAGCACCTTTCAGCCACATATGACCATATTTAGTCGTCAATTGACAACACCTTACTAAGTAAACCAAACATGATTCAAATCTAACATACACGATGCATTTTAAAGGAAGCTTTCCTAAGCATGAACGTATTTTGAATGAAGCTAAGCACATCTCAATAACTTCAAGTTTTATTCAACCACAGGCATTAGTTAGCTTAACTCGAATCGAAGCTAAGCATACTAAACTAACTTCGTTTTTAACCCTTTTTATACATTAGTTAACTTTAGTCACATTCAAGCTAACCATGTTCTTATAACTTCAAAATGAATCCTTTTTCATGAATCGCTAATTACTCGAATCAAGGCTAAACATATCAAAACAACCTCGTTTTTAATTCTTTTTAAACTCACTTTAGTCGTATCCAAGCTAACTACACCTTTATAACCTCCAAATTAATCCTTTTTCATGAATCGCTAATTACTCGAATCAAGGCTAAACATATCAAAACAACTTCGTTTTTAATTCCTTTTAAACCTTAACTTACTCTAATCAAATTCAAGCTAACTACACCTTTATAACTCCAAATTAATCTCTTTTCATACATGGTTTTCATTCAAGTCCAATTCACGCATGGCTCCCTTTACACGCACATAAACTTGCATCGATTTACAAATTTAAGCATAAACTAACTGAATAGCTCAAATCTAAGCATGCACAACCCATTTCTTGACATTTCTAACGAATCTAACTAACCCTAACTTGACATGCAACATCAAACTGCTAAAAACTAATTTCGAAATTAATAATAACTTAGGAGGGAGAAACACTTACACGAAATTGCTTAATAATCCACTCAATTTAACAGCAAATCACGCCCCAAACCCTTTGGACTCGAACCCAGGTCACCCCTTCAAAACCCGAAACCCTAGCCTTCGATTTGATGATGTTTGAGGCAGGTTGAGGCTTGATTCTTGGTTCTAATTTATAGAAGAGGTTAGAACGGAGGTGGGTCGACGATTTTCGGCAGGTGGACGGCCGGTTCTGGGCGGCTAGACGCGTGGGTGAGTTGTTGTGCGAATTGGTGGTGGACTCGGTGGCTGGGACGCGTGGGGGAGGGGGTCGTTCGTCCCTTTCTCTCGCCGGCGACGCGTGTTGGCCGACGGCAGTGCCAGGTGGTCGGTTGCCGGTGAGAGAGAGAGCGAGGTAGAGAGAGACGCGAGAGTGAGCGTGGGTTAGAGAGAGAGTGAGGCTCCTTGGTCTGATTTCGGGTGCTTGCCCGACTTAGCTCCCCCCCTCCTTTTATTGTTTTTTTTTTTGGCTCAATAACATCATTCAACTGATTCCCGATCCCGTACTCATTAATGGTTAGGCTAAACTCGGGTTGAAACGACCCACGACGAACATTTCAGTTTAAGCGTTGGAAATCGATTAAGTAAAATGGAAAACGATTTTAAAAACTCGGTTTAGCATCGCTTCAAACATTTTATAATTAAGTACCGTCAATAATAACATAAATCAAATAATCGTTCCTTTTTAGCAAAACTAAAAGTTAAAAGCTCACACAATTGACTTAGCATTTTTGTCGAACAGCAATTCAAGGCAATTTATAAATTTAGCAACTGGAACAACTGATCAGCAGTAAAACAATAGCGTGGCCCTAACACTATGCATTAAAGGTGACCAAGTCAAGGTGTGAAACAATTTAAATATAGCACGCACACTCCCTTCCATGAGGCCCCATATCCAAATACAACACATCAAATGCCCTCGTATCGAAGCACATAACAAGACAGGACCTTCCTCTATGAGTGGTGAGTAAGCAGGACTGGTATAACCTCACTTTAGGATAAAGTGAAACACTCTCCTGAATGTGTTTAGAATATGTAATAAGGGTACCCTTGATACTGTGTCCAATCAAGCAAGCTGCCATAAGCTTGGTAGAGTTCTCGATTCTCCACCGCTTGATGCAAAATGCAATAGGCCAATCATGAGGGCTTGTAGAAAGGATGTAATGGGGCCAAAGGTAAAGGATGAGAAGTGGAATAAATTTGGAAAGAGTGAAGCTAATAGTCAAAAGACTAAGGAGCAAAAAACACTTCCAAAACTAATGTCGGAACAACAACTTAACACCACAATTGAAAATTGAGCAATAAACCCTACAAAAACCTCAAGGGAGGAATTTTGCAATCTCATTGTCATACTCCCATGCCAAACACTTTATTCACAACTTTTCTATTTCTTTCTTTTCTTTTCCTTTTTGTTTTTCTTTTCTTTTTCTTTGCTTCCTCCTTTTTCTCATTTCTATTTCTTTTCTTTAAAAGGAGAAAGGCAAGTGAATGGCATGGAAAAAACAAACTCGAATCACGGATCCCCCCAAACAAGACACTAATAAAGTACCCAGGGTGAACTAACCTTCGAAGCAAACCCAACTCAGCATGGAAATGTTGCTCCACTAGACCTTGACAAGGATATGGAGAATATCGATAGGCCAAGTGTGTAGTGTGTAGGGGGCAACAACAAAAATAAGGGGAAAAGCACCAAGGTCCAGCAAAGAGGGTAGTACATATAAATGGGTGGCTTTTTGGCTCATGCGGCTAAATGGAACAAAAATTACCTCAATCATATTAACACATTCACATGCTAAATGCGATTTCAAAGAGAAAAAGATCAAGTTCTAGAGATGCAATCCTGGATGAGTCACACATGAAAGGAAGTACGAGACTATATGCAATGAATAGTCATTAGGCTTAAAGTCTCACAGGTAAGTCTACCACAGTCAAACAACTTACTCCAAAGTGTGTCCCACTTAACAGGGTCAATCAAGCCAAATCACATGAATCTCAAGGGCAATATGACATACAACATAGGGTAGGGGAACTACAGATGGCGACGTTAGAGCGCAATTTCACAAGAGTTCACACCATAATAGGCCACACATCAACACACAACTCAACTAGATCAATCAATCATCACCCCTTGTGTTCTCTTCATAAGAGGGGTTTTCGCATACATTTATTCAAAAGCAATAAATCTAACTAAGAAAGCGGTAAAGGATATAAGGGGAAATGAAGAGAAGGCCAAGAAATAATACCTGAAAATCTTAAGGATGCTCGGCTCGATCACTTCTCCTTTTGAGATGCAAAATCTAACCTATATGCTCTAAACTATATGTTCTATTAAAGGAAGAATGCAAAAACAACCTAGTAAAATTACATGACATCTTATCTATATGATGTGAATGCAAGTGATGTCATTCATCCCGCGCCCCAAGTCCACAATTCTACCCAAAGAGCTGTAAGCGCAACCCCCCCCCATGCATGAGACTTTCATTGTTCTCAATGAAAAGGACATAGAGAAAGTCAAGGGAAAGGTAGAACCAATGGCGCCTAGGGGAGAAAGGGTGGGCGGGCGGGAAAGAAAAACATACCTTTTTGGTTTTTTTTTTGTTTTTTTTCAAAAGCAGGCAAATGCTTGGGTTGCCTCCCAAGAAGTACTTGTTTAAAGTCCTTAGCTTGACCCTTCCCTCCAAATAGTAGACAGTAACGACGCAGGAGATGGCCTGGGAGAGGTGTAGAAATGTTACGTAGGATTCTCTACCTCCCCAGTACAAGCAAAAGTGGTTGTGAAGCAAATCGGGACGGCTGTAGAAAAAGTAGAAGAGCCTCCGAACAGTATGTGAGGTCCCCCATTTCCATCAAATATCTCGATCCCAAAAACAGCATCGAATGGGGAAATATGAATAGGGGCCTCAGAAGGTGAAGGGAGGACAGGCGCGGAAGGTGGTACGGGAAGAGGAAAACTGAAATCCACCCTCTTCCCACACAGTTGGAAGGATAGAGTGCCCGCCTGAACATCGATCATTGCCCCTGCAGTGGCAAGAAACGGCCTCCCCAAGATAAGAGGGACCTGGGAGTTCGCATCTATGTCCATGACAATGAAATCACATGGGACAACGAACTTACTCATCCGAACTAGCATATCTTTCAGGATACCTACAGATTGCCTGATGGAGCAATCTGCTAGCTGTATAAGTGTGGTGGTGGGTTTCAGGTCCAGCAGTTTAAGCTTCTTGCAGAGAGAGAGAGGCATTAAGCTCACTCTGGGCCCCAAGTCACAAAGGGCTCTCTCGATTCTCACGTCCCCTATGTAGCAAGGTATAGAGAAACTGCCAAGATCTTGCAACTTGAGTGGGGAGTGACTCTGGAAAATTACACTGCAAGCCTCTCCAATATGGGCCACTGGTCCTCCCTTCGGCGTGCCTTTCTTAGAAAGAAGCTCTCTTAAAAATTGCAGGTGTGCTAATGCTTTCTTGAGAGCTTCTAAGAAGGGGGTATTAGCATAGATTCGGCGCAGGGTATCCAAGAATCGCGCGAATCTGGGTTCAAGCTGAGATAGCTTGGACCATGCGAGCCTCTGAGGGTAAGGCACTGGTGGCTGGTATGGGCGAGCTGGGAGTGGATTGCTAGTCTCCCAAGTAGAGCTCGGGCTGTCTTCTCTCTTCGTCCCCCATGTTCCTTAAAAATAAGGAACTGGAACTACCTCCTGAGAACCATCACCGGGCTCTCCTGTAACCCCTCTCTTATCGCAAAGATGGCATTGACGTGACCTCGGGGGTTAGTCTTGGGGTTAACTTGGGAGATGCCCCTGAGGCCGAGACAGGTGGCTCACCTGTTAAGCGATCTGAGCAATCTGGGCATCCATTGTCTTCTGATGGGTGGCCATGGCATCGAGTATGGAGGTCAGCAAATTGATCGATTCACCAAGACTTTCATTAGTCTTGGTTTGAGTCGCTATGAAGCGCTCCATAAGACTCTCCAGGTGGGACTTGGGTTCAGGAGGTGGAGGGTGTGTAGTATAGGGAGCTTTGTCATGAAAACCAAGTGGCTATGGAAAACTCTGGGGGTGAGGGTTAGGGTTTTTGTAAAGAGGGTTTGGGTGACTCTTCCAACCCTGGCCATAGGTAGTAAAGTGGGTGTTGTTTTGTGGTGGAGGGTTGAAGTTGTAAAAGGCATTGACGTGTTCAATGCTAGAAGGAGCATTGTAACACTCAACGATAGTATGACCCTGTACACCACAGGTCTCACAGTAAACATAGGCCCCCCTGGATGGCCCTGCAGAAGTACCTAGTGAGGCAGCCACCCGATCAAGTCGTTGTACTAAGGCGTCCACCCTACTGGCCAAGAGCGTTACAGCGTCCACCTCATGTCTACCACCGCCCCTTTTAGGGGTGGCTCTCTCGCTCGACCAGTGGTAGTTGTTGGAAGCCATCTCTTCCAACAAAGCCTTTGCTGCGTCAATAGACTTCCCTATCAGAGCGGCCCCTGTTGTAGCCTCTACTGAGATTTTCACTTACCGCTCCAATCCATTGCAGAATGTTCGGACTAAGAGTCAGTTAGGAACTCCATGATGGGGGCATTGCCGCTGGAGGTGTTTAAACCTCTCCCAGGCCTAGTATAGGGACTCCCCATCCTGTTGGGTGAAGAATGTGATGTTCGTCCTCAACTTGGCAGTCTTGCCAGGTAGGAAGTATTTGCTGAGGAAAGCCTTTGAGAGAGCCTCCCAGGTGGTCAACGAGTTGGTCTCCTCGTTCTGCAGCCAGTCACTGGCCCTATCCCTCAGTTAGAATGGGAAGAGCCTCAGTCGAATCGCATCAGTTGTCACCCCGTTGAGCTTGATGGTGCCACACTTCGCAAGGAATTTGCGAAGGTGCACGTTGGGGTTGTGTGAGGGGTGTCCGCCGAACTGGCCCCGCTCAACGAAGGTGATGAGCACGGGACTGAGTTCGAAGATGTTAGCCTCGACCACCGGGCTCACAATAGACGATGTGATACCCGACGCTTGTGGCAGGGCGTAATCGCGCAGCACCCTTTGGCCTTGCCCTGCCATCACTGCTTATGCTTTCCTCCTCCTTCTCGCTTCTCCGTTACGCCGGTGTGTTGCTGTTTCTATCTCAAGATCTAATGGGATAAGGTCTTGAACCCTTTGAGTCCTCCTACGCATACAAAAGCAAACACTACCACGACGTAAACAGTTTCTAGCAAGAATAGGAAGAACTACAAACTCAAACAAAGGGAAAAAAAGAAAAGCCTAGTCTAGAGAATTTGAATCGGCTCTAATATTGGAAGGCGCAAGTTCCCCGGCAACGGCGCCAAAAACTTTTTCTCTTGAATTTATACCGCAAGTGCACGGCGTAAATGTAACTAGCAACCGACAAGTACGAGTCGTGTCCACAAGGAACTTGCTTCCAACTATTAGAACTAATTTAACTACTCAATCTAGATATTCACAATCGTGGATTTGGAATTAAACTAGGAGGACGTTAACAACTAGAAAGGTGAAACGAACAGCAGAATAGTAAACACTTAGGTTGGAATTAACAGCACGATTATGCTAGCTGAACCAATTACTAACCCCGTCAAACAATCCCAAGCATGCATCATGAGTAGATAGATTGCCAGTTAAGCCCATCTCCTCCTTCTTTCCAGGGTCGAAGACTAATCCTAGGACTGTAGTTACCTATTTTCATGGAACTAAAGTCGCAGGATCACAAGATCTACAATCTCGAATCTCAATTAGAACCTTAAATATTTTCATATTAAAATCCTAATTGTCTACTAAGCTACGCTAGGTAAAGGTTTCGTCTTTCAACGCTCCCCTAAACCCGAATAAAAATGGACGAACACTCTTTCGAGCATTTAATCGAACACCTAGTGTGCATAGTAGAAATCACAAATACAAATATAAGAAAATAAGAGATTGGGGCTAGATTTTAATTCAACTAAACATAATCAGCTTCAATCCCAAACCAAGTTGGGAGATTAGCCACGAATCATACTAACATTCAACAATTCATCCATAAGAGAAATAGGCATGATTTAACTAAAATTCAAGAACAACAACGATGAAAGAGAGAGAGTGGGAAAATAAAGTTGAATTAATCGACGTCTCAAGGTAGATTGAACTTCAAAGTAATGAATTCAGTACAAGAGATGAAAAGCAAAAACTCTAAATGGAAACCTAAAAATCGCCTAAGAGCAAGTCTGAGAAACGAAAACTGAATCTCCACATAACAACCCCAGCGGAGTTTTAAGTCGCGAAGGCGAAAGGGGGAGGCACGGCTAAACCGTGCCAATTAACTGGCACAACCGGCCCGGTTGGCCACGTGGCACTGTCGTGCCACATGGCATGGCCAGACCGTACCACTTGGCAGGCCAGCTGGTTGTGCTGGTTTTCTGTGCCCAGTTGTGCCTCCCAGCATGGGGCACCCGTGCTTGATCCTTGGGACTTTCGTGCGACGTTGAGCGACCTTCTTCGTGGCTTTAAACTCGCCTCCTTAGCACTCCTTTCTGCTAAATATCGTCTATCTTTCTCTTCATTCGACAAAGTCCCTGAAATACAGAAAGATGCTATATAAGTAAAATGTATGCTAAAGGAAGCCAATTTGATCCTTTCTTAACACAATCGAACGTGAAAATACGGGAGAAAAGAAGTCAAATAGGGGCTAAAATAGGGTCGAAATAGAGGTTTATCGGTAGTGGTGGTAGTAGTGGTAGCAGTAGTGGTGGTGGTAGTGGTAGTGGTAGTAGTAGTAGCAGTAGTGGTTGTAGTAGTAGTGGTAGTGGTAGTGGTAGTGGTGGTAGTGGTAGTAGTAGCAGTCGCAGCAGGAGTAGTAATGGTAGTAGTGGTAGTAGTTGTAGTAGTGATGGTAGTAGTGGTGGTCGTAATGATGGTCATAGTGGTTGTGGTGGGAGTGGTAGTAGTGGTGGTAGTAGCAGTGGTAGTAGTGGTAGTGGTAATAGTAGCAATGGCAGCAGCAGGAGGAGTAGTAGGAGAAATAGTAGCAATAGCAACAGTTGTAGTAGCAGTTGTACCAGCAGCAGCTAAACCAAATTCAATTTTAAATTTCAAAAACCGTAACAAGAAAGGGGTAGAATAAGTCGAATGAAATCAAGAACTTGCAAGGAAGAATGTACCTAAATACTTAGCTAAACCAAATTCAATTTCAAATTTAAAGCAATCAAATGAAATCACTTGCGTGTTATTGTTAGTTTGGTGGAGATTGGAGGATTTGTATTCGAGCTTGTACAGTGAGTGGAGGGACCAGATATGAAGAGAAGGATTTATGAAAATGAGCCCAAAAATGTAAAATTTTTGAGTTTATTATAAATTAAAAAGTAAACAATAGAAACTATATGACCATGTCTATAATTTTTTTTAAAAGTCATCTTTGTACATATTGATTAAACAAAAGAATAAAAATATTTCAAAATAAGGTAACTTTGAACTCTATTGTTCTTTCTATAAATTTATATAGAGTAAATATCCCAAAATCTACACATAAAACTACGAAACCTGAACTTATAATTTAAAATAATCCCCTAATGCATCAATGTCACAATTGTCAAAATTAATAACATTAAGTATTTAGTATAATATTGACTTTAAAAAATTATTTGGTATAATAGGCCTAATGTTTAGTTTTACATTAATTATCATGGGCATTTATACCTCTTGAAGAAAAGAAAGTAGAGAATGGGATGATAACTTTTAAATTGAGCCAAAAAAAAACTATCCAAAATTAGTTATTACATCATCCTTTAATTTAAAAAAAGGATAAATTATTACATTAGAACAAGAGGGGATAACAAAATAAGAAAAACAAAGTACAAAGAAATAGCAAAAAATAATTAACTTTAAACAATAGCAGGAAATAACAAGATTGAACTCCTTAAGGGCAAAAGCAAATAATTATATATATATATATATATGTATATACATACAAACATACATATATACATACCTACAGATATATGTGTGTATGTGTGTGTGTGTGTGTAGAGACATACACACACATATATAGCAGTACACACACACACACACACACACACACACACACACACATATATATATATGGATACATATGCACACACACACACATAGATACGCACATACATACATACATACATACATACATACATACATACATACATATATATATGGAATGGATCAGGTAAGAACCCCATTTTAGATGAGAACTCAATGTTAAATAAGAACTTTTAATCAAAACTATCAATCTCCCAAGATTAGATCTCTACCACACAATCTGTCTCCTCTTTCCACCTCTTGGAAACCACTAGGCAGCCACCAAGCATTCAATTCACTGCGGCCAAATTTGCGTCTCAATGGCCATTCATATTTCTGGACTTCGCCTTTCTTCTCCTCATTTCTCTATCGTTTGGTTGTCGCACTGATGCTTGCTTGTAGGTTGCGTCCCAAAATATCAATGACGTTGATTGGGTGTGGCCGTGATAGAGACCATGTGAAAGAGGGTTCTCACCTGATCTTATATATACATACACACACACACACACACACACATACATACATACATACATATGTATGTAT
>JACYFF010031957.1:97800940-97819327 GCA_017589665.1 Selenicereus undatus
ATACACACACACACACACACACACACACATATATGTATATTCATATTTACGTATGCATGTGTGCGTGCGTGTGTGTGTGTGTGTGTGTATGTGTGTATGTACACACACACAAACATCTCAATGTGTGTATCATTATTATCTATACAATAAAAGGCAGAACTACCAGGCATCGTGGCTACTCCACATTTTTCCGGTGCCTGGCTGCATTGTTGAAAAATTTCTCTCAAGGATTAGTTTGCTCAAAATTTATACAATGGTTTTCAGTCTATTTTTTTAGTAATCAGCATTGTTTTGTAGTTTTAGGAGAGCTTTACCGCACATGAATAGAAGGGAGGAAAAAAGCATGTGGAGTTTTTTGGTGCGTGCACATATTTTTGTTTCCTCTTTACTTCTACTTCTACTGCTACTACTACTACTATTAATGCTTTCCCTTTGTTCCTCTTAGATGTTCATTCATCACCTTCTTTTAATATAAAATGTTTGTAAAAGCGTGAACTCCTCTTCTAAATTATATATTTGTTCGCCATAACATTGTGGTAATTAAGTATCACTTATTTACAAATTCACCATTTATTTTGGATAGATTTTTTTTATTTTGGATAGATTTTTTTCTTTCTTTTTTCTTTTTTGTTTTTTACATGCATTTTGCATTGAATCTGTTTTGTATAAATAGATTGAAACACACACATACACAACTTAGGGACAATGGAATCTCAATATCTCTTATGAAAACTAAGAACCATACCACAGTGTAATATACCTGGAATCTCAATATCTCTTATGAAAACTAAGAACCATACCATAGTGTAATATACCTCTTTTTGGATTCCTGAAATCCAATTCATTATAATTTATACCCAAGGCACAGTTTTTTTGAGTTTCTCTTGGATTTGATACTTAATATTTTTATGTTCAACACTTATTTATTTAGATAAATCAATTCCTAAAAAGTTGTAATTTTTTGAACGTTACTTGAAGAGAAAACTCATTTAGATTTTAACTCTGTCAAATTCATTTAGAGAAACATTTTTTGAACCTTCTTATGTCCTCTTTATGTTTGAGTAAGTACATCATTATTTAAATAAGTATAATTTATTCCATAAATCTAAGACTTAGTGCCTTTTTCCACTTTATTTTAAAATGGAAAGTGTAATTGATTTTTTCAATAAGCAAAATGTAATTAAACTTGTATACAATTTAATTACACAAAAAAAAATTAAATTTACAATTATATGTATTAATTTTTATATTTTTATGATTGACCTATGTTTTGCATGGACACTTGCACCTAGTATCATTTCGTTTACTCTTAAAGAAAAGTGGCAATTCAAGCAAAACAATTCTTCTCCAGCTTAAGTGCTTGCTTGGCATGCCAATTAATGATTTTCTTTTTTTCTTTTTCATGAGCTTGTTGTGTCTTTTCCACTAAAAAAAGGTCGTGTGAATTGTAGCCATTGTGCAAGGATTTTACTTTACAATATTGCCAATGTAGTGCTGCATTTGATGACAAAAATTGTACTTGCCGAGCTTATTTTAAGTTAGGTGACTCAAACTCTTTTTTTTTTTTTGCAAATATGCACATAAAAGTTCAAATAATACTGAAAACTATAGTTGTTAAATTTTTATTATTTGAATTTATTTAGTTTATATTCTATAGAGGTATTGATTTTTCTTGTAAACTAAACAATTAAATATGTAATTTTTGACATGATTTTAAGTAAAATGAGATATGAGTTTATGATTTCAAAATATTGGCTTATTCAAAAAATTATGTAAAACTATAGCTTTTTAATCTAAGATGTTAATTCAAACTTACTATTGCATTTGTTGTAAAACCATTTTCTCCATATTGGCTTTAGTCATTACCTTTTATATTTACCATAAGCCTAAAGATATTCCAATTTGTAGGTGTTAATTAACCCACCCTCTAAAATTTTTATGAGTTTTATAAACCACACGAGTTCAAATCCTATTTATATTGAATTTTATGTCTCTTTATGCACCAAACAATTATTTAAAATTTTACTCAACAATAGTAGTTAATATCTTTTATATATCCTCTTCACTTTTAGGCTTAAAAAGGGTAAATAATCAACAATTGCTTTTTGATAGAAGTAAATAATTTTCAAATTTAATATTAATATAGCTGAATTTTATCTAAACAACCAAATATAGATATTCTGACTATTTTAGGAACAAAAGGTCATTCTCATTTTAGAATTGATTTTTTTCACTTAGACCATTCATTATTGACCATGACTAATTCACTACAAGAAATCTCATTCGTCAGATTAAATTGGTCACCAATATCAACATTCTGACACAAAAATAATTTAGCGTCGAATTGGCATCAGATAAAATTCATCTCTAAGACCCTCATCACTAAAAACATTTGGCACCGGATTAAAAATCCGTCTATTAGAGTTGAATTGAGCATCAGATTAATGACCAACTTTAATTAGAATCGGACAGGAGTAGACACTATTAGAGACTAATATTCCTATTTAGCGTAAGATATGTCCGATGCTAATAGAGATTAATAACTAATCCGATGTTAAATTCATAGTAGAAAATATTGTCACTGTTCCTTATTAGCGTCGAATATTGTGCTTTCAGCGTCGGATTATCCGACGCTGATAATGACATATATTGTTTCTGTCGCTAAATTTCAATTTTTTTATAAAATCTTTTTGACTAATCTGACGATAATTGTGTAATTCCATCATGAATTTTGATAAATTTGGGCAACTTTTTGGTTGTTTTATGTATTTCTTGCACATAAATATTTTTCATTTCAATACACAGTTTACACATTCACAACACTTGGAACTCGTCAACAAATACACAAGCAATCATTAACAACACGTCAAACACATCCACAAATACGAAAATAACCATCCATCTCCAAAACAAACTCACATCCAACAAAGTTTCTTGAATACACTAATCAAGGAACAAGATCCGTTCACAGTCATGGGTGCGAAGGAATCCAACAAGTGCCAACAAACATCATCTATCAACACAAACCATAGTTTGGGACACAGACTGCGCTACCAAATGACAACATTCAACCAAAGTTCGTACTGCAAACCATAAGTCACAACTTACTAAGAATTAGTTAGAACTAGAACTAGACAACAAGTCGACTCTCGACTGGAGGCTATGGATGAGTCTCATTGCTTCTTTAAATTGGTGTTGTTGATCCTCCGCAATCTTTTGCTAATTCTCCATGGTCTTTTGCTGATTCTCCAAGGGCCTCCTACTCATCGAGTTGTTGTAGGGTTGATTTAAGCTCATATTGCAACTTAGAGTATTCGGAGGGAGTATACATAGAACCCGTAGAAACAGTGGAGGCAGTTAGTTTCTCATAAAATAATGTCATAGGCTTTCCCAACCCATAGATAGTAGATCTCTTACTCCATACACCCGATACTTCAGAATATAGTTGCTCTGCCTTATATATCCCTTCTTCAATACCTCGCTGAACTCTAAGAGCCTCATATTTTTCTCATCACAAATAGCTTTTATATATTCAAAAACTTCATAAGAGAAATACAAATAACATACAATAGACACCAAACTTTAAATTCACATAAAACCAAATAAGAAATCATGAAATTGTGTTCGTACCCACAAAGCTTTGGACCTATCATCTACAAAGACCTTCTCAAATTGAGCATCCTCCTTGCTATGACTCTGTGCAAACAATGTAGAGGGTATAGGAGTCTTCCATTCCTTTATCTGAAGAAAAAATGCAATTAATTCGTTAAAAAGCTACATTATGTATGGCATATAAGAGAAAAGAAATTTACTATTTGAACTTTATACCATTTTTCTTGCAAGATCTGCTGTTGGGATGGACCGTTGGCTATGTAAGGTTCCTGCTTTTGGCCCTGTGGTCCTGTTTTTTAAGCATTGTGCATATTTCTTTTGAAATTCTGGGGTGCCTCTTTGGGCCTTCAACCTTGCTCGCCCATTATCAAATGACCAAGAAACTTCTTTCTCATCAGGGGGTTTTGCAGCTTTGTTGACTAAGTTCCTTAGATTTTTGCCAACTGTCATATACTATCATTTATAAACTTCCTAAGTAAGCTCTAGGGCCCAAGTATATTGACCCTGTTTGAAAAATAACAAGCATATCAAAAAAAAAATATTCATAGAAACATTCACAATGCACAAGTATTAGAATTTTACCTCAAAAGTCCTCCACCACATCTACAGCTCCTCCCTAGGAAGATTCGAAATGCATCTGCACTGGCCATCATAAAAGCTCTTGATAGAGGCAGTTATAGCTCGTAACAAAGTTGAATTAGTAAACCTACATCGATTTTTACTATTGACAAATACAATGAACTCAAAGTACAAAAGTAATCTCAAAATAAGTATATTCAGTAATATACATACCAATAGTTCTCCTTTGATAACACTTTCTTCCTAAATGCTGACTCTTGTCGTAAGCCTTGTCCCTCCCTTGACTGAGATAGGACAACCGACTTACTGATACCAAAACTGGATATCGTACCAGTAACGGACTCATCATGATTTAATACAAAACCTTTATTCCTTTGAGGCATTCTTGTAATTCATACAACAAAGCATAAAGATTTAGATAAAAAAACAAACATTAAATGGATGCATGGAAGAATATCATTACGCAACTCATAATGGATCACTGTTAGTATATTACAATAATCACTTCAAAATATATATGTAGTCATACATCATCATCGTTAGCAATAATGTCCTCATCAATGTCATCATCATACAACAAAAGAGCTTTCTCATCCCCTTCCTCTTCCCTTTCCCCGTCCAAATTATTCGAACCACTTCCTACACTTGAATCATTTTCACCATCTTCTTCTTCACCAATGTCCTCAAAGTGAAGTCTAGCTTCTTGGTTCTGTTCAAACTCACATAAAGTAGGAGGATTATCATTGGTATCCTCCTGAAAAGTTGTATCATCAAGCGGGGTTTCAATTGTTGGCCTTGGTTTTATCTTATTGTTTGCCCATCATTGATTTCTATTGTTCCTAGTACTCGGATAAGGGGTGAAATACACTTGCATCACTTGAGACGCTAATACAAATGCATCGTACTTAGGATACTTCTTCGTATGGTTGATATCTACCAGTTTGTATTGTTCATGTGTATTAACACCCTTTATAGAGTCAAACGATCCACATTTGAACATGATCGTCTTGTAAAAGTAAGATCTCGCTATGTACTCCAACTCAATCACTTCTTACAGAATGTCATAGTAATCAATGTCATCTATACCCTTCACAGATATTCCATCGTTTGCAATTGACTTGTTTTGCCCATATTTGTAAGTATGAAAGTTGTAGTTATTTATGTTGTAGTAATTTCAAGTACGCACATCTTTCTTTGGACCATGCACTAAGATTATAATTAATTCATCATTCTCATTTGAGTTGAAGACCTATGTAATTACAAATACATGTTAATGAATAAGTCATTCGCATCTCAACCTAATATTATATTATTAATATACCGACCTTTGCCTTAAACCATTTAGGAAATTCTTTATCGAACTTAGTCCACACTTCATCCTTCTTGACATGTGGATGTAGCCTAACCATTTCATCCTCAAATTGCCTATGTCCATGGAGAACCAATTATCAATTATCACTACTTAGTTGTAATAAAAATATGGCATGTAACAACACACTTTAAATTGACTGATAAAGGTGACGACGGCCATACCTTTTATATTCTTCTAAGAGTCCACAATTCGAAAGAACATATGCATGAACTGCATCATACTCAAGTTGATCAAGGTATATAACACAACCTTCACCGGGGGCATGCACCACATTAGAAGAAAATACCTCAAGAATTTGTTTATCACTATTCTCCTCTACGTTAGGACAAACATTTTGTCCAATATCTCTTGTTTTTGTGTCAATATTTTGCTTAAAGTGAACGGCACAAAAGCTGGAGATTTCTTTAGTTAAGTATGCATTGCATATTGAAGCTTCAACATGTACTTTGTTGCCGACTTTCTTCTTTAAATGATGTAAAAACCTACATCATAAGTTAATATAATAAGAGACTTCTCATTAATAATCCTAAATGGTGAGTGAACAGGAATCATATACCATTCAAATAGATACGTGCACCTGTATTGAACTAGCCCACCGACTTTAGCCTCATATGGTAAGTGCAGAGGAAGATGCTCCATCACATTGGAGAAATATGGAGGAAAAATCATCTCTATCTTACACAATATTTCAGAAATATTTCTCTCTAAGCGAAGTGCATCGTTCATTTGTAAATTGGATGCACATAGATCCCTAACGAATTGGCTCAATTCGGTGAGGACTTTCCAAACATTTGTAGGAAGTAATTCCCTCACAGTTATGGGCAAGAAACTCTCTGTAAAGATGTGACAATCATGGCTTTTTAAGTTATGTAACTTTGCATTTTTACCATCAACACATTGACTAAAATTGCTAGCATAGCCATCCGGAAGCTTAAGCTATTTTAGCCATTCACATAAGGTATTAGCTTCCTCTTTACTCATAACGTAGGGAGCATTAGGGACGGTTTCACTTCCTTCTCCATCTTCATGTTTGGTTGTCTGGATATGAAGTATTCGACACTTACAATGAATGGCTAAGTCCCTTATTGCATTAATATCGCCCTTAGTTTTTCCCTTCACATCCATGATTGTATTGATTACTTGGCCGAACAAGTTCTTCTCAACATGCATGACATCCAAGTTGTGGCGCGTGAGAAGGCCTTTGCAATTTGGTAATTCCCAAAATATACTTCATTTTGTCTAGTTGTGAGACCCAAGGTAACCATCAATTATGCCATGGTAATCAATAGAATTAGGCATCAAACGTATGTTGTCCCATACCTTATTATCTTCGAGCCGAGGAGAAGGAGGTGAATGTTCAACCCTATTCTTCAAGAAAGCAGTCTTATTGGACTAAAAAGGATGATTTTCGAGAAGAAATTATTGATGACAATCAAACCATGTATGTTTCTTCCCAAGTTTTAGCCTAAATATCTTTGTCCTCTAGATGCAATATAGACAAGCTAATTTTTCGGATGTCACCCAACTAGACAGTGTCGTATGCCAGAAAGTCACTTATAGTCCACATAACTGCTACCTTCAATGTGAAGTTTTGTTTCCCTGAAACATCATATGTTTGAACGCCTTCTTCCCATAATCACTTCAATTCCTCAATTCGTGGTTGTAAGTTGACATCAAGCTTTCCCTCAAGACTCTTTGGGCCAGGAATTAATAAAGTAAGAAACATGTAGTGCTTCTTCATACACAACAAAGGTGGTAAATTGTATGGAGTTGCAATTACTTGCCAACATGAGTATGTCTGGCCAAAATTTTCAAAAGGGGTGAACCCGTTAGTATATAACCCAAATCGAACATTGCAGGATTTAGTGGCAAATTCCTTGAAAGTCGTATTAAAATATTTTTATGCTTCACTATCATACGGATGAGCCATGGAACGACTTCCACATGGATTCTCATAATGCCACCTCATTTGCCCCATTGTACTCTTAGTTGTGTACAATCTCTGTAATCTTGGCCCGATTGGAAAGTATATTAGTACTTTGTTTGTAATGCCTTTACCCCCTCAATGTCTTCTTCTCATATCTATCAGCTCCACAATGCTCCCATATTTCCAAATCAGCTTTACCTTTTAAATACAACATGCACCCACTAGGACAAGCATCAGTTCTCTTATCTGGAAGTCGCAACATAGCAAGCAACTTCTTTGCGGAATAAAAAGTGTCAGACATCTCATTATCAAGTGAGCATATTTCTTTCATCAATGACAGCACATTATCAACAGCTTTGTTTGGGAGATTAAACTCACATTTGATGTTTATGAGCCGTGACACCACCAATAATAAGGACAACTCGCAACCCTCATGCAAAGGTTTCTTAGCTGTTTCCAACATTTCAAATAATTTTTTTGCCTCTTCATTTGGTTGTTCATCCAAACTTTCCTCAATCCAATTTGATGACATATGCTCAAAAGTGTCCATCACCATTTCCTGAATAAGTTCTGCCTCCACACTTGATGTTCCACTAATATTAACCTCTAAATCAAGATAGGTCTCTCCATGGTTAATTCAATCAAAACAGTTAGGGTGAAACCCATATTTATATAAATGTAATTTCACTATGTCCTCATCTAAGTAAGGCACATTCTAACATTTACTACAAAGGATCCTCGATTTATTTGACTTCTTGAAACTTTCTTCTTGTTTGGAAAATGCGGTAAACCCTTCTTCTACCTTATAGATGAACTCTTTCTTTAAGTGTTTTCCATCAAACCTTTCATACATCCATTCTCTATTTGTCCTCATACTACATATACAATACTAAACCACTTAAGTATTCTTGTCATATAACGTTAACCTACTAATCATACTTGCATAATATTTTTCATTCAATTGCATAATACAAAGATTTCATTTTGTGATTAACATGAAGACAATCGGAAACAACACAATCTCATCACACATATAAAATTAGGATGTAATCCATAAATATCAACAACATCGCGTATAAATGTTCATAACATCGCATGACATGCTCATGACTAACGTCCTTCTATATGGATAGATGGTCCTAAACCCATTCAAGAATTATATGATATTAGGTCGTATGGTTATGTTCTTGCACACTTTGACAAAAATTCGGTAGCACTTTCCCTTCCTTCTCCAAATACAAGCTATAAAGATGAAACAACTAATGCTTATGGGAATACAACTCACCAAGACATTAAGTAGCTAATCTTTATAATTGTACCAAGTGAACAAATGGGAATTACCACCTTAGATTTGTCAAATGTATGCAAAGATTTAATAACCACACAACCTAATACCATAATATTCCTAAACTGTCCAACACGGATAATTCAAAAACTTATACATAATGAATTGATGCCCTTAGTACTACACACATAAGAACATGTGTACAGCGTTTTGAGAATAACTTATTATGTATAACTTTTCGAACGGGTTCTCTAAGCTTATGAGATGCATGATATATATATATATATATTATAATATAAAAGAAATGTTTGGTTGACTCTTCTCCCCTTCATTTTCGAGTTGTTGGCAAATTAACACCATTGTTTTCATTAGGTGATCAATCTCCACTATTATAACAAATTACCTAAAAAAAATATAGAAAAACCCCAACTTGACTTCCAAGTTGCCAAGCTCCCAAAAAAAAATACAAAAAAAAAACTACCCAGCAATTATACGCAGGTTCCCCACTTCCCCACTACCACATGAGAAGTTACACACTTCAACTTCCACACCCAACCAGCCCAACTTTTCCCACAACCAGCGCCGCCATTGAGGATAATTTGCAAATTTTGCATCTCTCCCCCTTCTCACACTTTGGTTCTCGCCCTATACCATTATTGGTGCCTTCTTCCCATCAAACTGCATCAGCAGCCAATGCCTACATGCCATTGCAAAAGGTTAGAGTTTTATAATATCTTTCACATATGAAGCTATGGTATTTTTCTTATAAAATTGGGTTCACACTTTCTACTGCAATTCCTGATTTTGCATATACAGGGAAAGAAGTCAAGAAAGGAAGGATATGAGAATTCATACCAAGAACACTACCGAAGTACATTGTGGTAAGTACAACTAAACTAAATAAAAATGCATAAAGCGTATTTTTCATCTATATTTTTAGGTTCACTGTTTCTAATGCAACTCCTGAAATTGCAGATAGACGACAAAGAAATCAAGAAAGAAAGGGAGCTGAGGATTTATATGATACCACTATTCTGGTGAGTGCAACTAACACAAGCATACAGGCACTACAGGGGGATGATCTCCTTATAGGCACATGATAAGACTTCCACATCTGAACACAAATATTGGGCGGGGGGAGGTGAGCAATCAGAAACCACTATCAAAGACTTCCACATCTGAACATGAGCAAACTTTTTGCTTCGGTACATATTTTATGGTCATCATCTCCATGTCACTCAATCAATTGGTTTGCTATATCTTGCCGAAAACATAAATCTCTTTTGAAATAAAATTACAATAGCAACACAACCAATGGAATGAATAAAACATGCAACAAGTGGAAAAAACATTGAGAAACCATAATGGACCACAAACCACTTGTGTTGAGTTCATAGATGTACGGATTACAACTTAACATTTTGAAAAAATTAAACACGATCCAACTTAAAGCTAATTGCACAGAGAATAAGCAGAATAAATTAAGAAGATGTCAGCCTACGTACACCAACATATAATCAATACATTGAGCATTTGAAGGAGATTATTATGGCAATGTATAGTTCCATAGTATTTAACAACCTGAACCTTATATCTTCCACATGTAGGGACCAACCTAAATATACTATAACTTAACAGTTTTCAAGAATTAGACATGATCCAACTTAAATATAATTGAAAACAGAAAAAGCAAAACTACGTACACTAACATATATTTGGGTTCATCTTTACTAATGTAACTCCTGAAATTGCAGATAGACGGCAAAGAAATCAAGAAAGAAAGGGAGCCAACGATTTATACAAGACCGCTACCTAATTACATTCTGGTGAGTGCAACTAACCCAAATATACATGCATTACGAGAGGGTGATCTTCACATGGGCACATGATAAGACCTCCACATTTGAACATGAGCGAACTGTTTGCTTCAGTACATATTTTATGGTCATCATCTCCATCTCACTCAAACAATTGGTTTGCTAAAATAGAAATCTCTTTTGAAATAAAATTACAAAAGCAGCACAACCAATCAAATGAATAAAACATGCAACGAGTGGAAAAAACATTGAGATACCAGAATGGACCACAAACCACTTGTGTTGAGTTCATAGACATATGGATTACAACTTTAACAGTTTTTAAAAATTAAACATGATCCAACTTAAAGCTAATTGCACAGAGAATAAGCGGAATAAATTAAGCACATGTCAGCCTACGTACACTACCATATAATGAATATATTAAGCATTCGAAGGAGATAAAAAGCAAAGCGTACACACCTCACGGGAAATAGATAAATAAATCAATAACTGCTCCTTAAAATATGGTAAGCAAAATGACCAATCAAAAAGTCGGCCTGTATGAGGAAAAGAAGTTATCTGCATACATGAATGATATATCATAACAGATGTTACCAGTTATTAAATTGGCACAAACCATTGATATATTATTATTTTAATTCAACTAGATTTTGGCAATGTATAGTTCAACATTATTTAACAAACATATCGTTAAATCTGCCACATGTAGGGACCAACCTAAATCTATTATAACTTAACATTTTCAAGAATTAAACATGATCCAACTTAAATATAATTGAAACAGAAAAATCGGATCTAATTATAACAACAGCACAACCAATGGAAAGAATAAAACATGCAACGAGTAGAAAAAACATTGAGATACCAAACTGGACCACAAACCACTTGTGTTGAGTTCATAGATATACGGATTACAACTTAACAGCTTTTAAAAATTAAACATGAACCAACTTAAAGCTAATTGCACAGAGAATAATCAGAATAAATTAAGCACATGTCAGCCAACGTACACTAACATATAATGAATATATTAAGCATTTGAATGAGAGAAAAAGCAAAGCGTATACATCTCACGGGAAATAGATAAATAAATTAGTAACTGCTCCTTAACATATGGTAAGCAAAATGACCAATCAAAAAATCAGCCTGTATGAGGAAAAGAAGCTATCTGCATACATGAATGATACTCAAAACGAATGTTACCAGTTATTAAATTGGCACAAACCATTGATATATTATTATTTTAATTCAACCAAATTTTGGCAATTTATAGTTCAACATTATTTAACAAACTTATCGTTATATCTGCCACATGTAGGCACCAACCTAAATCTATTATAACTTAACAGTTTTCAAGAATTAAACATGATCCAACTTAAATATAATTGGAAAAAAAAAATCGGATCTAATTATAACAACAGCACAACCAATGGAATGAATAAAACATGCAACGAGTGGAAAAAACATTGAGATACCAGAATGGACCACATACCACTTGTGTTGAGTTCATAGATATACGGATTACAACTTAACAGTTTGTAAAAATTAAACATGATCCAACTTAAAGCTAATTGCACAGAGAATATGCGGAATAAATTAGGCATATGTCATACTACGTATAGTAACATATAATGAATATATTAAGCATTTGAAGGAGATAAAACTCAAAGTGTACACATCTCACTGCAGCATGATATTATCAACAACCCAAGCAATCTAAGAAGCACTAGCAAAGAAATTCTATAAGTACACGGATGAGCAGCCCCTGAATAATGTTGACTACTTAGGTAAACGACATGATAATTGAAATTATAGACCCTTGACACTGACATATAAGTGGGAGAAAACAGTTTGCTTGGGTACATCAGTGATGTGTAGGTTTCGGGACACAATTTGGGGTAAACAAAGCTCAGTCAAAAAACACAATAACATATAACATTTGCAGAAAATTGTACATGATTCAACTTACAGCTAATTGACAAGATAAAAACCCAGAATAAATTGATCAAACCCTAAACTACGTAACCTACTATAAACTGAACACAATAAGCAAACAAAGAAAGGGAGAGGGTATCAATGAATCATTCCTACACCCATGTGACAAGATTGAGGAAATATGAGGGAAAAGATCAACATCATAGTCAAACAGAACAAGTTGGCAATTTAAAAACTCAAACACAAACAACAGGTGGGCCTTGCCAAGATCAATATATTCAAAACTGTATGCACGAACTTGCGTTCTGTTGCTCTTATGTGCTTATTCCACACACACTCCCTATGGATTATTGAACATGGACAACCCTTCCTCAAAACCAGAACCCCCTAATAAGGCCTCCTTTGTCCTTGACTCTCAACATTTCCCCCCATTTCAAGAACCCTAGCCCAACAAGAATAACAACAACATTCAAGGCTGATTCCACGATTTTGTGGTCAAGACAACGCATACACACAAAGACATCAAAATCTCAGAAATATTTAGCTACATAAAACATTAATGCAAACATATATTCAAGTTATATATCTAGCATTTTCAAATTATCAAGGATAAAGGTCAAGGAATCTACAATTAATTACTTACTTGTCTTCATAAAAAAAAGGCTCCATCAATGGTGAAAACACCATTCCCTTTCTCAAACACACGCATATCTAACCTCAACCTGGAACAACGACAACAAAATACAGGAGAAATAGAGGACCCAACCAAAAAAAACAACACGGAGCCAACAAGATGAACCAGAACCAAAACAACCAGATCACCAAAAACAAGAAGCAAAGGGCGAGGATAATTCATGCCAAGATCACTATGAACAAGAAATAAATTTAACAAAAGGTGGTCCAAACTGGATGAAATTACGAAAAATTAATATTACACCATGAAAGAAGATGCAAACCATGCTCCAAGGTAGATATATAAACAATGCTTAGAACGTGAGCAACGCCATCAGATCCGCTGTGGAGAGGTGGCGCGTGTACTGCACACGCCGCCGACGAAGGTGTCATCCGACGCCTTTCTTCCTCCATCGTGTTTCCAAACCCCTGATCTGCCCAATCCATACTGAAATTTCAACGTAACACCATACACAGCGGCGCGTACATCCACGCGCCACCGTCATAGAGGCGTGTTGGCGGTGTGTGTAGTACCGATGGACTTGGCTTTGGCCGATCTACAAGTGGGTGTTGTTGTATTATTTAGGTGGCGGCGCAAGGGTGGTGGACGACGCACATCTCATCATTTGGCCACCCAGTGAACGACGAACCGTGGGAGAATTACAGATCTGGATGGAGCTTTCTCCTCCAATGATTCCAACAACGTCGTCGGTTCTTCACCTCCCAGCCTCGAACTCACTTAATCAATCGAACACAGACGACAAAATTAGCAAAACTAGTCGGGGGTCAGTGAACGGTTTAGAGGTGAGAGAGAGTAAAGGTTGAATGAATGGTGAGAGGTGAGAGCAAGTCAGTGGGGAGGATTAGAGGAGAGCGAGAGAGAGAGAGCGTGTTGCAGTAAGCGAGATAATGTCGGTGTTAATGGTGGGAGGCGCTTGAAAACCGGGGGGTGTATTTATCTGGGGGTTGTTGCAATAACCCTAAACTTTGGTCCAAAAGCCTCTCTAGTCTTTTGTTTTGGACATCATCACCCTTATTTTATAAATGAAAGGTAACATCACTAATTTATTGAGTTAACTAGCATACACCCCCTTCATATTTCACTAAATAATATTCCTAACACATAATTTTTGAAATTAATATTTAGCCTCCCTAAAGTTAAAAATAATTATCATTTGCCATCCAAAAGTTCCAACATAAGGGGGTTACACAATAAAACATTTCCTGCACAAGATAACAAATTCAGTAATCGGGAAGTTCAAACAATGATTCCTAAAATTGTGGGTTAAATGGAGGTATTTGATAGTATTTCTTAATCTACTACTTAATTTATTAGGTCACATCATCACCTAACTACTTAATTTTTGACATAACATATCTTATAAGTAATGCTTTTGTCATCTTAACCCGAAGTTTCATCATTTGAACTAATACATGTGTTAAATTTCTTTGCTCGTTTGATTTGCCTCTTTTCAGTCTATTAATGTGCATACATTAGAGGATGACATATTTTTGATATGATGGTTACCGTTCTTTTCTTATTTCACTTATCTACATTTATCACTCTCCCATTTCCCTCTCGATATTAATGTACTGCTACACAAAATACATACACATTACTCCAATAAAAAAAATATATACATCAAATGCGTAAATAATAAATGTAAGGCTATAACATATGATTGCAATAACTACATCAATTAGAATACAAATATTTACTTGAAATAAACAACGCACTGCACAGCCTAATATAGCATCAGAAAAAAATTGGTACACATTTACACAATAACAACATTAAAAAAAAGTACAGAATGAATAGATATATGTAATACGTTATAATATTGTGGGGTTGGAATATCCAAACAATATCTACATATGTGACTTTGTCTATATAAATTATTTATTTGGAACAACATAACACAATTTGAAATCTTGACACATACCTATCTTTCCAAATAAAATTATTGGATTAACGTACTGGCAACAAAATTGAACGCTTTTAACATTACACAAAACCATTGTATTTTACCTATAATCGAATTTATGACCAAAAACATTTTAA
The DNA here is from genome assembly GCA_017589665.1 of Selenicereus undatus. Lineage (NCBI taxonomy): Eukaryota > Viridiplantae > Streptophyta > Magnoliopsida > Caryophyllales > Cactaceae > Selenicereus > Selenicereus undatus. Next base: position 97,816,205 of record JACYFF010031957.1, read on the forward strand.
CTTAAATCTATTGAACATTATAACACGTATACTTATTACATCTAGACAGAGCGCTGTAAAAGCCAATACTTTGATTTATATTAATGCGAACAATAATACAACAACAACAACAAACTCCCAGTGTGGGTCCCGCTTTCACGGGGTCCGAGGAGATCCAGCTGTAGGCAACCTTATCTCTACCAGTATTCCTACCCATAGAGAGGTTGATTCCACAAGACCCACAAAACAGTTTTGATAAAAAGTTTATAGAGAAAATGATTGCGAAACCATTTACGGAGTAAGCGAAGGGGGAAGAGAAAAGGGGTCGGATAGCAAATAAAGAAGGGGTAGAGACATACCTGAACAAACCAAGGGCGCTTAGTGCCGTCACATCCCAGAAAAGCACGACCTACAGACAAGCAAACCAAAAACCCTACCCGCCCTACACCGCCTAGGCTACTGCCCCCTACGGAGGCGGACCCCTACAATCCGAAACCTTAATCCTGTCCCGCCACAGCCTCCTATCTTGAGTCATGTCCTCCGTAAGACCGACAACTCTCATGTCCTCTCTAACCACTTCTTTTAGGCTCTTCTTCGGTCTACCCCTTCCTCTCTTACCATCGAGGGGGTGAATCATCTCACACATTCTCACTGGGGCGGCCACACTTCTCCTCTTCACGTGGTCGAACCATCTGAGCCTCGATTCCCTCATCTTCTCCTCTATGGGGGCCACTTCAGCTAAACCCCTGATTACATCATTCTTAATTCTGTCCAACCTCGTAAAACCACACATCCACCTGACCATTCTCATCTCAGCTACCATCAACTGTTGGACCTGCATCTTTTTTAGAGGCCAACACTCCGATCCATAGAGAACAGCCGGTCTAACTACCATCCGATAGACTTTGCCTTTCAATCCTATGGGCACTCTCTTGTCACACAGTACCCCTGACGTTGACTTCCACTTTTGCCAGCCCACTCTAATCCGCTGGCTAGTATCCTCGTCAATGTCCCCATTTTGCTGGATGATCGAGCCCAGATGCTTAAATTTTGCGACCTTTGGTATGACCCTCCCATCGAGAACGACTTCTCCCCCCTCTTCTGTCCTTCCGCTGAAACAACAGTGTAGGTATTCCGTTTTCGATCTACTCAACCGAAAGACCCTAGCCTCCAGCGTATGCCTCCAACTCTCCAACCTGTCGTTCACCCCCTGCCTGGTGACATCGATAAGAATGATGTCATATGCAAATACCATGCACCATGGCACCTCGTCCTGGATTCCTCTAGTGAGTTCATCCAAAACTAATGCCAAAAGAAACGGACTTAAAGCGGAGCCCTGATGCAGGCCCAAACTAACAGCGAAGTCATTGGAGACCCCTCCCGGAGTTCTAACGCTCGTCCGCCGTCCCTCGTACATATCCTTGATTACACAAACGTACGCGGGCGACACCCTTTTCTCTTCCAAACACCTCCACAAAACCTCCCTTGGAACTCTATCATACGCTTTCTCCAGGTCTATGAACACCATATGGAGATCCACCTTTCTGTTCCTGAACAAGCCCATGAGCCCTCTAAGGAGGTAGATCGCCTCAATGGTCGACCTGCCTGGCATGAAACCAAATTGGTTATCTGAAATCTCTACTTCCTCTCGCAGCCTTATCTCAATCACCCTCTCCCACAGTTTCGTAGTGTGGCTGAGCAGCTTGATGCCTCTAAAGTTATTACAATCTTGGATATCCCATTTGTTTTTGTACAGTGGGATGATTGTGCTGGCCCTCCACTCTCTGGGCATTTTGGTGGTCTTGAAAATAATATTGAAAAGCTCCGTGAGCCACTCTAGACCCTCTTCCCCAATACACTTCCAAACTTCTACTGGTATCTGGTCCGGGCCCACTGTCTTCCCATTCGCCATCTTCTTTAAGGCCTCCCTAATCTCCTCCTTAATTATCCTCTCGCTCGCACACTGATCGCTACACTCTCCGTCCGAACTACAGTCGGCTCCCCCCTTCCCCATTGAGGAGTTTAGCAAAGAAACTTTGCCATCTCTCCTTAATTTCAGCATCCTCCGTCAACACCTTTCCCTCTTCGTCCTTGATACACCTTACGACTCCTAAATCCCTAGTCTTTCTTTCCCTGGCCCTAGCTAGTTTAAAAACTTCTCTCTCCCCTTCCTTTGTCCCCAATCTATGGTACAGTCTATCAAACGCCTGACTCTTTGCTACTGCCACCGCCCTCCTGGCTACTTTCTTGGCCTCCTTGTATCCAATCTTCTTTTGCTCCCTCTCGTCCTCCGAACTGCTCCTCATGAGCTCCGCGTAAGCATCTTTTTTTGCCTTGACTTTCTCCTTTACCACTTCGTTCCACCACCAGGCGCCCTCCATCCAGTTGCCGCCTGCCCTGGAAAGACCTAGGGTTTCCTTAGCCGACCTTCCTTAGCCGACCTTCGGATGCAATCTGCCACAGCGTCCCACATCGCATCGGCGTCTTCTGGCCTCTTCCAAGCTCTCTCCTCGGCTATTCTTTCTGCTATTAACCTCGCCTTCTCCTTTGAGAGGGTCCACCACTTTATTCTGTGTTCTCCGGCTCTCCTCGTCAACCTCTTAGGATACTTGAACTCTGCATCTAAGACCAGCAACCTGTGTTGGGTTCCCAGCAACTCGCTGGGAATCACTTTGCAGTCTTTACACAAGCTCCGATTTTCCCTCCTCGTTAGGAAGTAGTCAATCTGGGTTTTGCAAGAGCTACTCTTGAAGGTCACTAGGTGGTCCTTGTTGAAGGGTTTTGAGTGAGACGGAAAAATAACTAAAGAAAAAGGAAATTGATACCTCAAATACTCACGATTGTCAGTCGTAGTATTTTAAGGGTCGGTCCACAGGGAAAACACGTGATTATGGCCATTTAAAACTAAATACTTAAACTAATTAACTAATTAAACTAAACCTAACCTTCATATTGATTAACTAACTAAATCAAATTAAACAACTAAATTTACCATTAACCATAGTTCAACTAACAACCTAATGATTTTAATTATTTCAGATTTCCAAAATCAAACTCAAGGCAGAATACGACACTAGTAGGGAGAGGGAATTGAATTGAAGCAGAACCAGAATTGAAACACTGCAAATTCGAAGACCAAAAAAA
>JACYFF010031957.1:97819337-97925086 GCA_017589665.1 Selenicereus undatus
AATTGGTGGAAAAGTACCTTAAAAATATCACATTTTTGGCTCAAACAGTCCTCCTTCTTCTTGAATAAGGAGTTGACCACCAACAAATCAAAGACCATTGCGAAGTCCAGCACAGAGATCCCTCCCGCATTTCTCTCTCTGAAACCGAAGCCCCCGTGGACCCCATCATATCCCGCTACCTCCGGTCCGATATGGCCGTTAAAGTCTCCTCCTATGAACAGTCTCTCGATCCGAGGTACCTCCTGGGTGACCTCATCTAGGTCCTCCCAGAAGAGCTTCCTAGTTTCCTCCGGCAGGCCTACCTGTGGCGCATACACGCTCACCACATTCACGAAAACTGAACCCACCAAAACCTTAATGGCCATAATCCGGTCGCTCTTACGCTTCACTTCGACCACCTGGTCCGCCAAATCCTTCACAACCAGGATGTCGACTCCATTCTTTGCCTTGGATGACCCCGAGTACCAAAGCTTGTACCCATCAATCTCTCTAGCTTTCACTCCAACCCACTTCGTCTCCTGGACACACGCTATACTAATCTTACGCCTACGCAGAGACTTAACTAATTCTATCGACTTACCCATGAGGGACCCAATATTCCAGGACGCTAGGCGTACCTTCCGCAACCCTAACCCCCTCCTAACCCCAAAACTCCCTGGATGACAGACTGAAACAGCTACATGGCCTGCCACAGACGCAGAGGCCTACGAGGCCAACGAACTCCCTAAAGATCTACAAACTTAAAAGACTATAGCAAAAAAACTAAGATAAAACAATAACATTAATACCCCCACCGCAACAACAAAAAACACACGCTAGCGAAATAAGTTAATACCACGAACTGCGGCAACTAACTTAAAAAAATAATCACTAAATACAAGTAAAGTTGCCTTGCTACAAAAAAATAAATAAAATAGCTATGATCAAAAAAGAGTAATCTTAAGATGGGATTAAAACCGAGGAATAGATACAAAAAACTAATCCACACTAATTAAAAAAATAAACTAGTATTAAACCCAAGCGACGCAGCCAAATGAGGACTCAACACTGAAATCGACACAGCGAAAAGAAGCCCAAACAGGACCAGCATGACAATTGCGTAAGAATGAGGACTCAACAGAGGAGAACTCAACAGAACTAGCCTAAACACAACGCAACCAAATGAGGACCAAACAGGGGAGAACTCAACATGGGCAGAACGCATCAAAACGGAGCCAGAAAGCATACCAAAAAATACAAAAATCTAGCTGAAACAATATAAGAAACGCAAATAATCTGAGACGGGGGGTAGATGGAACCTGGGGTTAAAGAGGTGAAGAGCGAGCCAACAACTTCCAAACCCACGCAACCCAATTTCAGCCACGGGAAAGAACCAAAAGACCCACCTTGGGGATCCAAGATTTGCGTCCACAGGGGAGAATTAAACCCAAGAGGTCGAGAACGACAATTTCCGGCCACTGGAGCGAGATGCCGGCTCAGGGACTCGGGTCTCAGGTAGTGCGAGATGCCGGTTCTGTGCTATGGTACCCAAAAAACAGGGGACCCAAAAATAGAGAGAGACGCAGGGGAGGACCAGGGAGGGGCTATGCTATGGTACTCACCGTCGACGACCCACACTGTCGGCGACCTGTTACTACTGGTGGACGCTACCCGAGGACGGCCAAGTGACCGTTCTGTGCAAAATCGGAAAGAGGGGTGCGCTGACACTCGTCCCAGAAGAGAGAGAATAGAGAGAGAGATAGGTTGGCTAGATTTGAATAATGCGAACAATAATACAAAATTGATAAATACTAATACAATAAATACATCAAACAAGTACATAGTAAATGGAAGGGTATAATACATTATCTTCTTCTTCAGTATGAATAAACACCCAATAACCACATAGTTTAACATCTTATTCAATTTAAAACAATGCAACTTAAACATCTTACTCACTTTTATAAAGACTTTATATGCTACACCACTAATGACATCTATTTCAAAGACTATGAATCTTCCAATCATTTAATTGGGCTCATGTTCAACACTTACATAATATACAAATGCACTTACCTTTGCACATACATAACAAACACATGCACAACTAAAAATCCATTAAACATTGACAAAGAAGTCATCCTCCGTGCGTGTGTGTCACTACACATAACACCACACAGACGTACTTTTCCAATTCACCAATAACTTACGTTTTCTTTCATACATATATATATATATATATATATACATATATATATACATATATATATACATATATATATACACATATATATATACATATATACATATATATACATATACATATATATATATATACATATATATATATACACATATATATATATACATAAATATATATATATATATATATATATATATATATATAGACTCCTAGGAGAATAATATGCCCCCAGACTCAACAAGAAGGTGGCTCAGGTACAAGCAAGCTCGGCTTAATGCTAAATGGAGGTTGTTCACAAAGAGAAATAGAGATGCCAACCATCCAGTGTATATCATTCAATATCAGCGATATCAAGAAGAAGCCAGAATGTTGGACTTCAATTTTGTCACGATCAGGAAGGAACACACTTGTGAGAAAATTCACACATCGGTGGATATTCACTGGAACAATGACCACTTGCATTCATTGTAATGCAACGATGTGGTATGATGAGAAGGTGCGAAGCGGCAGAAATCATGAACTTCGCTTCAGAATATGTTGCCACTTCGGTCAAGTTAGATTGGCTCCATTACCTGCACCCCCACCTCTTCTTACTTCATTGTTTAGTGATAGAACCTTTATAGAGAATATCCACATTTATAACTCCATGTTGTCTTTCACTTCGATGGGAGCAAGTATTGATTACTCTCTTATGGATGGTCGTGGACCATACACATTTCGAATAAGTGGAGCAAACTATCATCTAATCGGGTCGTTAATGCCATCTAAAGGCCATGCCCCAAGATTTGCACAACTTCATATTTATGACGTGCAGTATGAGTCTCGCAATAGAATCAACGTCGTTAGGAGGGGATGCAATGTAAATGGGGTCGACTCATCCATCGTAAATAATTTGCAACAAATGTTGAATGCATGCAATCCATATGTACAAGTATTTCGTCAGGCAAGAGACATAATTACTATTGATAATATTCATGATATGGGCATTCGCATCATCATTGCAAGGCCGGGGGCAATATATACGACCAACTGTTGATGAAGTTGTTGCTCTTATTATGGGAGGTGAAGGTGCAGAGGCTGTTGGTACTGACATAATTTTAAGAACAGTTACTGGAAATGTAAGGCGAATATATGGGACCCATCCTTCTTATATGGCCCTCCAATATCCACTCTTATTTCCTTTTGGAACTGATGGATGGGTACGCGGCATTCCACTAGCTGAAGGGTCAAGTAACCACAGTGAAGGTGTTACATTACTCCAATATTATGCATACAGAATACAGTTTAGAGTTAACAAAGTAAACATTTTGCTTCAAGGAGGGAGATTGTTCCTTCAATTTATAGTAGATTGTTACACTGTTATTGAGCATGAACGTCTTCGTTGCATACGAGACCACCAAAATGTGTTGCGCATTGAACTGTATGTTGGTTTAGAAGACGTTATCATCGCTGGCGAATCCAATGCCAGCACCATTGGTCAAAGGTGCATCCTACCTTCCTCTTTTACTGGAGGTCCACAGTACATGAGGAAACACTTCCTTGACGCGATGGCAATATGTGCACATATTGGGTATTTCTTTACCACATTTAACTGTAACCCAAATTGGCCTAAAATACGAGAAGCACTAGATCCACAACCTGGACAACATGGGAATGATAGGCCAGATATTGTAGCCCGTGTCTTTCAACTACGTCTGCAGGAGTTGATGCGAGATTTCAAGGAGAAAAACTTTTTCGGCATTGTTGTTGCAGGCCTGTTTGCACTTGTGAAACATTGTTTCCATTTTGCATTTTTATATAACAAGCGTTGGTAACTTTATTTGTTTTCAATTTTGTAGATATCTATGTTATTGAATTCCAAAAACGAGGGTTACCCCATGCTCATATCCTCTTGACCCTTGCTACTAATGACAAACCTACTTGCTCTGAGGATCTCGATGCCTTCATTTATGATGAGCTTCCTGATAAAGATGAAGACCCACTTGCGTATGAAACCGTTACCGAGCACATGATCCATGGCCCATGTGGGGTACTTAATCCTTATCTTCCCTGTATGGATAGACCTACGTGCACAAAGCACTACCCAAAGGTCTTTACTAACCACACAACTATTGAAGAAAATGGGTTTCTTATATATCGGCGTAGAGATGATGGCAGAATTATTACTATTAATGGCAACTAAATTGATAATCGATGGGTTGTTCCATATAATCGTGATCTGTGTGTGAAGTATGATGCACACATCAATGTTGAGCATTGTGCATAAAAGAAGGTTATCAAATACCTTCATAAATATATGCATAAAGGTCCCGATCGAGCTACATTTGTCCTTGAGGAAAATGGTCAACCTAATGGAGAAGGAGGCCACAATTAACATTCAGGCGTTGATGAGATTACACAATACCTAGATGGTAGATATGTATCTGCTATAGATGCAATGTGGCGAATATTAGAGTTTGAAATAACACACCAGTACCCATCTGTTGAAATGTTACAGTACCATTTACCAGGGCAGCATAACATTCTTTTCAAAGACAGTGATAACTTGGATGATGTTCTTGATATGGCTAGACAACGAATTAGTATGCTCACAGCATGGTTTCAAGTAAATGTGGATGACCCTCAAGCAAAGCAATATACATATGCTGAATTCCCAATGTATTATGTTTGGAATAGGAGTTCGAAAAAGTGGACCAAACGTCCATAGCGGGTATGTATTGGAAGACTAACATTTGCAAATCCGAACTCATGAGAGCAATTTTGTTTACGAATGCTGCTTACTATTGTTCGTGGGGCCAAGTGCTTTGATGACTTGAGAATATTTAATGGCATGTTGTACCCTACATTCCGTGAAGCTTGCTGCGCAAGGGGATTGGTAAGTGACAATAATGAATGGGATAATGCTCTAATTGAAGCAGCGACATGGGCTACTGGGGTGCAACTACGTAGTATGTTTTGCTCCATGCTTATGTACAATGAGATTGCACAATCTAATGTACTGTGGGAAAGTCACTAGGAAGACTTTACATATGACTTGGAACGAAGATTACAACATGAACATCATGATGATGACTTGCATTTAAGTACTGAACAGAGGAAAAATCTTAGATTATATGAACTGCAAGTTATTCTGAATAGGAATGGTCGTTCCTTGAAAGACCTCCCTTCGACGTCGTTGCCATCTTTTGATGTTGCACAACAACTTCAGAATCGGCTAATTAGGGAGCAATTAGATTATGACATTGCCTCATAAGCTACTACTTTAACTTCGTTGCTTCCTACGTTAAACTCTTACCAGATGCAAGTGTTTCAAAATGTTATTACTGCTGATGATTCCAATGAAGGAGGATGCTTCTTTATATATGGTAATGGCGGGACAGGCAAGACCTATGTTTGGAAAGCTATTATTGCTGCCCTTAGTTCAAAAGGGAAAATTATTCTATCAGTTGCGTCATCCAGAATAGTTGCGTTATTGCTACCATTAGGGAAAAATGCTCACTCAATGTTCAAGATCCCTATTAATGCGACGGAAACATCATATTGCTTCTTGTATAAGCATTTAGAGTTGGCTGAGTTGATCCGCCAAACATCATTGGTAATATGGGATGAGGCGCCCATGACGCATCGTCATGTTTTCGAGACAGTTGACCGTATGTTAAGGGATATATGTGGCAATGAACTTCAACCATTTGGTGAAAAATTGATTGTATTTGGCGATGATTTCAAACAAGTACTTCCCATTGCACCAAGAGGCGGAAGAGCAGACACAATTGCGGCATCAATTTCTAGGTCCTGTTTCTGGCCTTATTGCAAAGTCATGCATTTAAGGATCAACATGCGACTTAGGGATCCATGCTTACGACGCGATGAATATGATCGATTGCGACAATTTGTGGATTGGATCTTGAGTGTCGGTAATGGCACATTACCCGGTATATCATTGCAAGAAGGGAGCGAAGCCAACTGGATACAAATCCCTTATGAGTTCCTCATTCCAAATGACAACCATGGTTTAGACAACCTAATATCAGAAATTTACCCTGAGTTATCTACTAGATACAATGACGGCTCTTACATGCAAGAATGTTGCATACTTGCTGCTACAAACAACGATGTTGATCAATTAAACTACCAAATTTTAGGAATGCTTCCTGGAAGTTGTCACACATACTTGAGTTCAGATACATTTCAGGAGAGCAGTGAGCACCCCGACATCGACAACATTCATCCATCGAAAATACTGCATGGGTTAACTTTCTCAGGCTTGCCGAACCATGAAATTCAATTGAAAATAGGTGCACCAGTGGTTTTGTTGAGGAATCTTGATCCACATTTGGGGTTGTGTAATGGGACACGCTTGATTGTTAAATGTCTTGGGAGTAAGGCTTTGGAAGCGAGGATAATTACTGGTCGTAATATTGGGCAAAAAGTGTTTATTCCATGAATTGACTTGACACCATCTTCAGATGACACACCATTTGCATTAAAAAGACGTCAATTCCCAATTAAATTGGCGTTTGCAATGACAATCAACAAAAATCAAGGTCAAACACTCAACCACGTTGGGGTCTACCTTCCTAAACCAGTGTTCTCACATGAACAGCTTTATGTTGCCGTTTCCCGCGTCACGTTCCCATTTGGATTAAAATTTTTAATTTGTAATAAGAGTGACATCCCTGATAATGTCACCAAGAATGTTGTATACAGAGAAATCTTCAATGACGTACCTCATTGCGATTAATTCTTATGTATATTTTATGTTTATCGTTTCGTTCAGTGCGTACATTATGGACACAATTTTATGAGGACTATGAAGTACGTAAATTTTCCATTGTTCTGTGTTTTTTTTCCTCTTAGTTCATTAGTGATGATGCTTTCTTATGTCATTTTGTTGTATGGTGGCATTTTTTTTTTCTACAAAAAAGTTCTCACATTCCATATCTTTATAAGAATTAAACTTTTCATACATGGAATGATATTCACATATTACCACTACACATTAAAAATTTATGTTTCCTCCTACTTCGAAGCTCATTTAGTCATCCATTCTTGTGAGTAGTGGAGCTAATGTCGAAGTTGTCATTAACGTAGCCTAATTAATTGTCATATGTATACTATGGCATAACTTGCTTCGGTTGTGGTTCCACTTTCGTCGAGTACATCTACATATTTCATGAAATACTTTACTTGTATTTTGCATTTGATTATGTACCTTTATAGGCATGATGACATATGTCTCATTTGATTGTATGCCAATCAGTAGCATATCTTATTATAGTACATCAATCTGCATTTTAGTACGCTTGATGAGAACACTGAGTGTTCGACACATATACCAATCGTAATGTTTGGAAGGTTCTCTTCATGGACGCTGAGGTATTTCAATTTTGTCTACTATTTGGCTTTCACCATTTCTCTCAATTTAATACTAACATACTCTCTTATGCATTGACAGCGTAACGAGATTTTAGGCGTTATAATGGGCAAAGACATCGATAGGTGGAAGTTTATTCTAAAAATGGGTCGACTACATCGCCTCTCTGGCTTTGCAGTTATTTACACCACAGATAAGGATAAAGAAATCGTGGACAACAACCTTAAGTTATTTTTCACTCATAAGACTAAATTATTTGATTTGATTGATGAGTACGATGCAGTCCTATACCACCACTTCCCACCATTGGTTCCTTTTCTTGATGTCTATATGCATTTAAACCCCATTGCACAAACAATATGTAATTACAGTATACTACGATTTTTTGAATTATTCAACCCCTCTGTACATGCCTCTTACTAATTACGTTATGCAGACATCATTGGTTTAGTTGTTGCAGTTTCCGACCTAGGTAAGACACGTGCAAGAACCCTTAAACGAGATGTGCTCATTTGTGATATGAAGTATGTGCTTCCAACTAATAACATATTGTCCTCATTGTTATGTTGTTCTTAATTTTTAAACTTTATGTTGCGTACTACATCCTATTTACATATTACTCTTTATTTTGTAGCCTGAATGCATTGAAACTCACCTTATGGGGAGATTTTGCTGAAATTGAAGGCAACCAGCTTTCTCGTAATTTATTATTTGAAAATATACTGCTTGCAACTAGGGTACTTGCAAGAAGGTACAAAGGTGTGTATATTATTCATCATTTCCAACCGTTACATTTTGGCATACTATTTTCGCTTCTATTCCTCGGTACATTTCCTTACCATATTAAAATGTCACAATATATTTCATAGGAATTACGCTATCTACAACACCTAGAAGCCGATTGTTGATTAATCCACCATTTGAACATACTTCAGAGTTTGAGGGATGGTATAGTGAATCCCACAATTTTGTTCACGTATTACGATAGGTGATCACCAATTACTTACAAAATTTTATTCCAAATGTATATCTGTGTTCAATTGTATTTTATGCATTTGATAGGTGGGTTGATGATGGACATGCTCAACGACGATTACAATTTATACATCGAAGAAGATTGCGAATCCCTACTTTGGAAAAGTTATTCGTTGCCAAGCGAATCACGCTTATTGAATACTCTCTATTGCATAATGTATCACAATATTTTGTTACATTTCTTGTGCTATTACACATATAAGCCATTATGACAACAACCAACCCAAATTGTGTATTGTGTTATGATATATGTGCAATTGCAGGTTTCATATTATCGCATCTTTGCATATGTGGAAAGTATCTTCCCAATTGTCTATACCTCTTGCCCTGATTGCCTTTTATGTTTCCATTATCATGTCTTCGACCTCAACATACCGTATTATATTTGTCCACATCCACAAGATGCAACTACTCAAAGGTATATATTTTTTTGGCTTTCGTCAGTATCATTTAACCTGTACATTATTAAGATATGCTCAATTATATAATAGATATTGCCCTGTAACCTCTTCTTTCACCCTTTAGATCTTCATCAAGATTGATGTACGTGATAGCTCGGGCACTCGGACTTTTACCGTTCTTCAAGATATTGCAGCAATTCTTCTCCATACTAGCATCGACGTCTTAAGTGGCTATGCAGCATTGGTGATCTTATTATTATAGTATTTTGTAATTTGTGCTTCACATATGGGTTTACTTTAATTAATAGATTTCATTTTCAATATATGGAGCCAGAAGCTGAGCTTACATTATATGCCGTATTGGACGATCACCTAGAACAGCCATGGGTATTTGTCGTGGAGCCTCCTCGATTAGGTCAAATCGAACCCTCCATCGATGTCATTACATCAGTTGATTGAGAGGAAGAAGTTTCTTTCTTGAGGCATCGCGGCGATAGTTATTTCTCTAGGTACAAATATATACGCATATACTTTTCATTCTACCTTTGCTTTTATATGTTTCAGATCTAAGTATGTATAATTTTTTAACTTTTTTCTGCTTAACACAGCCTGAAGAAGAATCAATGTATCGTTGCATTCGCTCCACTCCCATGCCATATGCCTTAATTCACGCTTATTTTCATTTCAGTTTACGCTTGAACATATGTTTCAGTCAACTATACGTTATGCAGTGTTGGGGATTCATTACATATTATGCACAATGTAATTATTTTCTGTAATTCTTATGCTTCCAGCATGTTCTCACTACTTACCGCATAATTTTTTGCTTTCAATCTATTCACTATTCAATAATAATTTCAAAGTACTATGTAACTATTTAACAATTTATTTTCGGGGCAACGCACCCGTCCTGGCTAGTATGTGTGTGTGTGTGTGTGTGTGTATATATATGTATATGTATATATATATATATGTATATATATATATATATATGTATGTACGCACATATAAAAACACAAATATATAGTCAATATGACAAACCAAAAATAAACATCAAATACACATATAAAAACATAAGCAAGGGACCATACCTTTATCAAACTAAATTGAAAACTAACCTAAGATCGAAGAATTTTGCACACAACCCTCTCCCCCCCCCCAAAAAAAAACAAATTCCAATTCCAATTTGAACACCTTTCCTTTTGATGGTTTCAAACCCCAATTGATAAATACCAAAAAACAAATTTTAAAAACATGAGTCAACTAGTTAAGAATTAGCTTGAGTTTTGGTTTTACTTTGGATATATATGAATGATTGCAAATTTACAATGGATAGCGTAATACAAAGGATAATGTTATAGTTAATACTCAAGCCATTAACAATGGATTTAGAAAACAAGACAACACAACAACAAAGCAACTCACCCAAGATTCATCCAAAATATACTAACAACAACAAAGAAAGCCATAAAGAGTTGAGTAAATCAGGGGACTGGCAAAAGACGACAACAACAATAAAAATAATCATTCAAGGCTCATTATTTGAGACAAAGAGGGAAAAGTGAAAACTCCCCAATTTTAAAAACATGAGTAAACTACCTGACCCTTGGCTAAGTTTTTGTTTGAGTTTGAAAGATATACATGAAATAAAGGACAATGTTAAAGTTAACACTTAAGCCACTAGCAATGGATTCACAAAACAAGACAACACAACAACAAAGCAACTCACCCAAGATTCATCCAAAATAAAATAACAACAACAAAGCAAGCCAATTTGAATCTTTCTTTTATCTATTGGAATCTATATTATAATTCCAATATGTCCAACAAAAGTTACGTGCACCATATTAAGCCCCTAGCATACCTCTAAAAATTGCTTCGCTCCAATTTCTCTAGCATTTGAAATTCCAAATTACCTATTTCAAGAAAAATTATATAATATCAATGTATCATGAAGCTTCAAAATAGTCATAAATGTTAGTAGTCATCCAAATTAGTACACATCGTAACAAAGTGTACAATAATTCCTATGTGTAGCAATACGGCACATAACCAACATTTCTTAACACATTGATGTAAACATTATAACTTAATTTTTTTAATGAAAAAGAAAGATTCAATAATGAATTTGATATAAAAAGATGCTATAATGAAAACCTAAAATTATGGGGAAAAAAGTATGGTTCCGGGGGAGACTAACTATGGTAATGAAAAACAATTGACAAAAAAAAAGTCTTTTATTGTTGTTGTTGTTGTTGTGTTGTTGTTGTTGTTGTTGTTGTTGTTGTTGTTGTTGTTGTTGTTGTTGTTGTTGTTATTATTATTATTATTATTATTGTTATTGTTATTTTTATTGTTATTGTTATTGTTATTGTTATTGTTATTCCTATTGTTATTGTTATTGTTATTATTATTGTTGTTGTTGATCAAATAGACATATGTGAAATGAGTCAAATAAAATATAGAATATTTTTTACATTTGGTTGTTATAATTTCTAATAGTCTTTCTTTGTGTGTGATTCTAAGCATGTCTTTAAAATTCAACTGACTGATAACATAACCTTACATCATAGTACTAATAATATGACATTAATAGTGGACTATGTTATGGAAACAATAACTTTAAATAGAGAAAAAAAAAATTACACAATTATCTCAATCATATGTCATAACTATCTCCATATATACAACCTTTCACGTTTGCATTTTGCTAAAACTATGATATATAAAGAGGAATAAATAAATAAATAACTTGCTTGAAAATTCCATGCTCTTGGTGCTCATTCCTCTCTAAATTAAAATTTTAGGATTTTAAAAATTAAGAATTCCTAAAAGGAACAACAGGGGACTTCAGCTTTATATCATTCAATGAACTTTTAAGTTATAATGTTTCTATAGGACAATATTTGTTATTGAACCAATTAACATTTTTATAATAAAAATGTGAGATTTAAACATTAACTTTTTCACAATAAAATTTCTGTATGTATATCTAAAAGTACTATTTTGAGTTTTGTTATGATAATTAAATAAATTACTTGAAAAGCTCCATGCTCTTGGTGCCTAGTCCTCTAAATAAACATTTTAGAATTTTAAAAATTAAGAAAAATTCTAAAAAGATTGAAAAACGCACACCTATTCACAATGCGTGAATATCATACATGGGAGGATAGCTGACACTAATTGTGGGGTGATAATAATTGTTTTCAATATAGTACCTAACGTTTTTTTTGGGGGGGGGGGCCAGGGGGACTGGGAGAGGTCCAAACATTCTCTTTTGAAAAGGTTTGGCGTTTACTCAAATCTTTTTATATGAATATTTTTTTATCAAAAATAAACATGTTATTTTAATCAATATTCAATTAATCTTAACATTATTACCAAAATAAAAAATAGTGAAAACTTGATTCTTTGGTGAAATTTATTTTCTTTAATTTAAATACCCCATGAAAACGCATGGTGTCACGGAGAAGAATTTAACATCGAATAAGTGATGAGAGGATCCTGGATTTAAAAGCGGTGGCGCTGCACACTCCATAAGGCCGGATTTTTTGGGAGAGAGTAATGGCCTTGTGAGAAGTGGTATTAGAGCAAATCTAGACCCGGCTCTGATGTCTTGCCAAGCGCTCTGAAGGAATGGGGAATACAGGAGCCCCATGTATGATGAGGGGGCCACAAGATTGGGTAGGGGAGAATGTCACGAATGAAAATCTTATATTGGCTAAGTGATAGAAGGGCTATATGCTTATAAATGATAGCATTGTACACCCATCAAACCAACCTATTGGTAGAAAAAAATAATGACCCCATGACAATGATTCCAAACTAGGATATGTAATAAAGATGCTACAATTTTACAGTACGGATCGGACTAAAGCCCTGTTATTTTCATGGTTTGATGGACTCATCCCACTCATTCTCACTCCCACCCACTTCTTCCCTCCTTCCCATATCTTCCCACACTTTAAAAAATACCACTCATTCCTACTCCTACCCACTCCCGCCCACTCCTTCCCACTCCTACATATGATTACTATTTTTCATATTTTAAAAACTTTTATAATTTATGTAATTGTGTGTACGAATAGTTTGATAACAATTATGAAAAGTTGTATTTATTTTTCGGATCTTATGGAAATATTTTTTAGTCATGCAGGAACTTGTAGATGATGGAATTTTTGTTATATATATTGAAGAAATAATAATTTTTTCTGTGTTTTTCAGCAAATGTAAGTTATTTGTGACAGGTAGACATTCTTGGCTTGATTTTGTATATGGAAGAGATGTTTAATTCATTCTTTTGCATTGGTTACGAAATATTTGTTATATATCATCAAAGCACAGATGATTGTTGCTGTATGTATAACAGATTTATTTTTCTTTCATCGTAATTCTTGGCAAAAATTACAAATTTTTTTCCCGTCATAATGAAGGAATGTATAAATTTTTTGACGTTGTTTGTAATTTGTGATAGGAAGTGTAGATATATTGTACGTATATTTTGAACCAGTATTTTTTTCGTGTGTGTTAGTAACAAAATATTGAAAGTCCTTCACACAAATTGTAGATGATTATTTTTCTTGTGCTAAAGGTCTGTTCTTTTCGTTGGAAAATATGAGTTGGTAAATGGATAAAGTTAATTGAGATTGACAGAAGTAAGTTGAAGTGGATATTTTTTTGTTGAAGTTGGTTGAATTAGGTTGAAGTGAGTTGCAGTTGGTTTAAGTTGGTTGAATTTTTTTTTTGTATGATGGGTAGAAGAGTTAAAATAGTGAGAAGTTAGTTAAAGTTGGCTGAAGTTGGTATTTTTTTTATTGAAGTTCGTGAAGTGGATTGAAGTAGGTTGAAGTTAGATGAGGTTAATAAATTTGAATTTACCAACAAAAAGAACAAGACCTGAACATATGTGTATTTTCTTCGTTGTTCGTATTTGGTTAATATATGAAAAAAATACATTCGCAATTTGTTTTACGAATACCGAAAAATACAAATTTTTTTTTACTAACAATGGCCACGAAATAATATTTTGTATCCGAGCCAATGCAGGAAAATATCTTTTTCAGTTTGAAAAAAATTTATTATCAGTAATTACTATTATAAATAAAAGATTACATTAAAAAACAATATATGTAACTTACATCAACTCTCCTACTTCATTCAATTCCTTCTCGCTCCCACATATAACTTAGAGTGCGAATGAGTGGGAATGAGTTAAATGAAGTAGGAGAGTTGATGTAAGTTACGTATTGATGATGATTGGAATTTGCATAAAAGAATAATAAACTTTTGTCCTATTGTTGGCCACTCTCGGGTGCTTATTGGGAGAGCAGTTGAAAAAAGTGTGGTAATTGAATGGAATTTGAAAAATATTTTGACTGTGACGGTTGACAATACAAGTTCAAATGATGTTGCTATTCAATATTTGAAAAGAAGGCTGAATCATTGGGGAGCTATTGTCTTGGATGGTAATTATTTACATATGAGATGTATGGCGCATATTTTGAATCCTGTTGTGAAAGATGGATTAAAGGATCTTGATCCATCCATTGTCGAAATTCGTTTTGCTCTAAGATTTATGAGATCTTCAACGGCAAGGTTAGAAAAGTTTAAGGCTTGTGTAGAAGAGGAAGACATCAATGAAAAGGTCTTATTTGTTTAGATGTTGATACAAGGTGGAACTCCACTTTTTTTATGCTTGAATGTGCTTTGAAATTTAGAAAGACATTTAATTATTTTGGAATCAAAAGGTGGTCATTATATTAAAGAAATGAGAAAACATGGTGGTCCACCTAATAATTATGGCTGGAAGAAAGCTGCTGTATTGTTGCCCTTTTTGAGAATCTTTTATGAAACCACTTTGAAGTTTTCTAGGTCTCTTTATGTGATGAGTAATTCTTATGTGCCCCAAATATATTGAGTTGGCTACTTGATATCGGGTTATTCTAACATTATGGATAAGTGCATTAGGAATATGGCATATCAAATGAAAGCCAAACTTGACAAGTATTGGACAAATGCTGATAATATCATTGTCTTGTTGTTCATTGCTTTAGTCCTTTACCCAAGATGCAAATGGCGAACAAATGATTGATGTCAACCAAGTCATAAGTATGAGATATAAGAAAAGAGGAGGGAATTTTAGAAAATGAAAAAAAGAGTGAGTTATACAAGTATTTAAGTGATGATTGCGAAGAGGGAATTGATGATGCATTCGAAAATTTGCAATTTTGGAAGGATCAACAAAAGAAATACCCTATTTTTGCCAAAATGGCTCAAGATTTGCTTGCTATGTTGGTTTCTACTGTGGCTTTTAAGTCCGCTTTTAGCACTGGAGGTCGTGTTCTTGATGCTCTATGCACTTCATTAACCCCTAGAATGGTGGGGGCTCTCATTTGGTGTCAAGATTGGTTAAGAAGGTCACATGGTCCTTTTATAATAGAAGATACCTTTCTTGAGATGGAGGAATTGGAGAAAAGTGAGTTTTCTAATTATTATTTATTATTTATATTCATTTTTGTTATTATTTTTATAACTCTTAATAGTATATGTATAATCAAAATTTTATTTTACGTGAATTTCATTGTTAGGTATTAGAGACTTGTTTTTAAAGCAACCCACAATTATTATCGACAAGTCTATTGATGCTACAAGTGATCTATGAAGTGGAGCATTGGAGCTCTCAACTCTCTTCCGATGCAAACTCTAGTTAGTAGTTTTTATTAGATATGTAGATGCTTGATGTTTTATCCCCCGATCCTTAGCTTGTAATATTTGTCGGAATTTATAATTGCTTATCCATGGTTTGTAATGCTAAGAGCATTAACAGCCAGTGGCCCGTGAGGCACATGTGGGGCCTGCAAGGCACACGGCGTGTCAGGGAACTGCTGGCAGCGGGAGGGAAACGCGTGGGGCACGCGAGATGCCTTGTCCAGGTGTTCCTCCCCCCATTTTTCCCCTTTTTGTCATTTTGTGATTTTTTTAATATATTTTTTGTTTGTTCTTTTTTTTTAGTAAATATATAATTTTTAAATGATTAAAAAAATAAGTTGTGTTATAAGGTGGGTCCATGATAAATATTTTTATTGGATGATTAAAATTGAGTTCCATAGGTTAGAGAAGTGATGGAATGTAAGTTCCAAAATTGTGAAACTTTTACTAACGTGACATGCCAGAGTTCAAAAAATTGGAACTCTGGCTGAGAATGCTCTAAGCAATTCCCCCATCCCTTCCCCCACCCCTTAAGTTTTAGTGCTTTATATTTGACGACAATTGCTAGTTGGCTAATTGGTTAGTCATGGGGAAAAATGATAGTGGACACAAAAAAGTGTGTATTTTGGATGATGGAGTGACTGGGACATGTTGGTTTTCTGTTCGTATTTTTGATGAGTTTGTTTTGGTTCAAGTTAAACAAAAAATAAGCAAAAAGTTGCTGCTAGTAAGAAACAAAGGCCATGAACAGTACAATAACTTAGAATAGGGGATTCACAGTAAAAAAACAAAAAAAAAAGTAAAATTAGGTGTGTGGGATTCAGTTAACCATAAACCGAATCGAAATTTTGGTTAACCGAACCAAATTATCGGTATGGTTTACAGTTCGGCTTTTTATCTAACCGGATTTTTCGGTTAACTGGTAATTTTAGTTCGATTCACGGTTTGCATTTTTTCCGAACCGAAAAAGCAATTAACCGATTTTCGGTTAACTGAAAATTCGATTAACCGACTTTGAGCACCTCTACATATAACAAACCACTATTCACTCGTACCCACTCATTCTTCCTTTTTCTACTATCACCCATTCCACACCTGTAATTTCATAAGGAAAAGAACAGAGCCTAAGAGTAAACAAATTATTATATACACCCGAGACTATGTATTCTTATTGCCACATATATATAAATTTTTTATTACGTATTTATTATATAAGCGGTTATTAATATATATTTTACTTATATGACTTCCAGGAGTATATACTTTTATGTGTATAATATAGATTTTGGAGTGCGTTCTTCTCTGAATTCTGCGTGAATGCGGAATATTTGTGCACTGAATTGCCCTTTTATTCTACTTTTTTATTGTATTTTGTTGGGGAAGTTAACATTTTCATACCCTAACGTATGCAACATTAATATTTTCATACCCCAAGGTTTTAGAGTGAATAATTTTGTACCTCGACGTTTGTTGACTAAATTTTTAGGTACCCTCCAATTTTTCTTTAAGTTCCTAAACTTTTCATATTTGCATTTTAGCTCTAATCCTTAAAAACTTACTTTCGAAAAATCTAAAATTGCATTTGTAGATTTTTGCCCTGTAATAAATCAAACCGTCCTTTTTCATCTGGTATCAGAGCCACGTGCACTAAAATAATTAAGTTTATTAAGCTAAGTAATGCCTGATTGAGCTAATTAACTCTGGTTAATGCAAGAACCATCATCTGCTTGCCCTAGTCCTAATTATTCACATATTGTTGATTCACCGGAAGGTAATATTTCATTAGCACCTCAATTAAATTATATTACTAATATAATTTTATAATTAAAATCGAAATTAGTGAAAATTAAGACTGAATTAAAAGATTTTAAAAATCAGTTAACTGTTGTCCATCTTACTCTTATTAACGAAGTTAGACATAGCGAAAAAGCTACTTCTAGAATTAGTACTCCTTTTTAGCACAAATATCCTTTCCAAAACCCAAAGAATAAGACTCCATTTCCTTTGCAAAAAATAAACATTCAAAAAGAACTAGGAGAGCAATCTACTGAAAAGAAAGAAAAATAAGATGGAGTATGAAGAATATAATCTCAAGGAGCTACAAAAAATGTTCGATGAAGAACAAAATCCAGAAGAAATAAACAAAATTATGAGCGTAATTAGTGATAAGCATGATGTCTTATCTGATGATAACGAAGAGACCAATAATGTCAAACTAGAAGAAGAAATATATCAGCAGATGAATCTGATAAAATTAAGAAATCTTAATGTTTTACCATTAGAAGAAATTAGAAGAAAACTGAAAAAGAAATATTCTAAAATGACTGATGAAAACGAAATTAATGAGATTGGATAAGAGATTGACTTATATGAAATGGAGACTAATCTAGTTAATAATGTCGTTCCTAAACCTGAAGAATTCGGTGAACCATCCACAAGAAATACTCATTTCTTAAGACCTATGTATGTTCCTGCAGGACGCATAAGCAATTTTTCCTTAGGGTTTATCCCTAGAAAAAACATGACCTATGAAGAAATTGTTCTTATCCCAATTAGCCAAATTGGATATATCTTAAACATTGACGAAGCCTGTAATAGAGAAGAAATATTTGAGCACTGGAAAAGATGAATGAATAGTGTCCTAAACCTAAACACTACATGGACTGCTACAAGCTTCCTAAATTATATTGAGCATAGTTTCTCTGGCACTATAGCTGACTGGTATGATTCATTAAATGAAGACGGTAAAAATACATTAAGAATAATGGAAACACTAGCTGTTATGTTCAGAAGTCTGTGCAAAGAAATTGAAATTGAATTTATCGGAGCTAAAATTGATTATGAAGAAAAAGCACGAGAATGGCAAAGAAAAATTAACAACATAGAACTATGGGATATGAGGTACCTAGAAAATTATATTGCAGAATTTAGTCAATATTATTACAAAATTGGGCATAATGAAACAAATCTTGGCATGTTCTACGATAAGTTGCCATATCCTATAAATTTTATAATTAATGAAAAATACATGGCATGGTTAGAACGAACAGATGTTAAGAATTTCCTATTTGCGAAAATGGGTCAATGAACAATGTCTTGATCTTCAGAAGCAAAAGAAGATTAATAAGCAATTCTTGACCTGCTGGGATTCACCTAACCGGTGGGGGAAAGAATTTGAGAAAAGAAGAAAAAGAAAATTCTATATAAAAAAAAAGAGCTTCAACAAGCAGATAGGCGGAAAATATAGAAGAAAATACTACAACAAACCAATTCCTAAAAAGCTTTGATTTTTTTAGGAAAGTTGCTTATTGCCCGACAGGAAAAAACAACTGCAAATGTTGGGCATGTTGAGAGGTAGGACATTATGCTAATGAATGCAAAAACAGAAAGAATAACAAACTTATTGAAACTTTAGGTAGCCTAGATTATGTTGAGCTTAGTGAAGATGAAACATTAGACCTAGCTTTAAGCAATAATAAAGGAATCGTTGAAATTATAAAGAACAGTGAATATGAAAAAAGTGATTATGAAGAAACTAGCCATATGATGGAAAGTAGCTTAGTTAGCCTTTGTGATATTCAAGGAGAAGAATTTGTTGTAGACAATGATCATGAAGAAGTCAAAGGAGATTGAGTTCTTCCCATAATCCAAAAAGACATGATCTATAAAAAATTAATTTTTCAATTAAAAAGCAAATACGTATGTGAAATGATGGAATGAGATCTTGAGATAAAGGATTGTGAGTATGACGTGGGGGAAGTTAATCTGATTAATTGGGATAATATCCTAAAACATAACAAAGATAGAAAGTATAGGTATATCCATGTCGGAAGCGTCCAAGTTCAAATCACTCCATTACAGCATTATGGTAAAGATATTGATCTGTACACTTTACTCTATGATATTAGGCATACCAAATTTAATAATCAGATAATCATAGGGATAAAAACCAATTTATGGAATGGGTCAGTAGGCTTCAATTGTCGATTTGGATATTATGTGAGCTTAAAAGATGAATTTGCGAAAAATTTCTTATCTTTGAAGATTAAAACGGTCGAGATGGATATGAAGAGAGAATGATATCCCTTAAGGATATTTTGAAAAATTATCTACAAATTAGATAATACGATAGATCCTAAGACTAAGGTAATAATGATTGAGGCAGAAAAATTTGAAAGTCCTACCCCCATGCAAAAGATTCAAAGGATCAAGTCCAATCCACAGAAGATAAAAATTGATCGTTCATGGATATCTAACTTTGCCAATCCTACAAAGATCAATAAGAAAAATATAATAAAAATTGACGAGGAAGGTAAAATTACCATAAAACTCCAATTACTAAGAAGTATAAGCACAAGGTCAGATGAGAGAGAAGGATATTCATCCGCTAAAGAAAAGCTAAAAAGAAGAAAGTAAAGAAGATAGTTAAAAATCAAAACAACATAGCACATGGTACAAAAAAAATTAATTTGCAAACACGAGAGTTAAAAATATTAACTCACTAAATCACAACGTATAAAAAAGTTAAATATTCTATTTCGTTATCGAAAAGTAAGTCTATCCTGCCTTGAAAAGTGTGTCAATGTAAAAATCGAGGTTTGGTAGGGGAGAGAGAGTACTACGATAGGAAGGACTCTTAACAAGCGGTGAAGAAGACGGTGGGACCTAGGAGGTTGGAGATACGCGGCCAGAGAACAAAGACGACCCCTTGTGGATTGAGAGGAAGAGAGGGAAAGCTCAAGGCAAGTTGCCATGGCGATGCGAGACTTGGTTACTGGAGGAGCGGCTTGTGCCGTTCCTGGTTCATCCTCTGCTTCTAATCCTTTTGGTGCTCTGGCCAACGCACTTATTGGCTCATCTTCCAAAACTCAGGTGCATAATTTCAGCTTTTCTTTGGGGGCACTTGGTTGTCGTATTTCTTTAATTTCGAAATTTCAATGTCTGCTGTTGCCCTTATTACAATTGTGCTTTGAAATTTACAACCTAATTTTTTGTGTTTAGATTCGTAGAATAAGGTTAAGTGATCATTTTTTATTGGACGATATGGTAGGTTTCAGCGTCACACGTAGATTTTGCAGTCACCTAATTTTGTTCCAAGTACTATGCGTTATATTTTGTATACAGCTTTGTCTTAACCCAATACTTCATTGTGATTCTTACATATTGAGAGTTAGAGATTCCTTTGGCCAGAGGCTATAGCCGTTGTTGATCAGAATAAGTAGATCATATCAGCCTCTTGTTGTGTGTGTATGAGAATTAACTTGTAGTGAGTGTATCTCTTGTATAAGTGGCTATAACAAAGGATGATGTATGAAATTTATAAGTGTGTTTTGAGGAGGGGGGAGGTTCAGTATAGGAAATGAAAAACTGTAGAAGGATCCAGATATAGGGATTCTGTTGAATGTAGGTGCAAGTTACATAATTTTTGTTTCTGGTGAAAACTCTGAAGCTTGGTATTCATGATCTCGAATTGATGATTGTAGTTGTTATCCCTAAAGGTTTAACAAAAGATGACAGCTATATGCTAAGAGTTCTTGAAATGGAACCTTGGTAAATTGAGCACTATAAGTCATTGCGTGGGGCAAATGACAATTTGGCTTATCCCCAAAATCTGTGCCTTGAAAGTTCAACATGAAAGTGACTTTAAAATTGTGGGAGTTAGTGGATATATTTCTGATGCATAGTGAATTTCTTTTTTTTTGATAAGAAAAGAGTGAGGAAAAGCTCAGATACGCGTTGTTATCATCCAAGGAGGATGAGTTGGTGGCAGACCCAATTTGCCTCCCAGGCACAATAATCATCACCGCTTCTTTTGATCAAATAAAGGTGGATATATTTCTGATGCATAGTGAATTTCATTTGATCAAATAAAGGTGAGAAATCTAGGAAGATGATCCCAAAGGATGTTGCATATCAATCTTCCCAAAGATGAACCAAGAGAGAGAAAGAAACCCCAAATAGAAGAAATCCTCCAATGGAGATGAATCAATACTTGAAGTAGGTAACCAAGAGATAAATCAACCCACCCTCTAACCCTCTAAAGCCGTAGCACCAAGAATTAGATTAAAGGGATGAACTCAAATTATCACACTCTTTAAAGAGATAAAGAATTTGAAATTTTGAGAAAAATACCAAGCTTCAAGCTGTCATATCATTCAACAAGTCTGAATTTTCATGGAGGTAATTGGGTCTATAAATACTCAATTGGAGAGGGATTAGTTGTTATATTAGTAGAGCAAGTGGGCCAATAAGGGGCTTACGAAATACCCTAGAAAAATAAATCAAGATGCTAAGATAATTACAATCAAGATGGGTTGTATTTTTTAGAATTCATCATCCATCTTCTAGAGAGCTTTGAGAAGGCTCTACTTTACCAATGGAGGTGCCGCCACTTGGCAAATCTTTCTTTGTGTGTGTAAAATCAACCCATGCTAATTAATCTCCAAGATCACATCTGTATCCTCCTCAATTAAACCCATAATTAAAACCTTGTGTTTTCCAGCCGTGGACCAACTCTTGCTCGGTTAACAATCCATAACTTTCTCAATACTCGGAGTTATAATGCAATTCAAGGCTTGTTGGAAAATAGACATATGGGGCTATCCATCCATGTATAATTTACACAAATTGGAGCCCATTTGCCTGGTCAAAATTGAGCTAGAAGTGAGGTGAAGTGTTTGGTTCAGAAAACTGAAAATGAGTTAATGAGGTGGTTTTGGGATAATAGAGTAGATAAGCTCCTTATTTAGGGCTACTAATTGCCCAACAACCTTTTCTAAGCTTACTTGGATCTCCTCAAGGGTTCCAAGTAAACATTGACCTAGGAGGACCTAGTATTGACTTAGAGTCCACATTGAGCCTACTTGGTTCAAAACCCTAGCCCTTGAAAGTAGGTCAAAGTTTGAGGTTTGCTCCGCATCAATTTCTGTCAAAGAAACCAAAACCTTAGTCCAAAAAAGCATGCTTGAGGCGAGATGAGGCAAGACTGAGCACCCTAGTGCCTACGAGGGGGGGTGGTGAAGCATATTCCTGAAGCTTGGCGGAGGCATGCTCCTGATATAGTGGTTCACTCTAGGCAAAAGTCGTACGCTTTGTGTGCCTCACAGGAATTCGGGGTGTATGACCTAGAGATTTGATAAATTAGTCATCAAATTGTCAAAATTTTCTCAAATTAGAACTTAAGTCATGGATGCTAAATTCATCTACAAGCCCTCGATCAATTTGCAGTACAGTTGGTCGAAGTAAGGTTTAATTAGTAAACCCTCAATTAGTTTCAGTAGATTGACTAGACATGATCATAAGGAAATAGATGAGGAGGTCTACCCCCTTTTTTTTGAGGAGAATATATGAGAAATGACTTAAGAAAATGAGAAAACAACTCTCTTTTATATTTATTTTGATATCCAAGTCAAGTTATGGTAATGGATGTCTACTATTGGGTTAACATCTCTAGAGTAGGCATCATTAAAAGAAAGTAAAAACTAACAAGTCACGTTATGTTAATGGATGTCTACTATTGGGTTAACATCTCTATAGTAGGCATCGCTAAAAGAAAGTAACAAATTAGGCTCTATTAGTGAAATGAAATTACCATATAGAAAGAGGATTTTTTTTGGGGGGTTATGCAGTAAAACAAAATCCACTATTTGCCATTACCCTTTTTCAGGGTATAATTACTCCTAATTTGAGAGTTAACTGATATAAAAACATCACCACCAAGTGTAACTTGTCTTAAATCTGATTAAGATAAATCTAAACACAGAAACAACATTCAAATTAATGATAAGGGCTGCTAGTCCTTTTGTTTTAGATACAGATACACCATCAGCAGCTGAGATTATTTTGCCAACAGTTCTGAGCAGCCACAGAGTTGCAGAACCTAAACCTGGAATGGGGGACTTGGAGCTGCAGAGAGGATGGAGTTATTAACATTTTACTGGATGCACAAGGCATTCATCAACTCCATACATCTTTCTGGAATGATGTGGATGCTATTGTTTTCTAAAGGTTTCCTTTATTTTAACAGAAAATAACATCAGATAATTTGGGGAAAATGAGATGCGTCCAATTAACTGATTGAAAAAAGCCTAAAGAGCTCATCAAATTAAAAAAGAAAAAAGAAAAAAGTTGTGCATGATGCTATCATGTTATGTCGAAAGTGAGTCATCAACGGCTCCTGCTGTGTTGTCTGGGCTAAGGGTTAACCTTTCCAAAAGTGCACTCATTCCCGTTGACGAGGTGCCTAATGTTCATGTTTTGGCCCGTTTCTTTGGGTGTGGAGTTGAGTATCTGCCTTCGTCTTACCTTGGGCTTCCTCTTGGTGCTCCTTATAAGAGCATAGCTGTTTGGGACCTAGTTGAGTAGTTGTTGAGAGGTTCCATAAGAGATTGGTAGACTGGAAGTCTAAGTTCTTGTCTAGAGGGGGTAGATTGACCCTTTTGAAAAGTACTTTGTGTAGTCTACCTATCTACTTCATGTCTTTATTCACCATTCCAGCTAGCATTGCTAGTCCGTTAGAGAAAATCATGAGAGATTTTCTTTGGAATTCTTATGATAATGGTAATGGCCTCCATTGGGTTAATTGGAACAAAGTATATCGTCCTAAGCAAGAGGGAGGACTTGGCATAAGACCTCTCTGTGTTATGAACGATGCTTTGAAGACCAAATGGTTATAGAGGTTTGCAAAGGAGGATATGCTATGTGGAAAAACGTGATCAAGGCAAAATATGGGATTGATGAGTTGGGTTGGTGGAGTAAGAAGAGTTCTTATTCCCATGGTGTTGGTTGTTGGAAATCTATCGTAACAAGTCTTGAACGTTTCAAATCTTTAGTGCATTTTGAGGTGAAGGATGGCTCAAGGGTGTTATTTTGGCATGATGTTTGGTGTGGGGATAGGCCTTTAAAGACTCTTTTTCCCGATCTTTTTAGGATGTCTCATTTGAAGTATGTCACAGTACAAGAAGTTGTTTCTTGGAATGGTGACATTAGCCATTGGAACTTGACTTTTGTGAGGAATCTTAATGATTGGGAAGAGGACAGTATTTGTAATTTGTTAGCTGTACTTGCTAGCAAAGAGGTTCTGTTGCAAGGCAAGGATTAGATTGTGTGGCCACTAAACTCTAAGGGATCCTTTAACGTCAAGAGTTTTTGCTCCACATATTTTGATGCCTTGGATGGTCATGATTTTGCTGCTAAGTCCATTTGGGAGTCTAAAGCTCCCACAAAAGTGTGTTTTTGTGCATGGGCAGCCACCATAGGCAAGATCCCTACGGATGACATGCTTAAAAGAAGAAATTTTAGAGGTCCAAGTTGATGTTTTATGTGTTTGGAGGAGGAAGAAACTCTGGATGATCTCCTTGTACATTGTTGGTGGGTTTCTTCGCTTTGGGATTTAGCTTTCTCTCTTATGGGGATTAGTTGGGTTCAACCTTCTAATGTAAGAGATGTGGTAGTGGCTAGGAGGAGAAGGATGAAGAAGAGTTGGGTCCTTGGAGTTTGGAACATGGTTCCTTTGGCTGTTTGGTGGTCTACGTGGAAAGAGAGAAATCGTCGTATCTTTGAGGACCAAGTCTTGCCGTTTCAAGATTTTAAGCTCTATTTTTTGAGGTTTTTGTATAGTTGGAGTGTTGAGCTTAGTGGTAACAAAAATTTAAATTTTTTGGCTTTTGTCGATTGCATTATGGATGAGAGCTTAAGGGCATAATGTTTTTGTGTTGGCCCCATTTTGTAAATTGGTGACATCCCCTTGGTGTCCTTTTAATATACCTCTTGATTACTTACCAAAAAAAAAAAATAAAAAAAATCTTCTCTGCTACTTTTATTCTTTTGATGAAAATCTCCCAGAGTGGCTTAGTGCTCACATAAATGGTGGTTAAGCTACTACAAACAAGTGCTGTGTTCACGATCAATACATAATCAACCCTGTGAAAGGTTTATTATAAGTTTCAGCTTGCAGCTGTCAAGTTTGTAATTGTCTTAATTCAGCTGAAAAGAGACAAGAGCGTGTTCTGATACTTTGGAAGCTTCTCCAATTTACTCCAAAGATGCCATGGCTGTGTATTGGATCCTTGGAGTCTCAAGACATATTTCATAGATAAATTAATACCTATGTTACTTGAAATTCTGTAAGTATCAGAAATCCTTTTATATTTAACGGCAATGCAAACTGCCCTGAATTGAGTTCTGAACTTTTTCACTTTTGAACAGTTTCAAAATGCCTCCTAAATGCACTTCAATAGAAAGAGTCTCGGACGAAGTTTCCTCATATCTTCCTAGGATACCGGTGATGCCTATACTGACATGTAACTCAAATAATTCAAACCTTTAGTGGGCAAGTGAAACTACAACTTGTTTTGTGCATAATTCCACAGTGGCAATTCCTTTGATTTCTTTGAGCTGCTCTTCTTGTTAGTAAAGTGTCATTTATGTTTCTGCACCATTCTTTGATCCTTAAGTTGTTTACCATGAAGTTCAACTAAGGCAAGCCTCCCTGAGAAATCTGTCTGCCATTCAATTCATGTTCTTCGATCAATATCGAGATGAACTCCTCTTTCATGGCTAAGATTTGGACAGATCTTTATGAAGCTATCTAAGTTAACTCACCAATAATGTCAATTCATTAACTATATAGTCAACTGTGATTAGCGGTAACATGAGGTCCTAGTTTGGTCAATGATGATATCATTCTCTTTACATTTGCATTAATCTTGATCATATATGTTTGTTCCTGGTAGGGAATGACAACATAATGTCTTTTGTATATAATTTTCTCATTACTAATCGTATCCGATATCATATTGCTAACAGGAAAGGCTGAAGGAGATTCCTACATCCACTTCCCTAGGTTCTAGCAGTTACACAAACCCTGAGACGCAGCTGGCAACGCTTCCTGGTTTGGAGTCGGATTATCAGCTAAACCAGCATTCCAGTGGCCAGGTTTGAATTGTGCCTATATAAATAGTGATAGTGTCGTAGATGGATACATATTATGGTTTTATGTTCTCTTATGGACTATATTATTTGACGTCAGGACTCGGCTTTTCTTCATGGCTTCCGTACTGCTGGTCATGGTGATCTTGCACAAGCTTGGAATGAAATACATACCATCCAAACTCCTGATTGGCAGCACCTTCAAATAGAGTCTAATTTTCCACAGTCCAGCCACATTTATAACCACTCACTTCCTTCGCAACCCCAAGTTTTGGATGGTAAGTATTGTCCTTTTGTTGTCTTTGATTGTCTGAATAAGCTTGTGAGCTTTGCTGAAATCTAAAGCACATTCAATGTACGTGTATTCTAATGGAGCGAGGTCCTTTCTTTTAAATTGTGATATATTTCATTAAGCTTTTATGGCTCACATTGCTTGTCTGTTGCTCAATTTTTTTATTATTTATTTATTTTATTTTTGGGATGAATAATCTTAAGATTGTATTAGAAAGACATCAGGGGATGCCGCCCATGTACAAAAGGGGGCAAAAACAAAAACATCATGCTCTCAAGCTCTCATGCATAATATTATCTACAAAAATTCAAGAAACACGTGTTTCTTCCACCACTAAAACTCCAATTATGTAATATTCTAAAAAAGTAGAGTTTGAAATCTTGCAAGGACAAAGCTTTGCCCTAACAAATCCAACTATTCTTTTCCTTGTACACCACAAAATGGTCAAATGAATCATCTTCCGAATACCACCAACCCAATTCTTCTTCATTCTTCTTCTCCATGCCACCAAGACATCTTTCACAAAGAAAGGTTGAACCCATCTAACACCCATCAAGGAAAGAGACAAATGCCAAAGTGATGAAACCCAATTGCAATGAATAAGGACGTGGCCAGGCGTCTCTTCCTCCTCAAAACATATAGAACACCTACTTGGCCTGATAAAGTTTTTCCTTTTAAGCATATCTTCTGTGGGGATATTACCTTTAGTGGCCGCCCAAGCAAAAAAGCACGCTTTTGTGGGCTCTTTAGACTTCCAAATAGCCTGGACAAGGAAGTTAGGGCAATTCCCACCGCTGTAAAGCTTGTGCAGAAATTTTTGATGGTAAAAGAATTAGTAGAGTCATAAGGCCAGATAATTTCATCAGTACCCTCAAGAAGAACCTTCACCTTTGGCAAGTGAAGCCAAAAAATTACAAACACTTTCTTCTTCCCAATCATTAGGGCTCCTAGAATATTCCAATGACTTTGGTCACCGTTCCAAGAGACCACATCATCCACCGTGGCCTCTTTAAGAAGGGCCATCGTAAAAAGTTCAGGACATTGAAACTGAGGTTGGTCTCTGCACCAAACGTCATGCCAAAAAAGCACTTTGGACCCACTTTTAACCTCAGAATGCACTAAAGATATGAAACCCTCCATACCAGCTAAAATGGATTTCCAACAGCCCACCCCATGGGCATTGGTGCTTTGCTCGCTCCACCAACCCTAACTATGAACCCCATATTTGGTGTTGATCCCATTTGTCCAAAGAGCTTCCTCCCCTTGAGCAAAACGCCAAAGCTACTTGGTCTTTA
Organism: Selenicereus undatus; assembly: GCA_017589665.1. Lineage (NCBI taxonomy): Eukaryota > Viridiplantae > Streptophyta > Magnoliopsida > Caryophyllales > Cactaceae > Selenicereus > Selenicereus undatus. The sequence goes on from JACYFF010031957.1 coordinate 97,847,554, forward strand.
TAGCTTCGTTCATATGACGAAGAGGTCTTATGCCCAGGCCTCCCTCTTGCTTGGCATAACAAACCTCTCCCCAATTAACCCAATGGAAGTCAGGTCTTATTGCCGGAACAAAGAAAGTCTGTCATGATTCTCACAAGATGATTAACGATGCTAGCTGGGATAGTGAACAAGGACATCAAATAAATATGGAGGCGTCATAAAGTTCTCTTCAACGAAGTGAGCCTACCCCCTTTGGACAAAAGCTTAGATTTCCACCTTGTCAATCTCTTGTGGAACCTTTCAATAATAGGCTCCCAGCCTCCCACACAACTTTGCTCTCAAAATTTGCACCGAGAGGGAGACCAAGGTAAGACGAGGGCAGGTAATCAACCCCACACCCAAAGAAATGAGCCAAGTGATGCATCTCGGGAACCTCACCAATTGGAAGAAGAAAACTTTTTGATAAGTTGCCTCTAAGCCCTGACATTGGTTCAAAAAGGAGAAGGTACACCTCAAATACCCAAGGTTACTCTCATCTGGTTTACAAAAAATAAGAGTGTCATCAGCAAGGAGAAGATGAGAGATCAACATGCTGTCAGATTGAGAGTTACCAATTTGGAAACCTTCTAATAAACCCACCTCAGTTGCTTTAATAAGTGTGTACACCTCTATTTCTCAAATGTTTTACTAATACCATAATGTAGATAGATTTAGATAATATTCTCAGACTTTGCTGATATCTATTTCAAATTGTATGCATATCCTAAGGTAGCACTTTCGTATGATGCATTATTTTGTTTGAAGGCTACACAATGTATCTATATGCTCCCTTCATTATCTTCTATATGTGCTCTTAGCCTCTTACTTCTCTCAAACTTTTCATATGGTGCTATTTGTGTCAGAAGGAATTATAATTTTCTTTCATCCTTCAGCATTGCTGTTGCATTACCTAAGTGAGATAAATGAAGAATGTGTACACCTTTATGCAGATTTTTCATCCTAATTTTATATATTGATAAAGTGCAACAATTTAAAGTAGAAGATAAGAAGAAATGATAGTTCCCTTCTGCTGTTAATCCTGGGCAAAGTTAATTTCATCACAAAACCTTATTTGGAGCCTCTTCATTTATTTGTTATTTGCTCCTGATAGGATTACTTTGGAGAAAATCATAACTGACTTTGTGTGGTCGAATAATGAGCAAAAATGGATTCTGTTGAGAATACGTTTGCCATCCTAAAGGACGAGCAGGCATTGGATCCGCATGCACATTGAACGAAACCATCAAGGCTAAGTGGCTATGGTTTTGTGCAGAAATGGAGGAAGCTTTATGGAAAAATGTTATCAAGGTGAAACATAGGGCCAAAAAGTTGGTTCGGTATAGCAAGGAAGGTCCTAATGCTATAGAGTGGGCTTATGGAAAATGGGAGGTCTACCTTAGCATTAGTCTCTGGTGCATTTTGAGGTGACATTATTTGGTGATTTGTGGTGTGAGTGTTAATCATTATAGTTTAATTTGAGTTATTTGTTTGAATGGCATAATTAAAGGATGCAATTTTGTAAGAAGTGGTATCTTGGAATGTTAACTGGAGCTGTTAGGGCTTGATGTTCTTGAAGAGCTCTGAATGATTTGGAAGAGGGAATGAAGCGTTTTAGTATGGTGAATGAATTTGTTTTCTAAAATGAATCCTGTACTCAAGACAATGATGTGATTGTTTGGGCCCATGATTCAAAGGGATTCTTTTCTATTGAGAGTTTTTGGAATAGGTTGCTTGAATGATCAAATTGTCCGAACTTCCAAAGGCTATATGGAAATGTAATGCTCCTCCCAAATGCCACTTTTTTCCTTTTTATTTGGGGCTTAGGCTACCGCTGATGAAAATATTCCAGTAGAGAATATATGCTTGAAAAAGAAGAAATTTCAACTTATCATGTCCTTAGAGTAGTAGTTGGCAACCATATAATTCTCTTTCTGTGTGTTCTTTGCTTTGATATTTGTCTTTCTACTTGATGAAAGTTATTGTTTTCAAAAACGGAATGTCACAGCTGTTTCGGTCATGAAAAGAAGTGAGAAAGAGTTAGGGTCTTGGGGTTTGGGAGCTAAATCCCTTGGCTTTTGGGTGGAATAGGTGGAGTGGAAGGTATTAGTGGATCTTTGAGGGCAAAGCTTTGACTTATTATGAGTCCAAACTTGCACATCTGCAAATTTTGTGTAGTGTAGTGCAGTGCTTCATTGTGAGGGGCATATGACTGGTTTGGATTTCATAGTGATTTTCTAGACTATATCATTCATGGCTGCTGATTGCATGATACTTATCGTTTTTGCCTTCCTGTTATGCGTGGGTGACATCTACTTGGTGTCCTCATACATTTTTTGATAACTCACCAAGAGCAAAGAAGAATTGTATACTCGATTAACTGTGTGAGCTAGATGCTATGCCATTCTTGGATTTCCTTTACCATTGTATGTGGTTAATGATAATTTCCCTTCTGACCTAACACAAGCATTCTAAATGCCTGAAATTGTTGCTCCCTTTGTGTGTTATTACTGAAATGATGCATTTAATTTGCTTCAAGATGCTGCCGTAATATGCTGTGAGAAAGAAAACTTCAGACACCTATGGTCATGCAAGGTAATGTGGAAATGTATAAGGATATTACTTATTACGTTCGAACAAGATGCCAAAACGGATTACCTCATCGGTTCTGCTCAAAAAGAGGATCCCAGTTAAGTGTGAAGGACAGTTTTGTCATAACACTGGACACATAGTAATTATATTTGCGGAGTAGTGTTCTCTCATATGATAGAGGCTAGAGAGTGCTGTTGCAGTGGATATTTATAGATGTTAGTACATTATGAGTTGATATGGGGCCACAACAAGAAAGAAAATTAGAAATGAAATGATTGGATTAAGGTAAGGCCCATAATATATTTATTTGCAGAGTAGTGTTCTATCATATGATAGAGAGCGCTGTTGCGGTGGATGTGCAACTACAACAAGAGGAAAAATTAGAAAACTAAGTGATTAGAGAACCGTAGGACTTGTAATGTGTTGTATCTGTGGAATAGTCTATATGCAGCCACAATTTTTTTGATTAATTCGGAAAAAAAGGAAAAATTCTGTGGTGTAGTGTCCTCTCATATGATAGGAGATGGGGATGTTGTGTTCGGTATGTAGCCGGAAAGAGAGAAATTTAGAAATAAAACGATGGGAGAAAGTTAGGAGGGAATCCTATTGAGAAGATATGCAAAATGAGATTAGATTGTTCAAGCATGTATACAGAAGGCATCTTCCCACACTAAGGAGCTCAGAATTTGTCACTTTTGGAATAAGGAGAAGGGGTAGATGTAAACAGAATCTAACCAAAGTAATCAAATAGCATGAGCCATGATAGCTTAATGTCGTGGCATGTTAAACCCCTCTAAAGACATGGCCCTCGAGAGGATATCTGGCGATGGAGGCATGCAACCCACGTTTTAGGGAATAGTAATATAGCACTCTTTCATTCTTTTTATTAGCTTTATCCTTCCAGGATTAGCCTTGTGATTTTTATGTTTGTCTTAGTTTAAAAAGCGCGCTTAGGCACATAGAGGCATGAGGTGACCACTGTGGCTCCCCGCAGTGGGTGAGGCGTGGTGAATTCTTTAAGCGTGGTGAGGCGTGCGCCTCAGCGCAGGCATGAGGCGACCAAAGCAAGGGCTTTATTGATCTTAATTGAGGAGTGAAATTATAGGACAAAGAGGAGAACTTTTGACCATTAAAATCACCAACTTTGTTAAAATTAACACTTGCCTTAGTCTTATATCATGATTTCAAGCATAACCCCTCATGTAATTGCATATAATAGCTGGGAAGCCATCCATCATATTGACAAACCCTAAGATTAAGAAACCCTAATTTTCGAACTGTCCTTTGATTCAAATTAGGAGCAAGTATGGAGACCTAATGGTGCCAGAGGGTTGAATGTCGATCTTTATACTGTTCTGGTGGTCGATCTTCACTGGAATTAGTGTAGTGGGCTCCTGTTAACAGCCTTCTTCTTCCATGGTGTGTAGGGGGTTGTTAGAAGTTTAGATGGGAAGGGGCTAGGTTAGAATTTGTGCAGATTATTTCCTTTTTCATTCATAGTTTTATTTGGTAAAGATTTGTTGTAGTCTTAATTTGTTATGTTGTGTACAATTCTTTCTTTTTCCTTTTGTCTTTCATTTAGGAAAGAATCAACCATATTTTTTTATTTTATTATATTTTTCTGAGTTAAAGAAACCATGTTTCTGTCCTTTCTCTCAAATTTATTTTTTCTTTCCTTTAAAAAAACCTATAGCAAGAATGTTTGTTCCTTATTAGCATTTTGATTTGTATTTAAATAATATAATTTACTTTTTATTGTATTTTAAACTATTTTAAGAACATTTTGTTAACATTGTAATGGTTAATATTGATATCTATTTCATATTGATGTAATCAGATAACTCATTTGGGCAAAGACCCTGTTTGGCAAACAGCTGTTAGCTGTTAGCTATTTGTGTTAGCTGTTAGCTGTTAGCTGTTTGAGTTAGCTGCTTATATTAGCTGTTTGAATTAGCTGTTTGTTGAAAAACTGTTTGGTAAAACCCCCTCCCCCCCTCTCGCACGACACCTCCTCCTCTCTTCCCAGGTGCCGGTCCTCGGTGGCTGGTGAAGCTCAGGGTGCCCGGAGCGGTCACCGGAGGTCCACCTGAGGTCTGCTGGACTTTAGGTCTCCGGGAGCCGCCGGCCGTCCTCTTCGCCGGTCGTTTTGGGTGTTTCGCGACTCCTCCTTGGGTTTTCTTCAGATTTCCGCGCCGGTGGAGGTTTTAGGGGATCTCCGGTCTCTGCGTTGGGTTGGCCGACGGGTTCTGTCAGCGCCGGTGAGTTCGGAGGCGGCGTTGCGGTCGCCGGCGACTTTTCCGGTCACCGGAATCTCGCCGGAAATTACTCAACTCTCTTTCCCTGGCCAGATTCTGCCGTCTTCTCCCCTGGTTCTGCTGCTCTCTTCGTCCGATCGCCGGTGAGTGGCTTTTGTGTTAATCCTCCTCTTTTTCTCTCTTCTCCGGCCACAGGGTGGTGTTGCTGGGTTCAGTGGTCAGTTCTTTGCCTCCCTCCTTAGCTTGTTTCGTTCTGTGGGTTGTCTTCCTTCCCCTTTCTTTGCAATGGCCTCCAATTCTGCCAGTTATGCTGCTGTGAGGGTGGAGGGGAAGTTCCTGGAAGTGACTAGGGGTGTGGGAGGTCCTTTTCCTTTTAAAGTTGCTGAATCCAGTAAAAGGAGAAGGTCGTTTATTCAGTTGAGCCTCCAGCAGTTTCGATGGGTGGCAGTTCAAATGGTTCGCTTCTGCTTCTCAAAGGGAGAACCATTGTGGCTGAAAACTTTTAGGTGGGGTCACAGGTGTCTATTGCTTCAACTGAGAAAGAATAACAAAGGTAGATTCATTGTTCTCTCTCTTTTGGGCAATGGTGGGAGGGTTAGGACTGTGATCTTCCCTGAGGGAGCCAAGGCTGAGGGTTGGTTTGGGGTGACTAAGGTTTTCAAGGAAACTCTGATTGAAGGCCATAAGAAGCGTTCCCTTTCTTTAAGGAATGCTCCTATTCACTCTAGGCTTCGGGTCAACAGGGATAGGTCTTTTGCTAGTGTCGTCCGAGGCCACCTTGGTGGATCCCCTGATTCTTCCTTGATGGGATGGAAGTGCAGGGAGTGTGGATCATGGGATGTTTGTGCAGCTGTGATAGGTGAAGCTCATAATGGCAGTGGTAGCTTGTCGAAGCAGAAAGTTTCCTTCAAGGATAATGTTAAGGATGTGTCACTGTCTCCAGGCACGGTGGGCAGTCCTAAGGAGTGTGTGGAGGTCGCTCCTCCCCGCATTAATCAATTTCAGGTGTTAAGAGATCTTTTGGAGAATTATCCCTCCTCTGATTGTGAGTGCAGCTCCCCGTGTGCCTCAAGGGTCTCAGAATCGCCTTGTAATGTGATGGAGGAGGAGCTGCATCCAGGAGCTCGATCATCAACTACGAGTGTGGTAGTTTATTCTCGTAGGAAGAAGACTGGAAAGACTAAGCTCGTTGCTGATACGGGTTCGGGTGGTCCATGTGGGCAGGAGGTGGAAGGGTTTTCTTTGTTTGAGGAACCTCTCCATCCAGTCCACACTCAAGGAGGAGAGGATGATGCATTAGTTAGTGCTGCATATGAAGGTAATGTTAGTGACGGCTCTGCCTGGGTCTTGGAAAGAATGATCTTCTTTTGTAAGAAGATGGGGTTGGCCATTGAAGGTAGAGAGATGGAGCTGCTCTCTTTTCTTGCCTCACTGGAAGCCAATAGAAGGAAAGGTGATCAAGTGGCAGAAGAGGGTAGGGGGGATGCTGGTGCAAGGGAGAGCTTGTCTTCGGATGGGGCCAGCCGTTAAAGTTCTTGCCTGGAACGTTAGGGGGCTAAATTGTCCAAACAAGAGAGGGGATGTTAAGTGGGTGGTGCGCACTTTCGCGTGCGATGTTGTCATTCTACAAGAATCCAAGTTGGAAGTTGTAAGTCGTACCATAGCAACTAGTCTGTGGGGTCGCCGTCCCATTGAGTGGCGTTACTTACCCTCAGTGGGCCGCTCAGGAGGTATCATTATGATTTGGGATCCTCAAGTTTTGGAGCTTGGCGACTCTCGTATTGGGTCGTTCTCTGTTTGCTGTAAGTTTAGGTCACTGGAGGACAATTTTGAGTGGGGTTTGATTGGGGTATATGGGCCTAATGACGACTATATGCGACGGGCCTTATTTGAGGAGTTGTCGTTCTTTATGTCCTCTTGGGACATACCGTGGTGCTTGGGTGGGGACTTTAATGTCATCAGGTTTCCCTCGGAGAGATCCTCAGGCGGTCGGTCGTCTTGGGCAATGAGAGAATTCTCTAGTTTTATTGATGGTTGCAACCTGATCGACCCGCCATTGGAAGGTGCTCGCTTTACTTGGTCCAGCCACGAGGAGGTTCCTGTCTTATCTCGCATTGACCGTTTTTTATTCTCGGTTGAGTGGGAAGACCACTTCCGGGGGGTTCGTCAAGTTACCCTTCCAAAAATTACTTCCGACCATTTTCCCATTCTCCTTCGGGTTGGGGAAGCCTCCAAAGGTAGACGCCCGTTTAAATTTGAGAATATGTGGCTTGAGGTAGATGGTTTTAGTGACCTTGTTAAATCGTTCTGGGATGAGTTGGTTGTGAGTGGCCCCTCCAGTTTTGTTTTGGCAAAGAAACTCAATTTTTTGAAGTCCAAACTCAAACAGTGGAATAGGGATGTGTTTGGCCATTTAGAGTTAAAGATGGCTAGTTTGGTGGAGAAAGTGAAGCTCTTGGATGAGAAGGAGCAACAACAGTCTCTCTTATGGGTAGATAGAATTGAAAGACTGGAAGTTAAAAAAGAGCTCTCTTTGGTGCGAAGGTCCATTGATATTTTTTGGCGCCAAAGAGCAAAACAGCAATGGTTGGTGGATGGTGATCGCAACACCAAGTTTTTCCACCAGGTGGCAAATAGGAGAAGAATGTTTAAGGCCATTCACAATATTAAAGTGGATGGCGAGTTCTTTGATGATGCTGCCTTGGCCAATGAGGCAATTGTCCACTTCTATGAAAATCTGTACCATGAAGATCATCCATCAAGGATCGTTCTTGATGGTATTGCTTTTGCCTCTATCAGTCTTGATGATGCTAGGGATCTTGTAAAGGAGTTTACCGAAGCGGAAGTTTGGAATGCAATCTCCGAGCTAGGAAATGAGAAAGCGCCAGGTCCTGACGGTTTCAATTTAGCCTTTTTCCAGCACTGTTGGTCTACTGTCAAGGAGGAAGTTTTGGGTTTTTTTGCTGATTTCCATGATAAAGGTGTCTTTGAGAAAAGTTTAAATGCCACTTTTATTAGTTTGATTCCAAAAGTGGCTGGCGCAGATGATATTAAGCTTTTTAGGCCTATCAGTCTGGTAGGGAGTGTTTATAAGATCCTTGCCAAAGTCCTCGCTTCAAGATTGAGGAGAGTGGTTGGAAAAATTGTGGGTCCCTCGCAGCATGCTTTTGTTCCTGGTCGTCAAATCTTGGATGCTGCCTTGATTGCCAATGAGTGCATCGATTCTCATTTAAGATCTGGGATTCCCGGTATCCTGTGTAAGCTTGACATTGAGAAGGCTTATGATCATGTCTCTTGGAGCTTTCTTTTGGCTATTCTTGAGAAAATGGGTTTCCCTGATAAGTGGAGGAAATGGATCTCTTTTTGTATTTCCACGGTGCGCTTCTCTATCTTGATTAATGGTGAAGCTTCTGGTTTTTTCTCTAGTTCAAGAGGTCTAAGGTAGGGGGATCCTTTGTCACCTTTATTGTTCATTTTGGTTATGGAGACGTTGAGTAAGTTGGTGATCAAAGCAGGTGAGGAGGGTCTCTTGGATGGCTTCCGGATTGGCAACCCTCATTCCGAGGGTTTGTTGATTTCTCATTTGCTCTTCGCCGACGATACCCTTGTATTTTGCAAGCCGGATGTTAGTAATTTGGGCTATTTAAGGTGTACCCTACTGCTGTTTGAAGCTATGTCTGGGCTAAGGGTTAACCTTTCCAAAAGCGCACTCATCCCTGTTGGTGAGGTGCCTAATGTTCATGATTTGGCCCGGTTCTTTGGGTGTGGAGTTGAGTTTTTGCCTTGTTCTTATCTCGGTCTTCCTCTTGGTGCTTCTTATAAGAGTTTAGCGGTATGGGACCCGGTTATTGAGAGGTTCCATAAAAAATTGGCAGGTTGGAAGTCTAAGCTTTTGTCCAGAGGGGGCAGACTCACTCTTTTGAAGAGCACTTTGAGTAGCTTACCTATCTACTTCATGTCGTTATTTACTATCCCAACTACCATTGCTAATCGATTAGAGAAAATCATGAGAGATTTTCTTTGGAATTCTATGGATAATGGTAATGGCCTCCATTGGGTTAATTGGAACGATGTGTGTCGTCCTAAACAAGAGGGAGGGCTTGGCATAAGACCTCTCCGTGTTATGAACGACGCTTTGAAGACCAAATGGTTGTGGAGGTTTGCAAAGGAGGAAGATGCTATGTGGAGAAACGTGATCAAGGCAAAGTATGGAGTTGAGGAGAGGGGTTGGTGGAGTAGGAAGAGTTCTTATGCCCACGGTGTTGGTTGTTGGAAAGCTATCTTAGCAGGTCTTGAGCGGTTCAAATCTTTAGTACATTTTGAGGTGAAGGATGGGTCAAGGGTGTTATTTTGGATGATGTGTGGTGTGGGGAGCGGCCTTTGAAGATTCTCTTTCCAGATTTGTTCAGGATGGCTCGTCTAAAGCATGCCACGATCCAAGAAGTTGTTTCTTGGAATGGGGATGCTAGCCATTGGAACTTGACTTTTGTGAGGAATCTTAATGATTGGGAAGAGGACAGTTTTTGTGAGTTGTTAGCCACACTTGCTGGCAAAGAGGTTCTGTCGCAAGAAAAGGATGAGATTGTGTGGCCTTTTAACTCTAAGGGATCCTTCAGCATCAAGAGTTTTTGTTCCACACATTCTGATGTATTGGGTGGTTATGATTTTGCTGCTAAGTCCATTTGGAAGTCTAAAGCTCCCACAAAAGTGAGTTTCTTTGCGTGGGCAGCCTCCATAGGAAGGATCCCCACTGATGACATGCTTAAAAGAAGAAATTTTAGAGGTCCAAGCAGATGCTCTCTGTGCTTGGAGGAGGAAGAAACCGCGGATCACCTTCTTGTTCATTGTCGTTGGGCTTCCGCTCTTTGGGATTTAGCTCTCTCTCTTATGGGGGTTAGTTGGGTGCAACCTTCTAATGTTAGAGACGTGGTGGTAGCTTGGAAGAGAAGGATGCAGAAGAGTTGGGTCCTTGAAGTTTGGAACATGGTGCCTTTGGCTATTTGGTGGACGACATGGAAGGAGAGAAATCGTCGTATCTTTGACGATATAGCTGGGTCGTTTCAAGAGTTTAAGCTTTATTTTTTGAGGTTGTTGTATAGCTGGAGTGCCGGGCTTTGTGGTAACAAAAGTGTAAATTTTTTGGCTTTTGTCGATTGCATTATGGATGAGAGCATAAGGGCATAATGTTTTTGTATTTGCCCTTTTTGTATATGGGTGACATCCCCTTGGTGTCCTTTTAATATACTTATTGATTACTTACCAAAAAAAAAAAAAAAAAAAAACTGTTTGGTAAAATTAGCTGTTTCTGATAAAGTTGTAAGACAAAAAGCTAATTCTTCAAAAAGCTCTTTTAAAAAGCTTATGGAATTAGCCTTTTCAAATTAGCTTTTTGAACCCCAAAAGCTCTTCTAAAAAGCTCTTTCACCAAACATTTAGATTAGCTTTTTCACTTGGTCAAACAGCTAATTTTGGTCAAAAAAGCTCTTTTTGGCCAAAAAGCCCTTCAAAAAGCTGTTTGCCAAACACCTCCAAAATCTATCTGTTGAGTAGATTTTAAGCATTTTTGTGTAAAGATGCACCTTGCATTCATGATGCGTGTGCCTTCGCCTTGAGGCTCATGCCTCGGAACCCTGTGCGGCTCATGCCTTTATAAACTAAGGTCTATATTTTCCCCCTTTTGTTAGGCATGCCTCTGTCATTCTCTTATTTCATTTGACTTGTTAAATCCAACCCTACTTGTTACTTCTGTTCTACTGGTCAACATGGTTAAATTTTTTTTTCTTTCATGGATCTTTTGAAAATAGCGCCCATGCAAGTTGATATGAATCTGCTTACCGAAGTGCTGAACTTGGGTACCATCCAAACCTTTCTTCTTTTTCTTGAAATTTGAATGCATTAGCAATCTTTTTTAGCTGGTTTAGCCGCCATCCATTTTTCCTTTTTCGACTTCATGACAGCAAGTCTAATTGAGCCCATGATATTTATGTTTTTTTTTTATTTTCTTAGTAAGTTGATTATTGAATATTGGGTGAACAAAAAGTTTTTGACCGTTTCTTGTCCCTGCCAGGTCCTTTTTTTTAACCACTTTTCCTGACCCTAAAATGCTGAGATGGCCTCTTTTCTTTTCGCCTCTTCCATTGGGGATGAACCTTAAGAGTGGGAAACTTTTTAGCACCCTTCCTGACACCCCCCCCCCCAAAGAACCCAAAAACTTGCTTTGATTTATTTTTCAAGCATATATTATCTTATCATCAATTTGTACAATAGGTTTCTGCTTTTGAGATTATTATGCAAGACGAATGATGTTGCTATGCAGGACCGCCACAAAAGATATTGTCAAGTTTTTTGCACTCATTTGTTGAAAGTAGCCGTGATGGTGTTCCTTTGCGACCCACGGCACTTCCTATGTTGGGATTAACTAAAGGTGACAAACAATGTATACGTGATCGCAGCAGCATCATGGCTCGGCACTTCTTTGCAGAAAAGAGTGAAGACTTCATTAATGAACAGGTTTGTCCTCCCTTTTAATGCATTATTATTAGTCTTGCTATGCATGCAGGGCAAAAATGTCTACATTTACTGTGGCTTAGAAGATGAAAAAAACTGATTAGTCTGATTAACAGTTGATTTCTACAGCAACCAATTGTATAAATTAAATGAAAAATGTCTGACTTGTGGATACATATGCACAGCGTGTGTTGAAGCAGCATCATGTGTGTGTGAACCATCCCTTTGGTCCTTAGGGTGCAAGCTTCTTTTTGCTGCAAACTAGACCTAAGCTGTTGCATCGATAAGATCCAATGCCTAAAGTTTCAGGTGGCATTCAGAAGGTTGATCAGACAATCTTTTTTTTTTTTTTTCCTTGGGTAAGTAATCAAGAGATATATTAAAAGGACACAAAGGGGATGTCACCCATTTACAAAAGGGGCAAATACAAAAACATTATGCCCTTAAGCTCTCATCCATAATGCAATTGACAAAAGGCAAAAAATTTAAATTTTTGTTACCACTAAGCTGACACTCCAGCTATGCAACAACCTCAAAAAATAGAGCTTACAATCTTGACACGACAAGACTTTGTCGTCAAAGATACGACGATTTCTCTCCTTCCACGTAGCCCACCAAATAGTCAAAGGAACCATGTTCCAAGCTCCAAGGACCCAACTCTTCTTCATCCTTCTCCTCGAAGCTACTACCATATCTCTTACATTAGAAGGTTGAACCCAACTAATCCCCATAAGAGAGCTAAATCCCAAAGCGCGGAAACCCATTGACAATGTACAAGGCGATGATCCACAGTTTCTTCCTCCTCCAAACACATGGATCATCTACTTGGACCTCTAAAATTTCTTCTTTTAAGCATGTCATCCGTAGGGATCTTGCCTATCTATGGTGGCTGCCCATGCAAAGAAACACACTTTTGTGGGAGCTTTAGACTTCCAAATGGACTTAGCAGCAAAATCATAACCATCCAAGGGATCAAAATGTGATGAACAAAAACTCTTGATGCTAAAGGATCCCTTAGAGTTAAGCGGCCACACAATCTCATCCTTGCCTTGCGACAGAACCTCTTTGCCACCAAGTACGGCTAACAAATTACAAAAATTGTCCTCTTCTCAATCATTAAGATTCCTCACAAAAGTCAAGTTCCAATGGCTAATGTCACCATTCCAAGAAACAACTTCTTGTACCGTGGCATACTTCAAACGAGCCATCCTAAAAAGATTAGGAAAAAGAGTCTTTAAAGGTCGATTCCTACACCAAACATCATGCCAAAATAACACCCTTGAGCCATCCTTCACCTCAAAATGCACTAAAGATTTGAAACACTCAAGACCTGTTAAGATAGATTTCCAACAACCAACACCGTGGGAATAAGAACTCTTCTTACCCCACCAACCCAACTCATTAATCCCATATTTTGCCTTGACCACGTTTTTCCTCATAGCATCATCCTCCTTTGCAAACCACCACAACCATTTGGTCTTCAAAGCATTGTTCATAACACGGAGAGGTCTTATGCCAAGTCCTCCGTCTTACTTAGGACGACATACTTCGTTCCAATTAACCCAATGGAGGCCATTACCATTATCATTAGAATTCCAAAGAAAATCTCTCATGATTTTCTCTAACCGACTAGCAATGCTAGCTGGGATGGTGAATAAAGACATTAAGTAGATAGGTAAACTACACAAAGTGCTTTTCAAAAGTGTCAATCTACCCCCTCTAGACAAAAGCTTAGACTTCCATCCTGCCAATTTTTGATGGAACCTCTCAACAACTGGGTCGCAAACAGCTATGCTTTTATAAGGAGCACCAAGAGGAAGAACAAGGTAAGAAGAAGGCAGATACTCAACTCCACACCCAAAGAAACGGGCCAAATCATGAACATTAGGCACCTCACCAACGGGGATGAATGCATTTTTGGAAAGGTTGATAAGACAATCTTACGTGTTCTTTTAGCCGAAAGACCAACTGATCCAAGCTTCATCCCTCTCATCACTCTCACTCCTTATCCGTGTCCTTATGCTTCTGATTGCTGTGCTAAATGTCAGTGAAAGGGCTCTCGGTGATGGAAGTGCTGTGGCCAAGGTTATCACGATCTCGCTGGCTGTCAAGGACTTCCTTATGGCATGAATCTCCATTGTACCGCCTTCCCTGTTTCTTCCATGACGAATTTCATGAGGGTGAGTTAGGTTTCTAAATTATGGTTTGAGGGTGGATCAATGGACAGGGTGGCATCATGCAAGCTGACAGTGATAATCGCAGTATTGACTTGTCAACACTGGAGAGGAGAGGGCTATGTGATTTGTGGTTAGGGTTTTGGAATAGGCACACACGTGCGCGCACATAGAGAGAGAGAGAGAGAGAGAGAGAGAGAGGCAGAGTCGTCAGACATTGGGGATGAGCGAGAGGCCTCTGGCATGGACAATAGTCAGCCAATACAGGCTATTTGTGGCTTGCTATGTGAAAGTCACTAACGTGTGACTGGGGTAATGGCAATTTGTAGGTTTTTGGGAGGTGAGAGAAACTTTCGCTTGAGCATTGGATGGGTTGGGAGATGTCCATCAGCCTGCCAAAGGGCTGGACTGTAGCAGCCTGGCAGGTGAACTATGCAGTGGATTTTGATGTGGTGGTACTGGTATTTGTGGTGGGAAAATGAGGGCAACCTGGTGGAAGTGTGGGGTTACAATGTGGCAAATCTAACTGCATGGTGTTTTGAAAAAAAAAAAAAACTATTAGAAAGAAATGGGTTTATTTTGTTAAAGAATGAGTATATTTTCAGGAAAAAGAATCAATATTCTCTGCAAGAAAAATGATTGTGCTTAAAAAAAAGAATGTTTTCATTGCACCATAAGCATTAAATTGCCAATTTTTTTTATATATATTTTTTTGATAAGGAAAAAGTAATATTATAAAAAAGGGTAATAAAACAATGGATGCACAGCTAGCATGCTACAAAAGACTATATACATCCTAAATACAAACTATCCACACACTCAGTTACATCAAGAGGATTAAATTACCATATTTTATCCTTATGTTGATCATGAGGTGCCCTGTTTCACTCCCTAATTGGCCTAAATGAACACTGCACTACCAAAGAATTGAGATTAGCATATGGAAAAATAGATGTTGACTATGAAAAACAAATACTGTTTTTTTAAAAAATAATAATCAATTAATATTGGATTTGCTATATGACAGCTTATAATTGGTTGGGAGGACGCCAAACGGCTGTTTGCTATGGGCTTATTATATACAGAAAATTATAAAAATTTAGTTATTGGCAAGTGGATGTCAATTTCATTACAAAATGCTGAAAAAATGAATATGAAACTGCAAGTAGAATGCAGTTGGAGTTTGCATCCTGCTGCTTTGCCACTGAACTTGATTCCTGTGCGGACTTACCCATGCCTACATGCACAGAAAAAAAATTGTATATTGGATACATGCATGCATTTATTTTTGAATAATGAAATAGAGCCTTCTTGCTTGATTGAATGCATAATTGCTTGGTAGTTGGTACCCTTGGAATATTGGCTATCCATAATTCGTTTAGTGGTTTTTCTTTTCAGGTGGATGCATTGCTATGTTCTCTGGACATTGACAAGGATATCCAGATGAAGGGCCCTCAGCCTGGTAGGGTCAGGGAGCTGGAGGAGTACTGGAATGAGTCACAAGGTATGCCTGCTCCAGTTGCTCCTGTTGCTGATGGATGGGTTGCTGAGTATAGGCAGCATAATGCTGAGCATTTCGGCCCTAATGGTTGGGTGAACTTATTTGAGCGAGAACATGGTCCTAGTGGTTGGGCCTCTGAATTTGAGCATGTAAGAAGTGAAGCCTGACCCTCTGCTGCTTGCTTGGCTTCTGTGGCTATTAATAATAGCACATGGCGGTCTTTTTTTTTTGTGTGTGTGTGTGTGGGCAGATCATGGTTCACTGCATAATGAATTTTCACCCCTAAAGTGCATGTGCTAGTATCTGTTGAGTGTTTAGTCTTCCATTGGTTTCTGTATATTGTATCTTGCTTTCTAGTTTTTGGGGGCTGCAATACTGTGTCAATGAGTCAGATCAGCAAATTTGTGTTGTTCTTGGTGTATCATTATATTTGAATGTGTATTATCTTACTTCCTGTAAATATGCGATGGAATCCCTCCCCCCCCCCCCCCCCAAAAAAAAGAAAAATAAAAAATAGAAGAGAAGAAAAGACAATTGATTCTCATTGAATCGGAAGTCTGTTATGCTATCATGTTGGCTTTATCCTCATGAAATGATGCTTTTGATGTTTGTAGGAGCAAAAACAGATGGGAGCTTCAAATCAATTATCACTTCAACATTCAAATGTAGCTGCAATGGAGCAAACTCGTATGCTTGCACACACACTAGCCCAAAGCAATGACCCTAAGTTCCAGGTTTATGCCATCCCTTCTCTTTACTGAATTTTTTATTGAATCATCTTAAAAGCAATGAGAAAGGAGCTCTATGGGAGCTGGCCTTTAGTTGCTTGGGGATTTCTTGGGTTGTATCTAGCTCTATCAGGAATCATCTATCTGCATGGGTGGGCTTCTTTAGTTGGAACACTAGAAAGAAGAATGCTTCCTTATCCCCAAATGACATTTTTTGGAGCATTTGGTGTGGAAGAAAAAGATGATTCTTTGAGTGTGAGATGCCTCTTTAGCACTTTCAAGGATAATTTCATGAAGATTCTCTATTTGTGGGATAAGGGGAACTTTTGTTGTTCTTCTTTTGTTCTTGTTGATTTTATGGATAGTTTCCATATTGGATGCGCGTCGCCTTTTGTTGGATGCTAGCTTTACATCCAACCTTTTCCTCTTGGTGTACATAATGTAATATTCTTTTTCTTATTTAAAGAAAAAGAGAGTGATGAGAAAAGATAATTGGTTGAGTAGGACACAGTGTGCGTTGTGGAGAAACAAAGTCTTTTTCAAGGAAAAGAGCAAAACCAAGCACTACTAATTTATTCATGCCTGGTATCCAGGAGTCTTCGAATATCGTCTGTACCTTTTGTTTGGGTCGGAGGATAGCCTACACAGGGGGTTTATATCTCAGGGGGCCCAACTAGTGAGCATAGGAGCTGGTTTTTTTTTTTTGGGGGGGGGGGGGGTGGGTGGGGGTGGGGGAGGGTGAGTATCATGGTAGGTGAGAACTCCCCTATTCCTCCCTTGCGATCTGAACATGCATCCCTATTATGGAAGGTGGTGTTCTCCCCTTCCCTTGGATTGGAGAAATCTTTTGATGCCCTAGTCTTCCATTGTCCATATAGAGATACCAATGTTGCTTCTTTGAATTTTCAATTTCAGGATTTGGACATATTATTACTTTACATTGGGAGTGAGAAGACTCTCAACTATAGGGGATCTTGTAGTCTCTCAAGTATCTAGGTGAAAAGTAGAGTGGTAGGAATCAAATTCACTCTAATCTGGGGTCATTTTTTTATTGATCCGTGTAATCTCAATTTAAATGCCTAAAGTGAACTAAGCTAGCCTGACTAAGATATATATTTCTTTATTGCAAACCACTACCCAAGGGTCCATGATACTAGTGACTATGGAGAAAAACAAAAGAATGAATTTTTGGTGCCTTCTTTTGTCGTTTATGCTATGAATGCTTACCAAATGGGAATGAGACGTTTGGAAACACTTGTCAAAGTCTTCAATCCATTTCCATTTCCTGCTTGGACCGTCATTTGCTGTTTTGGAGGTATGTGAGCGAGCTTGAGAAAATGACGTCTCTTGGAAAGGCTCAATGATTAACAAAACACGCACTGATTCCCTTATGTTGCAGTTAGTATGTAATTAAAATTTGTCTTTACTATTTGAATTTATTTTATTCATTAGCTAATAATTTTGTGTCTTTCAAATCTTTTGAAGTGCATGCATGTGTCAATGTCTATTCATCGCAGTGTCTTTTGAACTTAATTCAAATATGGTGAGGTGGATTTGGATGGCCCCCCTCTATACCGAACGGCTCTTCTGGGCATAGTCCTTTGAGACATGTTGCTAACGGGTTTAAAGGGTTCCGCCATTTTTTCCAGGCATGATCGATAGTGTGAGGAGGCTCAACTAGAAGAGTTCTTCCCTGCCTTTTTTTTTCTTTTTCTAGCAATGGATAAGGTCCATAAGGATTCTTTTGTTGCTGCTTATCTGGAGCAGTGTCTGACATTAATGTTTGGTTGCCAATTTTGTTAGTATGACATTATAGAGATGCTATAGTGTTTGACATTATTTTTGTCCATGATGGCTTTGTTCAGGATGACACTCCGGTAATTTTCTTTGACAAGCTTAATGAGCCTAACTAGAGGACTTCTCACATGATATGGTTAGGTTTGACCTAAACTCTTAAAGTGTTTTTGACAGTTAGATCTTATGGTTTGAAGCTCCTACACTTTGAATTATTTGTCCATACAAACTCTTTACAATGGAGGATTCTATTGTAAGCTCATCTGGAAGTCTTTGGTCCCTATAAAGGTTTCTATGTTTGTTTGGGAAGCAATGCATGTGAACATATTGACTTGCGACAACAGGCAAAAGAGGGGAAAAATCCTTGTGAATGGATGCTTTATGTGCAGGGGGGATTTTGTTTCAACGAATCACTTGTTGCTTCATTGCTGATTAGCTAGGGCTCTTTGGGAACTTGCTTGTAGTTGTTTGGGTATTTTTTTTGGGTTCCTTCTAAATCCATTAGGAACCATTTCTTGGCTTGGGAGGGTTTCTTTAGTAGGAAAGTGATGAAGAAGGCAGCCATAGTTTTACCTCCCGTGATATTTTGGAGTATCTGGAGAGAAAAATTGTAGAGTATTTTGATGGTATCAAGACTCGTCTCTAGCGCGTAAAAGAAACTTCATCAAGACCTTTTTTTTGGGGGGGGGGGGGCCAAAACAAGAAGATATGCCCTTCCTCTTTTGATGTAGCTGAGTGTGTGGATAGTTTGTATTTTCGTCGTATAGTCTTTTGTAGGAAGCTAGCTGTGCATCCAACTTTTTGATAGCCATTTATTAATATATTACTTTTCCTGATCAAAAAAATATATTACTTTTCTCTTATCGGCCCCCCCCCCCCCAAAAAAGGAATTGACACTTTGGTCTTATTCTTTGACGGGTAAATTTTACACATGGACAAAGCCTGGGGAGAATATGGAGAATCGAACCTTGGTCTTATTTTAAAGACTGGTCTTTCGTCGACTCCTTCTATTGGCAGGAAGTTTTAGAGATTATGTCTTGACTTTCTAAAAATGGGATAATTCTGCAATTTTACTATCTTTTGTCGGTTTCCTAAGAAACTATGCTCGTATTGATGGCTTGGACATCTTTTATGACTATGATCATACTATTACCATTACCATTACCAGAGCTTAGTTGGTGTTGTCCTTGATAACACATATAGGGTGCAAAACTTCTTATAAACTAAAAATTAGTTGAATTACAAAAAAAATTCCCATGTGGAGGTCAAAAACAATTTCTAGAATGTTTTGTCAAGAAAGAGGACTAAATTACAACTTCATTAGAACATTAGGGCAGTAAATTATTGTTTTGACAAAGTTGTGGACTAATTTATTCAGTGGCCACACGGCCCACACCTCAGGGTACTAAAGTGTCAAATGTTGTAATTATGATTCTACTTATTACTTTAGTGCTTGATGACATATATAAGTAGTTAACAAGAATATGAGAGGTTTTGTAGAGAGTATTAAAAAAACATTTGCTTACTATCTGGAAGAGAAAATCGGGCATGAATTGGTCAATATTCACACCACTAAGGTTAGGACATGAAAGCGTGTGAAGGGCGTCAATTTTGTATGTGGACGTATGGATTTGCTAATCTTTCTTAGCATTTTGTGCCTTTTTAGTGCTCATGAGGGGTAATTTGTTTTAACATTGTGTACGATAGGGAAAGTTGTGTGAAACGGGAGGGAGGAGAGAAAAGTAAAAGTGGGGGAGAGAAGAGAGGAGGATGAAGAGATTAAGAAGTGGAAATTAGGAGAATAACTGGAACGAGGATTAAACAAATGTTAACTCCCTTTCTAAAAGGCTCTGGCTCCATGCATAGCTTCTCAACCGCAGGCGAATGTTGTTCCATTAATTGATTTCTTGAAGGTTTTCTCAGGCCAAAGCGGGCTTTAAGTAGTGAGTTCTTTGTTACCTTTCCCTTGTTCTGCTCCTCCTGCTGTCACTCCCCACTAATGGCGACCAACACAACTCAGATAGAGGGAAAGCATAACACATATAATGAGGGTAGTGGTCAGATTTGTATGAGCAAGAAAAACTACAGATGTAGGGGACAAGAGATTAGGTGGGAATATAAAACACGATATTCTCAGAGTTAAAAAATAAAAAATAAAAAAATTCTTGTTAGCCTATTTTTGGATGGGTAGATTTAACACACACAGCCTAGGGAGAATCGAACCCTAGTCTTTCCTTATGAAAGTCAGTCATCTTACCACTAGACTAACGCCTAAGGCGCTCTTTTCTTAGCCTCTTATTATTAAAAAATATCTTTTTTGCCCCCTTTTTTCCGAGTCTTAGTGATGTACTTATTTTAGGAGACTACTGCAGCGGATTTTCTCCTTGGTGCAATGTAGAATTCTTTTACAAATTTTGTGATGCATGTGTCAAAGGGTTAATTGGATAATAATTAAACAATATTATACCTGCTCAGATAATCATGTAACCCTTCAGTACAAAGTAGTGAATGTTAAATGACTTGCCGATTTTTCTGAAAATAAGTTCGTCTGAGATCCATGATTTGTCTAGCTCCACTTCTCACCCTTGGCTTAGGTCTGGGACATTTTTTCTAGATATTATCTGAAGTTCTGAACTATCGGCATGTATTCAGCTTCTCAAAGAGTGCAAGGCGGTTAGCACATTTACAAGTCATGCTTTATAGATTGTTTTGTCCCATGGGGGAACTGTCTTGAAACCTTTTCGGTGTTGTATGTTTGAAGTATAATTGTGTATTTCCAACTAATTCATATGGTGCCATTAGCCTGCACTGCCTATGTGCTTTCCTGCAACCTGTAGAATCTGAAGTTTTTGAATGTGTCACTCATGAACATTGGTTCTCTTTCATGTTGTTTATTCAAATTATGGTTGTGTTATCGAAGTGAATTTATCTGAAGAGACTAATTTTACCATTTAAACATGCCTTGCACGTTTCTGCAACCTATAGAATTCAAAGTTCCTCCAATTTGTGTCGAAGATGAGTCGTGGAGAACTGTTTATTGAAGATAATCAAGTCAAAGAAAGTTCAGTATCTGCAGGAGGCAATTGGGCAGCTGAATACCAAAATCAGCATGTTGGTGGCCCTTCCTGGGCTGAGCAGTTTTCTCATGAGGAGGTAAGCCTGAAGTTTTGACATTATAAATATTTTTTAGATTAGATATTGTCTGATGCCTAAATGATTGTTCTCCCCATTAAACACTGGAGCCCGTGAAAAGTGGTGATGCGAAATCCATTCCTATTCCAATCCAATTCCCCTGCATTTCTCAGTTTCCTTTTTGTATATAATCAACAAGAAATGATGCCTAGAATAAATTGGTTCCAGCCATCTGAACATGGTCCTTTTTTTTTTTTTGTGCCAGTGGCGTCTTCTTCTATTAGAGCTCTTTTGGAAATATTCCAAACAGCTGACCTAAGCATTCTGCATGTGGTTGAGCCTTAGTGCTATCAAAATCTTGTATTGAATGCATTAATGCGACAATTCCCCTCAATACATACCCCGGACAGTGGTGGCCTTACCTATATGTAGGGCACCATGCAAGTTGAACCTTTGCAGTAGTCAAGTCCATCCTCTGGATTGCAACTTCCTCCAGTTGCAGTACATTGTTGACCCTGGTGCTCATACTCCTTTCCACCACCATTTTGGCTCCTCCAAATGTTGAAACCATACTGATAAAACAATGAAACAATCACAAGCTTGAGCTTAAGTAAGGCCATCTTAATTGTCCTCAGACTAGCATTCAACGTTGTTTCCTCAGACTAGCATGGCAACTTTATAACACTTCAATGTTGCTTGCTTCGTTACTAACAAAACTTGTCCAACGCAATTACCTGAGTTAATCTGTCCTGAGAAGAGAATTGGTACAATCATGAAAATTGTCAGCCAAATATAAAACCTGATATTATGCTGCTCTGATTTTTCCAATACAAAATAAAGTAGGAATTGACCTAACAGCATCATAATTTTGAATTTCCTAAATTGTCTGAATCAAATTGATCCTGCATGGCTGCAGCTGAACTGTTGCCAGCTCTATCCTGGCAACCGCAGTGATGATCTTGTGGGGTCATGTCATGCTGGGTTTGGGGAGTCAGATGGTTGCAAACTTAACCTATGACATAAGCTGTCATAGAGATACTGACAAGTAAAATGAGTGGTTGTCCGAAAGCCCTTTAAGGAAGGAATTAGCTTCATGTACACGCTCATGTGTGCACACACGCATGTACCTTTTTTTCAAAAATTTTGGGTATGTATGCATTAAGGATGATACTCCCTCAGCCCTATTTTATGTTTGAAAATGAAAATTTCTGGGTATTTGGTAATGAATATTAGACATTGTTGGTGATATTGCTTCTATTTAATACTGCTTGGATTTACACACGTGTCTCATTGTTTATCTTGCAACTAATCATACATTTGAATCATTCACTTAATCATATCTATTGATCAATTAGCTAAAAGAGAGATCATTTGTTTCAATAGTTAAAAATAAATAAATGGAAAGTACTGATAATGTGCTGACATAATGAGACATAGACATTAAGCTTTCCCATATTTGGGGGGGGGGGAGAGCATAGAAAACTTCTTCATCAATGGATATAAATTTGAAGGGCATTCACATATTATTGACAACACTGATTAAATTACAATGAACATTGTAACTTCGTTGTTGTTCCCATCTTAAAAACAATTGGTTAAGAACCGCACAAGAACAATACCTAGTGTGGATCCTGTCTCAGCACAATCTAGGTCGGGTGATACCTCGATTATTGAGCTTTATATTGAAGCAAGTAGGGAGATTGATCTGGAGAGAGTTGTGTAATTTTCTTTGTGAGAACATTTTTTGATTAGAGTCCTTTGAGATAAAACAATGAACGATCACGGGAAGGAATGAACTAAAAGGATTACATAACAAATCACAGACAACTGATAATCATTAAGTATGCCTAGTTGTGAGTTGTTTTTTTAATTATTTATATTTCTTTAAAAGAATTCTACTAATTACAAACGGAGTGACTGGTAAATGCCTAGGTGCCGGCTAAAAGCAAGTTTACATAACCCTAATCGTAAACCTTAGGCTTGACCGTTAAAGCACAACCCTGTGGCTTTCTCTGCTGCCATCTGTAAAGTTTGGAGGGAGAAATTTGGTCAAACATCAGCAGAAGAGAAGTACCATGGGAATTGTGCTGACCTGTATCTACTCAATTAAGTGAACTTTTAAGTGATGATGCTTTAAGTAAACTATTGACTTGTACAATTTACCATCCAAAATAGTGTACTGAACGAGCCTTCTTCCCTTGTCTGAGCAAAGTGGCATATTGAGATCCCTGAATTCATTTATCGGTCTTGAGTGATCCCATATCTGGTCTAATGCCCGATGATTTCATATTGAAGTTGTATCATGCATCTATATGTTAGATTTTTCTTTTTTGAAAGAAAAACACATGAATCGTTGTCGTGAAGATAACAGTATCTTGCTGTTCAAACAAAGAAGATAATAGTACCATGGAAAATAGGGAATGTGTCATGACTTATGATATTTTCTGAATCATTGGGAAATCTTTTTTTTCTCATTTTATTAGTATTTTTTTAAGGTTCCAAGCATGTTAGTCTGCTTACACAGCAATTATCCTCACCATAACTCTGTTGGTTTTATTTTACATCATACACATTCATGTTTGCATTTGTCAATGGTTAACTGACTCTGTGAATTTCAGGGTGCCCAATAAACAAACTATAATATTCGCGACGCAAGAACTTTAAAACTAGGAGAAGCCAAGAAATACATTCTAGTAGCCAGCAAATTTATTTAGTATCTTCCATTCTACTGTTTGTTTCCTTTTTGGGTGTCCCACGTTTTCTGTTTGTCATTTAATGCACTAGCAGATATTTGTTGTAACACATTTCCCTGTTTTAGTCAACTCTCCTTGTCATTGGTTCTCATTCTAAGATTTTTTTTAATTTCTTTATTGGGGTGGAGAGGAGAATGTTCATTTTATACAGAAAACCAAAAAAGAGAGAGAGAATCATAATAGAGAAAGTTGTCTGTCAAAAATCTGACACTGCGACACACCAGGATGGCATACTGAGTTCGAGTAACAGTTTTGTCATTGCTGATATCTTTTGTGCGTATTAACACGTTGAACTGAAGCATTCATCTTCTTGGTTTACTATCTGGAGCTGAGAGCATTTAATTCAGGGAAATTGAATGGAATGAATTAGTGGCAATGTAGCATGAATACTTCGTTTTTGGTTCAATTAAACTCAATTACTTCTCCTTTGTCATTTGCTGGTTTCTATTGCATCAATCATTATTAGTTCAAATTTGTGTTTGTGAGAGACTTGTCTCCCTGATCGGTGTTAGTTGGGAGCAACTGTCTTCGGTCAAGGATGTCATGGTAGCTTGGAGAAGAAATATGAAGGATAGTTGGGTTTCTTGTCTTTGGAAGATGATTCCTTTGACCATTTGGTGGTGTTCGTGGAAGGAAAGGAATCATCGGATTTTTGAGGATAAAGCCTTGTCCTATCAAAATTTCAAGCTCTACTTTTTGATGTAATGATGGCAAAATTCGAGTTTTTTTGGATTTTGTAGATAATATTATGCTTGATAGCTTAAGGCCTTAATGATTTTTGTAGTTGGCCCCTTTTGTACATGGTCGGCACCCCCTTGGTGTCTTTCTTATGCATCTTTTGATTACTCATTAAAAAAAAGACTCCCCCCCCCCCCCAATCTTGTGTTTGTAAGTTTTTTTGGGTGGAATTCATTTCTGCACTTGTACTTGTATTGTTATTGACATGCTAGTCGTGCAAAAGGTGTTCTTATCTGATGCAAATGGTTTTCCAGGTTTCCCGTTCCGATGATAAATGGATTAATGAATTTACCAGTGGGATCAAGCAAGACTTTCTGGCTGATGACAAATGGGTTGATGAGTTCTCCAAACTGCATGTTCAAGATTGGGTAGAAGAGTTTGGGCATCAAGCTGCATCTGGGGAGGATTCTATTGATAGCTGGGCCAATGCATATGATGAGTAAGTTCATTTTGGAAGAAGTTATGATACAGGACATTCTTAGAGAAATTTGTACACAGACACAATTCAGACAAAGTCATTAACTTACACTCAATTATTAAACACGGAAACACCCAACGTTATTTTCGATCATTCAGTTCTACCTTTCACGGTTAGACGAAGAGGTGTTTAACTCTATATAGAGAAAATACCCTTCAACACAAGTAAGCTAGATGACAAGGAAGTCAAATCATATTAAATAAACATAGTAACTATGTAACTATAAAGGATAAAATTTTCTTAAATTAAATCCCAAAGATTCCGGAACTTATTTTTCTGGCAGAAATATTGCATAATTTAATGTGCCTAACTATAAGACTTTCTGTTAATCAAGATTTGAGGATGGCTTAGTTGCTGTGGCCTATGAGTGACCTGTACTTTTCTATTAATGCCAGGTACCTCAATGAGCAAGCAGTTACGCAGAACCCAGACTCCTCGAAGGGTGTCTACGTATTTTCTGACATGAATCCATACGTTGGTCACCCTGATCCTTTGAAAGAAGGCCAGGAGCTTTTTAAGAAAGGACTCCTGAGTGAAGCAGTGCTTGCTTTAGAGGCTGAAGTCTTGAAGAACCCTGATAATGCTGAAGGTTGGAGGTTATTAGGAGTCGCTCATGCAGAGAATGATGATGATCAACAGGTCAGCATTCTTGAAGCAATGTTCAGTTGCCCTTGGCCTCGAAGTTACCTTTGATTTGTCCCATATTAATTAGCACCAAGAATTAGCCTTTACGAATGACTTGACGGTGAACAACTATAGAAAGCACTACGACTTTTCATTTCCCCTTTTTGTCTGTCTGAATCCCTCCAATCGTAGCGATGGACTGTGGTTACTGGTAGATTTTGGAATCCTGTTGGGAAGTTAGTAAATGGTTGATGATCCTACCATGATTTGACCATGAACATTATTTTCAGAATTGATCTTCATTGTGCAACTAATAGTTAAAACAGAGTTGCTCACATGGTGGGTTTACATGGTGGCAGGCTATTGCATCGATGATGAGGGCTCAAGAAGTTGACCCCACTAACCTTGAAGTGCTGCTTGCTCTAGGGGTCAGTCATACAAATGGTAAGTGCATTGTTCTTTCTTCTTCATAGTTGATTGATAAATATCAAATACTGAAGACCTCCTGATGGGTTGTGGGCTTGGTCGGCTGTTTTTTTTTTTTTTCCTCTTTCTTTTTTGGGGCTAGGTAATCTATGAATTTGTACTAATGAGACACAGAGGGGATGTCACCCTTGTACAAAAGGGGCATACATAAAATAACATGATTTCTTCCCACTTTCTATGATAATCTTATCAACAAAATCCAAAAAAATCATTTTTGCATTATGATCTGCAGCTTGATCCTGACCACACAAAGTTCTCATGAAATGAAACCTGAAGTCTTGATAGGACCTAGCCTTGCCCTCAATCTGCGAATTCGTCTCCTTCCAAGTTCCAAGTACTCCATATATGCCAACGGAATCATCTTCAAAATTCCTAGAAGCCCGCCTTTCTTCAAACTTCTTCTGCAAGCCACCAGCACACCTCTAATAGTCTCTGGTTGCACCCAACTAACCCCAATGAGGAGAATGAACGATAAGTACCAAAGTGCGGAGACCCACCTAAAATGGACAAAATGGTGGTCTTGGTCAGCTGTTTTTTTTTCTCTTTTTTTGGGGCTAAGTAATCTATAAATTTGTACTAATGAGACACCAAGGAGTTGTCACCTATGTACAAAAGGGGCACCCACAAACTAACGTGATTTCCTCCTGCTTTCTATGATAAATCTTATCAACAAAATCCAAAAAAGTCAATTTTGCTTTATGATTGAGAACTCGACCCTGACTACACAAAGTTTTCATAAAAAGAAACCTGAAATCT
This sequence comes from Selenicereus undatus, assembly GCA_017589665.1. Taxonomy (NCBI): domain Eukaryota; kingdom Viridiplantae; phylum Streptophyta; class Magnoliopsida; order Caryophyllales; family Cactaceae; genus Selenicereus; species Selenicereus undatus. Next base: position 97,874,087 of record JACYFF010031957.1, read on the forward strand.
TGATAGGACCTAGCCTTGTCCGTAAAAATCTGCCAATTCTTTCCTTCCAAGTATTCCACCGTATATGCCACCGGAATCATCTTAAAACTTCTTCTCCAAGCCACCGGCACATCTCCAATAGTCTCATATTGCACCCAACTAACCCCTAATGAGGAGAATGATAAGTGCCAAAGTGCAGAGAACCACCTACAGTGGACAAAAAGGTTGCAACTGGTTGCTCCCCCTGGATGCGCATAGGACATCTACTAGCGAACTTAAAATTTCTCCTCTTAAGATGTCTTCCGTGGGAGCCTTTCCTTTGGTAGCCTAAACCAGAGAGGAAGCTTTGGTGTGAGCCTTTACCCTCCATATTGCATCAATGAGGAAATTAAGATGAGTTGACTCCTCACCTTCACAAACCTCTCTGAAGAGACTTTTAAGAAAGAGTGAGCTACACCTTGGAATCATATGCCTAAATAATCTCGTCATTGCCCACTGTGGCAACCTCTGTATCGCTAAGCAAAAGCACAAGATTGGAGATACTCTGCTCTTCCCAATCATCTGCGCTTCTTTTTGATAAGTAATCAAGAGCCGTACTAAGACAACACCAAAGGGATGGCACCCATGTACAAAACAAGGCAATTACAAAATAACATCATGCCTTCAAACTCTCTACAATAATCATATCAACAAAATCCAAAACAGGCACCTTTGTGCTATGATTGAGAACTTGACTTCAACTATACAAAGTTATCAAGAAATAAAGTTTTGAGGGCAAGGCTACGACTATTCATTTGGTCCTCTTAAAAAAGTTACGTTCCAATGTTTTTGATGACCATTCTAAGACACCACTTATTGCATGGTTGCATCTTTAAAACGTGTCATCCTAAAAAGATTAGGAAATTGGTCTTTGAGAGGTTGATCTTCACACCACACATCATGCCAAGACAAGACTGTCGACCCATTTTCCACCTTAGAATGTTCTAGAGATATGTGCTTGTCTAAACAACTAATAATCAATTTCGAACCATGAGGATATAGACCCTCGTTGCTCCACCAACCAAACCTGCTGACCTCATATCGCACCTTCTCCACGTTTTTCCTCAGAGTACCCTCCTTCTTAGAAAACCTCCGAGGCCATCTTGGCTGTTAGCACTTCATTCATAACTCAGAGATGTCTTATACATGGCTTCACCTTCATGCTTGGGATGACAAACATCATCCCACTTGACCTAATGAAAACTCATTTCGCTTTTGTTGTTAGACTAAAGAAAGTGTCTCATGATTTTCTCCAATTGGTTCAACATGCTAGCAGGTTGGTAGACAAGGACATAAAATAAATTTGGAGACTCTATTAGGTGCTTTGCAATAGGGTTAGTTTAGTCCACCTCTTTTAGACTGAAGCTTTAATTTCCACCCATCTAGCCTCTCTGGAAACTTTTCAACAAGTGGCTCCCATACAGCTTTGCACTTATAAGAAGCTCCAACAAGCAACATGTAGATTGGAAGATGGAAGACAGTCAACCCCGTAGCCAAAAAATTGCACTTGAGGATGAAGGTCTGGAACCTCTCTAATGGGGATGAGAACACTTTTAGCTAAGTCAACTTCGAGGTGTGACGTTTCTTCAAACAACACCAATGGTCATCTTACTCATGGCCCTGGGACAAACGCTCACTCGTTGTCCCATCGAGGAATCCACCTTGATAATGTTCCGTGTGACCCTGTCACAACCGAGAGCTATCCCGCATGGCCAGTCATGACCAAGGGATATGTCTTGCGTGACCCAGTCACGACTCACGGACAATGCCAATTGCATTGGCAAGTCGAGCGCACGAATGACCAAGGGGTGAATAACCCCGTTCTTGTCAAGACCCAGTCAAGACAAGCAAAGTGGCATGCCAAACCACTATCGACTAGCGAGGGGTCTTACAATAGCCATGTTTGACAGCCATACCTAAGTATTGATCTGGAATGGTGCTTTGCAATGGTTTAATAGCGTGGTGGAGGATTTGTTTCTCTTTTTTTTCTCTTTCCTTTCCTTTGGGCTAAACAAACGGGCTTTTGGGATTGGGTTGGGTCAATTTGGCCTAGTTTTTTATTTCCAGCATTTTCAACATTTTTCCATCATTTTCTTGCATTTTTGCATAATTATTCTCATTTTATTCAAAACCTACAAAACAAAATAAAATCGAATAAGAACATAAAAATAACGATTATAACGAGCATAAATTGGGTATAAAAGTATCGTAAAAATAACACATTTTTGGCACAAACAAATACTCCCACTCCAAGATTTTGCTCGTCCTCGAGTAAAATAACTAAACTAACTAAAAGAAAATGAAAAATAAGAAAAAGAAAATCCTAACTCACTGTCGTAGGAATCACAGTTGCATTTAGCGTATGCAACAAGCCCTTTAAACCCATCGGTCTCCCAAGTGGACGAGTGAGGTATCGTGAGGGTTTTCAAGTGAATTATCCACAAAAATTATTTCAAAAATAAAAGAAAATCGTTTTGGTTTTTTCTCAAAGCTAATATGTACAGAATTAGGGGAAGATATGCATGCGTTCTAATAAACTAAATCACCTATGTAACCAAGTTATTGACCTGCATATGCACATAATGTACTTCAAAGCCCTCTATATCATAAATGACATCAGAGCACTAATTTTTCACCCCATTGAACATTAAGATTCTGAATCTATCCCGGTACTCGTGTGCAAGTGTATCATCCCAAGGCTTAGATTTATCAGAATTAGACTCAATTCCACTTGACTGACACAACTACATTATTATCATACTAACATTGGAAGCAGACTTTCCCAGTAGCAATATTGCCTCAAAGGGTAACACCCAGTAGTGCATGCCTCAAAAGAATACTTGTCTTTCTTAATTTTATTCCATCTCTTTTTCTTTTTTTCTTCTTTATTCATAATATACTTTTTCTTCTCTTCCAGAGTAATCGTGTCACAAGCAAGTGGGATAAGCATTCATGGAAGTCTAAAACCGAAAGATAATGATCAAGGAATAAACAAGGATTGGATTACACAATCTATAGTGAACAACTGGAGTCAGAATTAGGGGATTCAAGCTAATCAGAAAGAGTACAAACGTCCCCAAAAAACAAAACCAAAATCTTTTTCGATTTTTCAAAAAAATGGGCACCTCACCCCCACACAAAAACTTCACAATGTCCTCATTGTGGGAACAAAGGCGTTAAAAAGCAATCATATCAGCTATACAACCGTAAGATCGCATAAAATCACAAATATATACAAATTAGGACACCAATAAAAATCACAAACACAACAAAAAACAAACATAAAATTACCAAAATCAAAATCTCAAAAAAAAAAGCAAAAACAAAACTAAATCTAAAACAAGCTAAACCACTAAATGACTAAAATCAAACCAAACCAAAGACTTACTAAACACCAACCTAAATCAAAAGAAATCTAAAACAAAACAAAATTAAAAGAAAGAAAAGCTAAATACAAAACAAAAACACTAAAACACCAAAAAGGAAACAAAAAGAAACTACAAAAATAAGACCAAAGGGAAACCAAAACTTACTAAACTAAAGAAACAAGACACCAAACCAAGGGAACAAAACACAAATTCAAGGAAACCAAACAATGAAACTACAACATATACAAGGACAATCCTAGATATTCACAACTAACAAATATTCACAAAATAAAAAACACAACCAAGGGTGATCATAGACACACGGCTTAACAAATCCCAAATTGCTCCTCAAGATCGATCACCTATCACAATTCATTGTCCTAATTATCCTCAACTAAGTACGAAAAGAAAGAAAAGAAATGAAAAAGAGAAGAAGGGACGGTGGAACGATCAAACCAGGTTGGATACAGGTTGTACCCAAACTATGCCTCACGAAGATGATGGAACATGAGGCTTATGGAGTATCAGCCACTCCATATTAAACTATAAAATGCAACTCAAATCAAAACTCGTTAAAGCACGCAGCACCTTATCAAACAAAGAAGCCCAAATCTCAATCACATAGAAACAGTGAAAAGCAATGAGTTGGAACTAGAAAGAGTACATCCATCTAGCCAACAAAGCACAAGTGAGGGCTCGCTTAAACTTATCAAATAGTTGAACCCAATCAAAAAGGAAATGAACATACTCAGAAAGAGCCAGTATTGAGGTCATTGGCCTAGAAACTGTATCAGCATGAACGAACAATCTAGGCAAAAGAGTGGGTGCAAGATTCACAAGTCTTGTCATATCAAAAAGCACAAGAGTCTGGTCTAAAGCAAAATTCTTAGTGGCAATGATCTTGGACTCAACAAATTCAGACTCGCAACATTTAAAAAGGAAGTCAGTTTGGATTGGGTCAAAAGAGAAGGACACATAATTAGCACACAAACCATCATCAGAACTTCCATGGATAGCAAACTCACGAGAAAAAGATTCATATTCTAAAGACGGAATATTATCATCTAATTTAAATACAAGGTCAGGAATGGTGGGATCAAAAGAGAATGATTCATATTCAACATGAAAACCCACATCATCATCTAATTTAAACACAAGTTTAGGAATGATGGGATCAAAAGAGAATTATTCATATTCAATATGAAAACCCACATCAAGACCTTCAGTAACATCAAACCCACATGAAAAAGATTCATATTCTGCATAAAGAATATCATCATCAAAGTCCAAAATAGTGTGTTCGGTTACCTCATCACATAACTCCTGTGAAATATCTTTCAAATCATCTAAGTAATGAGGCTCAACTTCAAGTGTGACGCTTATATCTAACTCACTAACAGTATCGGATTGTTCACCCACTTCAAACTCACAAAATTCGTTCAGAGTGGTGGGTAGGTTGGCAGAAACTGGGATATCATCAGTGATGCCTTTAGGTGAGCTAGTGGGGCGTGCAAAGTCAGGTGATAGAGACATAGGGAGGTCACTCTCTTGATCTAGACTAGGCAAATACATGTCTTCATTCAAGTCAAGCCTAGCAGAATAAGAAGATTCAAAATCATCATAGAGACTAATGTCAAGTTTAGGAGATCCTAAACTAGAATCAAGCTCAGTATAATTCTCCCTATTTTGATTAAAACATTGAGAATATGCACTAATTGTCACTTTTGTTGTCTCTATCATTTGATCAGTCACTTCAGTAATCTTCTTTTCAAAACTTGCACACTTAGTATCAACATAAGCACGAAAAAGACAAGTATAAGCATTATGATAAGAAGATTCACAATACTCGCACAAAATAGGAGGCATATAATAGTAATATGGGTTATATGAACCTATAAAGTAGTCCTGATGGGAAGGATTAGCAGCAACAACTGACTCACCATGAGTTGGGTATCGAAAAGTGTTGTTAGCTTGTTCAAACGCATATGTTTCTCAAGCTAGTTTTTCAAAGAAATTCCAAACCTCATTTTGAGTTTTAGATAATAATCTTAGGACACAGCCAAAATAAATAGACTCAATATGACTCCAAGATTTAGCATTTAGACCCACAGCAAGGACCTCACAAATTTTTCATTTTTCAAAATTATGATTTAGTTGAGCACGATATTTATTAAGCCTTGAAAGATAACTCCAAAAAGGTTCATACTCATATTGCGGGAAATGAAAAACTGGCATTTGAAGTTTTTAAAGTTTTTCAATTTTTAGTGGTTTTCAAGTTTTTCTAAATGTTTTTTCAATTTTAGACTTTTTTCAAATTTTAGTGATTTTCAAGTTTTTCTAATTTTTTTTGGATTTTTGAGAATATTCAAGAAATGAACTAAACTAAGTCATAATTGATAATGAAATAAACAAAGTAAGGTAGAATATATGCAACTAAAAAGAAAGTAGCTAAGAAAATGAAAATATGACCTAATCTTATGCCGTCGTCGCAGGCAACGACGCTAAAAACTTGTGAGGATGAATTTGAGTGATAAACAAAAGCCGCAAGCATAGAGCTCTCGCTGTAGTACTTAAAGGTCGTTTCCTCAAGTACAATGGACAAGATTATGGTCACAGAAAAGGGTGAATTAACTAGTTAATCTATACTAGACCAGATTAAACCATTCAAAGAGAACTAGTGCCCTAATTCAACTGAACATTTGACTAAGCATTCGACTAAACATTCAACTAAACATTCAACTAAACATAAGCAACTTAAATGAACTAAACCTAAGCATTTAAACATAAGCATACAAATGAGTCTAATGCATTCATCATCATTCAACTAAAACTAGAACCTAGAATCTGAAATCTCTATTCAGTCATCATACCAACATCTTTAATCGAGCAACCTTATCATTTAATAACTACCCAAAATTGAGGCATTAAACATCACCAACTAAACATAAGCAATCAAGCATTCACAGGAGGCTAATACAGGCAACACCATTCACCATTCAGATTAACCATTCAAACCATCATATTCGAACAAATCATCACAAAACCATCATACTCTATCCACAAAATCAAACCCTAGTATATCAACCAAACCATAATATCAACAAAACCAGAGCAAATAATTTGATCTAAATGCATCAAACCAGCATCATCATTCAGCCGACCAAACAAAGCAGATCATAAATTCAGATCATAATCATCAAGCCAAATCAAACTAAACTATCGTCACCCAGAACATAAGCAATCGAGAGATAGGTTAGAGAGACCGAGAGCAAACTAAAGAAAACAGTATGCACTCGCATCAGAAACAAAGAAAGCAGAAACGAAGAAAGCTAGCTACTGGGAGGGTGAAGACCGAGAGCAAAACGAACAGGGGAGGTGAACGAACTCAGGTCCTGCCATAGGGGAGACGAACAAGAAGAGCTCACGGCCAGCCAGATCATTGCCATTGATGGTGGGAACACCATAGCCGTGCCATCAATGGAGGACACTCCACAATCGTGTTCAACCAGAACCAAACAGGGGAGGGGGCCGACTGAAATTCAACCAAACTCATCCAAATCTTACAAAAAAACAAACCAAATTCGTGAATTACAACCAAAAAACGCGAAAACAAAGCAGAATTACGTGATTCCGAAACCCATAACCTAAACTAACATCAAAACCTAACCCTTAAAATCGAAAAAATGCATCTGAATTTCAAGTGAGAGCTTCAAAAATTAAACTAATTAAACCCTAAAAACTAAAACTAAAGCCCTTAGAAAAACCCTAATTACCTAGCTTCCAATGCCATAGCCTCTTTATACTCGAACCCTCTTTCGATCTCTGCCCTTGGATTTCGACAATGGTGGATGGTCACGAGGGGGGCCAGCGATGGTGGTGCGTTGGCATTTGCTGCGCAATTTGCGGTGAATGATGGGTGAAAGTGGTGGTGAGAGAGATGATGGTGATGAAGATGATGGAGAGGGATGATGAGGATGAGGGAGGGGGAAGTCAGGGGTCTCTAGTTTGGGGCCTGTTTGGCCGAGGACAGGAGAGGAGAGAGAGAAAGAAGATAAGTGAGAGGGGGGGTTAGGAGTCACGTGCCTCGCACGTAGACCTGGCAAATGGGTCATTCGGTTTGGGTACGGGTTGGGTCAAGTTCGGATTGGGTCATGTTCGGGTTAAGTGACATTTCGAGTCGTTTCGGTTTGGGTCGGGTATGGTTCGGGTCGGGTCGATTTTGGGTCAACCAATTTTTGATGAAATATGCTCGTTATGCCAAAACAAGCAACTTTGTCGAAAATTTCGGGTCGGGTATGGTTTGGGTCGGGTCAATTCGGGTTTCGGGTCCACTTTCGGGTGAGCATATTTCCGGTGTCGGGTCGGGTATGGGTCCAAGTCATTCGGTTCGGGTTTCAGGTCTCGGGTCAGTTTTGCCAGGTCTACTCGCACGTGAGGTTGGGGGGGGTGTTCAGGGTTTATTTCTCTTTTTTTTTCCTCTTTCCTTTCCTTTGGGCTAAACAAACGGGCTTTTGGGATTGGGTCGGGTCAATTTGGCCTAGTTCTTTATTTCCAGAATTTTCAGCATTTTTTCATCATTTTCTTGCATTTTTGCATAATTATTCTCATTTTGTTCAAAACCTACAAAACAAATAAAATCAAATATGAACCTAAAAATAACGATTATAACGAGCATAAATTGGGTATAAAAGTATCGAAAAAATAATACATTTTTGGCACGAACATCCATCTTAGTTGAGCTAAGTAAAATCTCTCCAAGACTTCAGCTACGACTTTAACATGCCATAGCTTACCGAACACATCGGCTTAGCTTATGGAATCCACCGTGAGCCAAGTCCACTCCCACATGGACATAGACGAAGGGTCGCACCCTTATCTCACCAAGTAATCCAACCCGGTGTGTTGCGTACTTTTTCTCGGCTCACTCCGAGAGTACGACTAACATGATTCGCACTAACAAAGTGCTGGACTTTGTCGCACAACGCCGGGCATTCAACATGCCTAGCACCACCATAGGTGCTTGGTGTCGTTGCAGAACACCAATGGTCATCTTACTCATGGCCCTGGGACAAACGCTCACTCGTTGTCCCATCGAGGAATCCACCTTGATAATGTTCCGTGTGACCTTGTCGCAACCGAGAGCTATCCCGCATGGCCAGTCATGACCAAGGGATATGTCCTGCGTGACCCAGTCACGACTCACGGACAATGCCAATTGCATTGGCAAGTCGAGCGCACGAATGACCAATGGGTGAATAACCCCGTTCTTGTCAAGACCCAGTCAAGACAAGCAAAGTGGCATGCCAAACCACTATCGACTAGTGAGGGGCCTTACAATAGCCATGTTTGACAGCCATACCCAAGTATTGATCTGGAATGGTGCTTTGCAATGGCTTAATAGCGTGGTGGAGGCTAGGCCATGCTTGATGAAAAGTGGGTTATGGGAAAGGCCTGATATCAAGAGTACTAATATGGATTAGGGATTGTGTGAATTTGGCTTAATCTGGGGTTCAAACTGCTTGGCTTTGGAATGTGGATTGGGAAGAAACCCCTGGTAACTACGGGACAGTTATTCTTAATAGAGCAACAGATCCTTCCTTGTGAGACTTCGACCCGTCCATGAAGCAATGTCTCTCTTTCTTGAATGTATGCTCAATTTTCATTGCATCTCTTCAAAAACAGAAGGAAGAGACAGTTGTTGAATACTTGTTTTCTCTGTTTAGGATACTATAAGTTCTTTGAGTGAATTCAATGGTTTTGTGATTTCAGAGTTGGAGCAGACCGCTGCACTGAAATACCTCTATCAGTGGCTCCGTAATCACCCAAAATATGGGAAACTTGCTTCTTCCGAGCAGTTTGATTCTCTCTATCATGCTGACGTAAGTGAATCTCATCTGCACAGTTTTTTTACTTCTTAAATGAACCATGTTTTCTACGAGTGGAATTGTATTTGACTCTGTCACATGAATGTCATTATCTTTGATCATACTCCAGTCCTGGAACAACTTTCCTGCCTTTCTTTTCTTTTATCTTTTTTTTTTTAATTTGGTTGGTGAATAATCAAAAGGTGTATTAAAAGACACCATGAGGATGGCATTATGGACAAAAGGGGGAAAATACAAAAAACTTTCCTGTCACATGAATGTCATTTTGATCATACTCCAGTCTTGGAACAACTTTTGCCTTTCTTTTCTTTTCTCTTTTTTTTTTTTAATTTGGTTGGTGAGTGATCAAAAGGTGTATTAAAAGACACCATGAGGATGGCACTGATGGGCAAAAGGGGGCAAATACAAAAACATAAGGTCCTCTAGCTCTCATGCGTAATATTACCTACAAAATCCAAAAAGGTCAAATTTATACGACCACTGAGAATCTAACTCCAACTACACAAAGTTCCATTGCTTAAACAATTACTTGTATGGTTATGAGTCTGATACAGAGAATGCTTCCGTGACTAACCCTTCTAATATTGGGTAGATCTTGTATACAAAGTCAACTACTGCTTTGCAAATCCACGAGAGGGCTTTGTTTTTGTTGAAATTTTCAGCAAAAAATGAGTTAAAAGGAAACAAAAAGAATTGTGTTCTTTCATCAATTGATCCGCCTTTTAATTGTAACTTACGAAATGATGAGAGAATAATTTGGGGACCAAATGCAGTGGATGCCTTCCAACTGTTGGTAAAGTTTTATAAATTTGTGGCTAGGACATAAGTAAATGCAGTTTTTGGCTACTGATCTGATTGTAATATTGTTGGGATTGGTTTGGTTCATTCCACAGTCCATGTGACTTCTGACTGGATGTTTTTCACTCAAATTTAGCCCTTTACCCATTTGTGCTCAACCCAAGTTGAAATCCAGGCAGAGCCAGGTGTCCTCTTTCCTTTTTTTTGGGCTTTGGGGGGGGGGGGGGGGGGGGGGGGGGGTTTTCCCAAAGTAGATGTCCCCCTGTGTCACCCCCCCCCCCCCCCCCCCCCCCAAAAAAATCTATATTAGTTAATATGCAAGCTTGAGTGTTATATGCTTGTTATTTCAAAAGTCAAATTTCACAGAATCAGTATGGGGCCATTTTCGTGCAATTTGAGCGGGTACTTAGATATGAGAAGGTATATTGTTTGCAGGAGTCCCAGAAAGATGCTGTGTACAGGTTTAAGTGAGCAGCCCTCGTCTGGTAGACTTGTAGCCGCTACGACAAATTGACTTATTTTTCCCAAATAGATGAATGTAAATGATAAATTTTTGTTTTCTTTTGAGCTTTACGGAAACTATTAACTAGATGAAAAGAAAAGTGATAGAAGGGAAGAAGTCAAATCTCCACCCTCTCGTCCCCCCCCCCCCCTTGTTGCTGTCTTTTCCTTCTCATCCCTTCTTTCCCCTCAGCCCCTTCATTTGTGAAAGTTATTCGTGGCCATCAGCAAGTTAGGAAGACTTACCGAGCCTTCCATCTAGGCTATTGAGTAGCCATACCATCTTGCTCTTTTTTCCTTTTTTTTTTGTGGTTTCTTTCTTTTGTGTATGGTCATTAGTTTGTGTGCTATTGTCAAATGACAAAACTTATATTGTTTCACATATCATAGTATTCAAAACATCATGTTTCTCCCTTCATTGAATGTGTTGGTTAAAAAGGTCTACACTTAAAAATGTCGTGGTGGACGGGGATCAACTACAGTACATGCACTTTTGGGTTAGTGCCTTTGGAAGAAAAGGTTGTCTGTATGATTTTATGATTTTTATCCACTTCCGGATGCAGATCATATCCATGCAGACGGCCAATTATTCTACTTAATTCATCTTCTTCCCTTTCTTATTATTGGTCCTTGTTTTTTCATGTGCTTGATTTGGAAATGTAGGCGAAGGAGAGTGGGTTAGTCTGTGATCAATAGTTGAGCACATTCTCTGGTAACTGCTGATGTTATCTAACTTTTCATGTTAAGTTCGGCTGTTTCCTTGGTAGAAGAGATGCTGCCAATTTTTGATGATTGAAGTTGTTCATGTTCATGCTTTATGACCTTGATGCGCATGGCATGCAGGTGGCAGGCATTTTCAATGAAGCTGCTCAGATGTCACCTGAGGATGCTGATGTCCATATTGTGTTGGGAGTCCTTTACAACTTATCTAGGGAATATGACAAGGCCATTGAGTCTTTTAAGACAGCCATAAAACTGAAACCGCATGATTATTCTCTTTGGAACAAGCTTGGTGCCACACAAGCTAATAGTGTGCATAGTGCAGATGCAATTGCAGCTTATCAGCAGGTAGGTTCATCTTGCCATTGCTCTTGCCTTTTTTTTTTTTTTTTTTGGTTTTTATCATGTAAAATATTATGCTTCTTGTCAATTTGTATGGATCAGCACAACGATGTGTGTGCAAGGGCCATAATGTGGGCGTTGTACCGAGAGTCATGGAAATGTGTTTTATAGGGGTATAATGGCTCGAAGAGAGTTATCTATCTTCAACAAAGTTGGAGGTGTCCTTGTTGGGAAGATCTGCAACTTTGGATTAGTTATTGAATAAGTCAGTGTCATGCTATAAAGCGCTGTTTTTAGTTTATTTGTGCAGAAGGCTGGTGAGTACTTCTATTCAGAGTTTAATTGGAGGAGTCTCTTTGTAATAATGAGGTTAATTTAGCATGGATCTTATTATGCTTCCAGGGAACAAGCATTTTCTAAGATCGACATTTGGCACTGTTTACTGAACTCAGTAGCAAGTTGCTATTATCCTCGCATAATTGGATCTTCGGGAGGTATTATTGTTATTTGGGATCCTCATACTTTAGAGCTTTTTGACTCGAGAATTGGGTCTTTTTTGGTGTGCTGTAAGTTTAAGTCCCTGGTGATAATTTTGTTTGGGGTCTTATTGGTGTTTATGGACCTAATGATGACAATTTATGTTCTATTTTTTTGGGAGTGGTTCAGGACTTTCATGTCTAGTTGAGGTAGTTCTTTGTGTTTAGGAGGTGGCTTCAATGTCATTAGGTTCCCCTCTTAGAGATCGATCGAGCAAAGGTTCACCATCGCCATGAGAAAGTTTTCGAATTTTATAAACTCTTGTAATCTCGTTGACCCTCCTTTAGAAGGTGGTCGACAACTGGTCGTTTTATGTGGTCTAGCCATGATGAGGTCCCTACTTTATCCCGTATTGATCGTTTTCTTTTCTCCATTGCTTGGGATGATCATTTTTAGGGACTTCATCAAGTTATTCTCCCTAAGGTTACTTCTGACCACTTCCCCATTCTACTTAGGGTTGGAGAAGTCCATGTGGTGAAAAGACCTTTTAAATTCGAAAATGTTTGGCTTGAGGTGGATGGATTTTCTGACCTCATGAAATCCTTTTGGGAGGAGCTCAATGTCTCTGGTTCATTCTAGCTAAAGCATTGCGCTTTCTCAAATTCCAAGCTCAAAGATTGGAGTAAGGATGTCTTTGGCCACCTTGATACTAAGATGGCTTATTTGGTGGATAAGGTCAAGCGTGTGGATGAAAAGGAGCAACAACAATCTCTCAACTTTGCAGATAGATATGAGAGGTTGGATCTTAAGAAATAGCTTTCAAAGGTACATAATTGGATAGACATCTTTTGGCGGCAGAGAGCAAAGCATCATTGGGTTGAAGGAGATCGCAATAACTAATTCTTTCACAATATGGCTAATAGTACTATAGTAGAAGAAAGTTCAATGCTATTCTACCAATTTAAGGTAGATGGTGAGTACCATGTGGAGTCTTGTATTAAATATGCAATTAACTAGTTTTACGTTAATCTTTATCAAGAAGATCAACCATCTTAGCCTTTCCTTGAGGGGATTGATTGTTATTCTATTCGTCTTGATGATGCTTTCGAGCTTGAAAAGGACTTCTCCAAGGAGGAAGTTTGGAATGCGATCAATGACTTGGGCAAGGATAAAGCTCCAGGTTAGATGGTTTTAACATTGACTTTTTCTAGCATTCTTGGAGTACTATCAAGGGGGAGATTATTTTTGTTGATTTTCACAGGATTGGCATCTTTAAGAAAAGCCTAAATGCCACTTTCATCAGCTTGATCCCTAAAGTGGCGGGGCAGATGACATTAAGAAATTTGGACCCATCAGTCTTGTCAGGAGTGTGTAAAAAATTCTTGTCAAGGTTCTTGCCTCGAGGATGAGAAGAGTCATTGGCAAAATTGTCGGCCCTTATCAGCATGCCTTTGTTCCTGGTCGTCAAATTTTAAATGCTTCTTTGATAGCTAATGAGTGTATCGACTCCTATCTCAAATCAAACCGGTCAGGAATTCATTGTAAGCTCGCTATTGAGAACGCTTTCAATCATGTCTTGTGAGATTTCCTTACGACTATTCTTGATAAAATGGGCTGCTCTAGCGAGTGGAGGAGATGGGTGTACTTTTGCATTTCTACCGTTTGCTTTTCAATTTTAATCAATGGTGAACCCTCAGGTTTCTTTCCTAGTTCAAGAGTGTTTCGTCAAGGTGATCCACTTTCTCCCATGTTATTTATTGTGGTGATGGAATCACTTAACAGAACCCTTATTGAAGCAACTGAGGTGGGTTTATTAGAAGTGTTCCAAATGTAACTCTCAATCCGGCAGCATGTTAATTTCTCACCTTCTCTTGGTTGATGACGAACTTATTTTCTGTAAACCGGACGAGAGTAACATTGGGTATTTGATGTGTGCCATTCTCCTTTTTGAAGCATGTTTGGGCTTAGAGTCAACTTATCAAAAAGTGTTTAGTCAACTTATCAAAAAGTGTTTTTCTGCTAATTGGTGAGATTCCCCAGCTGCATCACTTCACTCATTTCTTTGGCTGTGGGGTTGATTGCCTGCCATCTTCTTAAATTGGTCTCCCTCTCGGTGCAAATTTTAAGAGCAAAGTTTTGTGAGAGCCTATTGTTGAAAGGTTCCACAAGAGATTGATGGGGTGGAAATCTAAGCTTTTGTCCAAAAGGAGTAGGCTCACTTTTTTGAAGAGCATTGTATGGACCCTCCCGATTTATTTCATGTCCTTGTTCACTATCCCAGCTAGCATCGCTAATCATCTTGAGAAAACCATGAGAGACTTTCTTTGGTCAAGAGATGAGACCAATACACACTTCCATTGGGTTAACTGGGGAGAGGTTTGTTGTGCCATTATACATTTTCAGTCAATATTTGCATAGTTTTTTAATTTCCAACTTCGTTTTTGGTCACTTGTAAATACAATGTTAAAACACCTTTTTAATGTCAAATACCTTTTCATATCAAACATTTCAATATATTAGTAAAAAAGTGAGAGAAAAAGCGAATGCTAATTCACTTGATGAGGAAAGAGATAGACAGTAGTATAGTAGCTGGAAGGAAAAGGGAGAAAACAAAACTTTGATTGATAAAGAAGAGAGATCGAGGAGATCGCGATGGAAGAGGAAATCAGTTAGTTTTTTTTTTTTATTTTTTTTTTTACATAAGGGAGCTTATTAACGAAGAAGAGTATATTGCACATAGAGTGCAGACCTTATACGAATGTTTTTAGGTTTATAATACTAGGATTTTTCTATCTTCGAAAAATTGTGAAATTATTAAAAAAGACATTGGATCGGTTGTTAATCAGATCGGATGGAACCTCCTCCAAACTCCGATCGGATTGAAATTGGGTTCGGATTATTTTCTATCGGATTTGAATCATATTATTTTTTATCGGATTCGAATCGGAGAATTTTGCCTCGGATCGGATCGGATCGGATTTGCATCGGATTCGGGCTATACTGCTATCTCTACTAAAGACCAGGTGGCTTTGGCGTTTTGCTAAAGGGGAGGAATCTCTTGGGAAAAATGTGATCCATACCAAATACAAGGTTCATAGGTGGGGGTTGGTGGAGCAAGCAAAGCACCAATGCCCATGGGGTGGGTTGTTGGAAATCCATTTTAGGTGTTTTGGAGCGTTTCATATCCTTAGTTCATTTTGAGGTTAAGAGTGGGTCTAAAGTGCTTTTTTGGCATGATGCGTGGTGCGGAGACCAACCTCTTAAGTTTCAATTTCCTGAGCTTTTTAGAATTGCCCTTCTTAAAGAGGCCACGGTGCATGATGTGGTCTCTTGGAACTGTGACCAAAGTCATTGGAACATAACATTTTATAGGAAACCCAATGATTGGGAAGAAGAAAGTGTTTGTAATTTTTTTGCTTCACTTGCCAAGGTGAAGGTTCTTCCTGAGGGTAGTGATGAAATTATCTAGCCTTATGACTCTAATAATTCTTTTACCATCAAAATTTTCTGCAACAAGCTTTACAGTGGTTGGAATTGCCCTAATTTCCCTGTACAGGCTATTTGAAAGTCTGAAGCACCCACAAAAGCAGGCTTTTTTTGCTTGGGCAATCACTAAAGGTAAGATCCCCATAGAGGATATGCTAAAAAGGAGAAACTTTAACAGGCCAAGTAGGTGAGGAGGAAGAGACGGTTGACCATCTCCTTATTCATTGTAGTTGCGTTTCTTCACTTTGGCATTTGTCTCATTCCTTGATGGGTGTTAGATGGGTTCAACCTTTCCATGTGAAAGATGTCTTGGTAGCATGGAGAAGATGAAAGAAGAAGAGTTGGGTTGGTGGTATTTGGAAGATGATTCCTTTGCAATTTGGTGGTGTGCTGTGTGCATGGAAGTAAAGGAATAGTCGGATTTTGGAGGGCAATAGTTTTGCCCTTGCAAGATTTCAAGCTCTACTTGTTAAGAATCTTACATAATAGGAGTCATGCATTTAATGGTGGAAGAAACATGTGTCTCTAGGATTTTGTAGCTAATATTATGTATGAGAGCTTGAGGGCATGATGTTTTTGTTTTTGTTCCTTTTGTACATGGGTGGCATTCCTTGATGTCATTCTAATACAACCTTTTTATTGCTCATCAAAAAAACAATTGGATCTACCGCAGTCAAACATAAAAAATTGACTTTTTTGTACCTTGCAGTCTAGCGAATTAATATTTTGACTCGGTGGTTTTTGAAGTAAATTGTAATGTGCCTAAAGGTTATGGCATTCATCAACTAGGTGAGAATTCCGATCAGAATTCCGACTAGGGAAATAAAAGGACAATTTTACCCATACTAGGTTTTACTAGGTTTTGCTAATTTTCTTTATCTACCCACCCCTACATTAAACCTAATACTAAGGGCTTGTTCTTTTTGTGGGTAAATTGGGTGGTTAAAAGAGTGAAGTAGGTTGAAGTGGGTTGAGGTAGTTTGAAGTTGGTATTTTTTTTTGAGGTGGATTGAAATAGGTTAAAGTAGGTTGATGTAGCTTGAAGTGGGTTGAAGTTGGTTAAAATAATGAGAATGTAATTAACGTGTGATAATTTATGAAGTTATCAAAATTTTATGGAATTTTTGTTTATTCTTTTTTACTTTTATTTTTTATTTTTAAGTTTTAATTTTTTTAATTTTTAAATTTTAAATTTTAATTTTTTAATTTTAAATTTTTTAGTTTTTAATTTTTTAATTTTTAATTTTTTTAAATTTTAAATTTTAAATTTTTTAATTTTTAATTGTTTTATTTTTTATTTTTATCTTTTATTTTTTGATTTTTGATTTTTGATTTTTTGATTTTTGATTTTTTTGATTTTTGATTTTTGATTTTTTATTTAGTACTTAGTATTTTTTATATTTTATATTTTATAATTTTTAATTTTTAATTTTTATTTTCATTTATTTTTTTATTTTTTTATTTTTTTTTATTTCTTATTTTCTATTTTCTTATTTTTTATTTTTTATTTCTCATTTCTTATTTTTTATTTAGTATTTTTTATTTTTTTCTGTAACTTTTGTTGAAAAATAAATACAAAAAATTTGAAAAATAAAAAAATAAAAAATAAAAAATAAAAACAAAAAATTAAAATTAAATTAAAAAATTAAAAAATAAAAAATAAAAAATAAAAAATTTAAAATTTAAAATTTGAAAATTTAAAATTTAAAATAAAAAAAATAAAAAATAATAAATAAGAAAATAAAAAATAAAAAATACAAAAATACAAAAATACAAAATACAAAATACAAAAATAAAATACAAAAATACAAAAAATAAAAATATAAATTTTTTTAAAAAAAAAATGCAAAAAATTAAATTTTAAAAATTTAAAAATAAAAAACTAAAAAAAATACAAAAATACAAAAATAAAACAATTCCAAAGTACGATAATTTACAAAAAAGTAGTACAGTGAACTTTTTGATGCAAGAATGATTAAATCTCACATGATACTTTACAAATTATTAAAATTATGAAGGGGTGAGTTGAAGTGGGTTGAGGTTGATAAATTGCAATTGACCAACGAAAAGAATAGGTCCTAACACCAAATAGTAATCGTCCCATCACATGATTACCTTCCATTCATTAGCAAGCAACAGCAACATCCACGAGCCCGCTACCATACACCAGGAGGGATTGCCTGGCTCCAGCTACCTCATTTGTCCTCTCCTAAGCTTCTTTCTATCTCCTCCCTTCCCCTTTCTCCCGCCTCCTCTACTAAGCCTTGTAATCAGCCTTGAACAATCCATTAATTAAACAAGCAAGAAAACCCCTAAAACAGCCACCTTAAAATAATCTAACTCACCCTATCCCTATCAGCTTGAAATCAACATAAATGTAGCTATTGGAGTCGACTGGAAAAGTCGACTGGAAAGAAAGCAGAAAAGTAACTTCAAAGGCATCTAGCATACGAAGAACGTATTGAATGGAAATAAGTGCAAAGGTTACCAAGTAAGGCGGGGGGGGGGGGGACTGGAAAATGCTTGAATGAATGCTTATTAGTCGTCTCTTCATTATCTGAAACTATTTGGGATCAGATGGTGTACTGAGCCATCAGCTATGTTCTTTTATTTTTCTTGAATCAGTGCACACAAAGTTATGCACACCATAAATCAATAGATGATGATTCAAGTCTTAATCTTCTCATTTGCAAAGTCTTCAACTAATGCTTGGCTCCTGAACGAAATTGCAGAAACAATGGGCAATTTTTTTTTGAAATTTGCCATGAATACCTTTAACAGGGCATTTTAACCCCTCCAAAGCCTTAAAATGTATTCACCATAACAGAACCCTTAATCGATTCCAAAGAATAAACTCGCCAATTGATGCAGGATAAGGATAGAGAAATAAGGAAATATTGGCATATCTTAATATTTCCATATGTGAAGTGTTTGATATTTTATTGTCTTGATAGTTTTATCTTTTAGGAATAACTTATCTTTTAATTATCATCTTAGGAAGAAAATAATATTGTTGTGATATTATTTATTTTTAGTTTCCTTATTCCTTATTGTTTTAGGTCTCTTCTTTATTTAAACTCTCTGTTATGCATTAGGGAGTTAGACTTGAATGAATTGAAATGTTGAGTATTTGAGAATTCTTGTGTGAATTTTCCTAGTGCAGGAATTGCTCTATTGAGCAATTGTGTAGGAATTGCTCTTAGAGTGTTCTACGTCAATTTAGTATCAGAGCTCGTGATCTTTGTCGCTGCCTTGGCGTTTTTCTTTTTTTTTTTTCCACTTATCGTTCACAAAAACAAAAAAAAAAGGAAATTCTCCAACCCAGAAACCCTAGCTGTGGCAGCCATCCTTCGATCACCATCAATCCCATCGGCCACCGCCACCACTGACCATCATCCCGAGGCTGCCACCTCAATCCGACCACCACTAGCCCTCCACTGCTTCCTGCGGTTAGCCGAAATCCTAAATCCCCAAATCGCAAACCCTAGTTGCACACACCACTCTCTCGAACCACCACCAAACGCGTTGCCCATCACCACGACTCCTAACCCCTCGGTCGCCATGTCCTTTCGACCACCACCCACTGTCACCGGTGGTGCACCGTTACCTGAACCCTAAAATCCCCAATTCGCAAATTCGCCTCAAGCCATCAAAGACTCCCAAAATTGGCTTCATTCCTCAATTTCCCACTTAATTTCGCCCCAAACCTCTCAATCAATTGATTGCTTAACCCTAATTTGAAACCCTAGACCTCAAATTCACCCTTGATTGCTTAAAATCATCCAAAATTGATTTGATTGCTGCATTACCCACTGAATTTCGCCCACAAACCCTAAGTCAATTGAGGTAAATTAAATCAATTGAGGTAAATTGCATCAATTCTTGCTTCAACTGGTTGTTCACCAAATCGCAAAACCCTATGTTACGAACTGCCATTTTGTGTGCAAATCGAAGGCTTCGGTACCTTCGATCAGTGGCAGAGAGGGCCAACACCCTCTTTACCCGTACTGTCCCGCCGCCGCTTCCCCTCCTCCTTTTGGAATTCACCCATGGTGGCTCAAGCAGCTCGCTGCGGCTGCTATTCCTATTGCAAGAGTTAGAAGGCCCTTATTGCTGGTGTTGCAACCATGGTTTGGTGTGAAAAGCATCACCAAGCCTTGTTTGTGATCATTCATGATAAAACACTTCCGGTTACGACAAATGTTTTGTACCAAGTTTTCTCTCCTTATGGAGATGTAGAAAAAATTGTCAGATTTCAGACAAGGGGTGATTTTCATGGTCGAGTGAAAATCTACTCTCACTAGGATGTTATCCATGCTTTGGTTGTCAAATTTATGACGGATGTTGTGAGTTAGATCTTTACTTTGCTAGTGAGGCTATTTGTGGTTGTAAGCCCTTTATTCCTTAGTATATGTGGATTATGAAATTCCTAGAGCTCCTTTGATCCCTTCTCATTGAAGATTGTAGGGTTTCATCTATGAGATCTTCCTGGAAACAACGGACTTCTTATTTGCATGAGATAGATCCAACCTTTTATGATGCATATGATAGGGGATTTATTATGGAGGACAAGAAAGAGGAGACCCTAGAAGATGAGAATATGGAAGCAGGTGTCCAAGTTATAGAGTATCGTTTAGTTACAGATATCAAGTCAAATGATGTTAACAATAGCCTTTTTGACTTTATGAATCAAGAAGTTGGGACTGCTAGTCATATTAGTCATATTCAATTGAAGTACACAAGGAGGGAATGTTCATTCTTGATAGCAATATGGATGCTTTTACTAGGGCACTTAATGGCGAGGATGTCCAACCATCAATACAAGTGAATGAAGAGTCAAAGACAGTAGAAAACAACTTTTCCATTATCCCTCATGAATATTCACTGGACATTCAAAAATTTGACCACATGCAAAGAAAATTCGAGATGGGCCAAGCAGAGGTGCAGAATATGTTGAAATTTTTATCCCTAACTCCTTTTTCGACAAAAACACTCTACATCCATTGTTGGCATGGTGCTTAATGATGGAGAAGATTCTAAGGCGAGAGTTTCACCAAAAGTGCAAGGGAGTTTAAATCATTTTTTTCATATTCTTCTCCGTCTCCTTTGCATTTCAAAACTTGAGGACGAGTTTTTTCCAACCGAGGGAGAATGATGCAGGATAAGGATAGGAAAATAAGGAAATATTGGCATATCTTAATACTTCCATATGTGAAGTATTTGATATTTTATTATCTTGGTAGTTTTATCTTTTAGGAATAACTTACTTTTAATTATCATCTTAGGTAGAAAATAATATCTTTGTGATATTATTTTAGTTTCCTTATTGTTTTAGGTTTCTTCTCTATTTAAACTCCCTATTATGTATTAGGGAGTCGGACTTTGAATGAATTGAAATTTTGTGTATTTGAGAATTCTTGTGTGAATTTTCCCGGTGTAGGAATTGCACTTAGAGCGTTATACACAATTGCTTCCCTTTGTAGGAATTGCTCTTAGAACGTCCTACATCACCAATAAGATTGAACCTTAAAGGAGACAGAAAGAAGCTCTGGGATGGGAGAAAAGGGACATGGGCTACTAACTGGCCATGGGACACTCACTGAAGTTCAGTGACCTTGACTTAAGGTTGTTGGGAACTAAAGTTCACATTGGTGACCGTGCATCAGCAACTACAGCGGTTGCTGGTGCTGGACATGGTGGTTTGAATGGGACTTAGGTTTAGATTTTCAAAATAATCTCATCCTTGGATTCTAATCTAAAGGTTGAGATTGAATGACATATTGGGTGAAATCAGCGGTTGAGAGAAGCAAAATTAATCACAGGTAATTTTGGAAATTCATTAAAAATGAGGTGGCACATTAATTGCATTCTCCAGATTCCGGATCAAAAGTACTAAATTGTAATTAGATGCTTGTTTGGGGGGGGGGGTTAAAAAAATTAACTCAAAAGTTGCGAGCTTAAAAAATATGAATTCCATGAACCTTGAGGTACAAAAAGCGAATTTTTCGTCAACAATACATTTGCTCCGTGTGTTGGATGAGTGTCTTGTATTTATTCAATTCAATGAGACATGATTGATAGGAGGTTGACTAAAGAGGCTTGTGATGATGAGAGGCACGTTGGACATGGTTTTATCACTCATTTACAATTTAGCACTCTGATGTGGTTGGATGATTAAGTCATGCAGTTAGGGTCCATTGTAATAAGTTTTTTCTTAGTTCGAAGTTATTTAGTATTTTGGCAATATTTTGGAGGTGATGTGGTTGGCAGGAAATGGAAATAAAATATGTATAATTTATAGTGATATAAATTACTTAAGATTAGTAAATAATTTTATTTTGCTATGTTACATAGGATTCAGGGATGTGATTTTAAGGGTATCTTTAGTATAGCAAAACTTAAACCTAAGTCAACGGATTAGGAAAGTGCATTTTAGGTATGTTAAGATACTAGGATGTTTTCATTATGTTAGTTTGTTTTAGGTGTACGCATCCCTATATTGTTGCTTTTATTTTATATTTGATTCTGAAATATAATTGAGTGATAAGTTTTGGCTTCATACAGTGGGTTTTGCGCTAACAAAGCCTCTAGGCCATGCTTTGGGGCTTATTGCGATTTTAAATCACCGTCGGAGATGATTACGAAGTTGTCGAAATTGTATTACAAGACATGACCATCCTCATGACAAAGTCACTATCTCTCAACAATGGTGACCAAAGAAGACACATCAAGGAGCTTCTGAACTCTCACTACTAATTTCTGATTCTTTTCCTGAATCTTATTAGCAAAACCAAGCCAAACAGCATCGAGCCTTTGAATGTCTTAGTGTTGGGCTGGGGTCAATTGGGTCCAACCATCTAACGTCAAACATGTGTTGGTGCCTTGGTGGCTTAAGGGAGAAGGCTGAAGAAGTGTTGAGCTCTATGGTTATTTGTTTGGTGATTTCAAAGGAGACAAATCAATGGAATTTTGAGGACAAAGCTATATACTTTCATCTCGAGATTCAAGCTCTAATTTTGAAAATGTTGTATAGCTGGTGTGTTGTGCTTAATGGTGAAAGTAATTTGAAAATTTTGGATTGCGTAGGTTGTATTATGGATGAGAGCTTGAGGCGTGATGTTTTTTATTTGCCCTGTTTGTAAATGGCTGACATTCCTTTTATGTCTTACTAATACAAAAATTGTCTTACTGTTGGGCGGAAGGCTTATTAATGTTCTTTTAGGCAAACTCGACAAGCATATAGATAAGATATTAGGCAGAGAGCTTATAGCACTCCTAAGCAAGCATGCTGGAACTAGAGAACAACTACTAGGCATTGTTGAAGCAAGAGCGGAAGAGATTGAGCAACCGCTTCAAGAGACAGTTTTTGCATCAAATCCACAGAAACAGGTACTAGGAACTACTGGAGCTCGAGGCATGTACCGATGCAATAGTTGGAGTAGACAACATTATAGAAATGGATGAATTTCCCACAGTTAAAGATGGGAACATGAGAACATGATGAAATATACAGTTAGGGAGTTGGTCATTTACAATGTCCTCTATTCCCTCCTAGCACATTCGAATACAGAACGTCCAACTTGATGTGTGCACCTTATATCTTGTTCGAGCCTTGCATTTGCTTCAAAAAGCTTCCAGTTTGTATGTCATAGATTCTTCTCCTTTTTTAAATTCGTGGTTGGATTTCCTCTTAGAGTGGGATAATGATGCTGTTGGCAAGAGAAAGGAAAATATTTATGATTTACAGTAGAAATTTAATAGGTATACTAAATGATTGTATTTTGCTATTTTACATTGTATTTTTGGATTGTATTTTAACAGCTTTTTTTTTTTTAGGATAGTAAATGTTAACATATAATTCGTACTGCATTTAGGAAAATAGTATTTTAGGTATATTAGGAATTTAGGACACTAGATGTTTGTCTGGTTAGTTTGTATTAGGGTGTGAATATTCATATGTTGTGGTTTTAATTTCAGAATAAGTGAATAACATTGACTAATTAGTTTCGGAGTAGTTCTACGTTGATTCCATTGCTACAATGTCCTATGCTGTGGTATATTTCCCTCCATCAATTTTTCCAATTTTGTTGAAATCATTGGCAATTGTTATTTTCATAGAGCTTTACGTATATTTTAGGGTGATGTAGTAGAGCATTAAAATATATATATATATATATCTGATGCTCTAGAAAACTTAGGTTCCCTTTTTAGACAACGTGTAAGCTGTTGTCCTCTCTTTTAAGGGTAAAATTCAAGTTTGAATCCTTGTCAACAGAGGGAACTAGATCTCCAGATTTTAAGGAGTTTTATAAGTTGTATGCATATTTGTATAATTGTTTTAATTCATATGCTGACCCATGTTGCTTTCTTCTTTCCCTTGTTCTCTATTGCAAACTTATAGTTTATGATTTGTCTGCTAGGCCCTGGATCTGAAGCCTAATTATGTGCGTGCATGGGCGAACATGGGAATAAGCTATGCTAACCAGGTTTTGCTCTTCACTTTTTACCGCAATGTGTTCACGGGGATAAGTGATAAGCGATAAGCAATACTTCCAGACAGAGATGGTCCATCCATATGCAGTTGTGAGGGTTCGGGATTCAGGGCTGGGCATTGTGAGCGAAACAGTGAGGGACACAGAGTAGAACAGCGTGCCAGAGGCTTGAGGGGAAGGGGGGCGTAAAAAAATTTAAAGCTCATACACAGCACAGTTTAAAAAAATTAGGTGGGGGAAATTTTATGAGGTTTACCTCAGTGCTAGAATCTCTTCATGTATTAGGAAGTCGGCCTATATAATTATTCTCCTTCTGCTAAATGCACTAAGGCAAGCTAAATCTTTTCCGACGCCTGTGGGGTGAGGTGACCCCTATTCCTGATATCTAGATTTGCCCCTGCTTAACCTGTTTTGAACACCTCTAATAATTAGTAATTGGGATGGGTACCATTCAACACCCCTCATGCCATTTGTTACCTATACTTCTAACATTATTGGACTGTTTTGGGATGTCTTTCATCCCCTCCCCCCTCCCATCTTTGTTTTCATTTGAAACCAATGGTGTGTTCTTTCTTTTGGTCTAAATATAGAACATATATAAATAAATAATAAATCTGAAACCTTTATAAATATGTATGAAATTGAAGTCCTGATGAATTAAGGGGCAGAGAAGAGGGACCAATTTTCATAATTCCATGTAGCGGTTGATGTAAGTTCTGGGATTGTGACATAGCAATTGCATGCTGCAGTTCAGGCTGTCTGCACATTAGAATAACTTCAGGCTGTCTGCACATTAGAATAACTACTTGCTAGGAGCCCTGTGCACTAGACTTAGTCTGACCTATTTATTCGGTTGATGTTCTGTGCATAGAAAAAATATCACAGGATATGCAATGCATTTTATTTCCTTTTAATAAGACTTGTATACTGCTGGCAAAAATTTATTTTGGCAGGGCATGTACGATGAGTCCATTCGTTACTATGTACGAGCGTTAGCTATGAATCCAAAAGCGGATAACGCATGGCAGTATTTAAGAATCTCATTGAGGTATTATTGTAGTCATCAGAAAGAATCTTGATTTCATTGCTCAGAATTTGATTAGAGCTGACGTTTTTTGTGAAATTTTTGCAGCTGTGCTTCAAGGAATGACATGCTGGAGGCCTGCGACTCTCGTAACCTTGATCTTCTCCAGAAGGAATTTCCACTCTAACTCCCTGCTGCCATCACACAATCAGGAAGGTGGACTAATGCTAAATTCTCGAAAGGTATTGGCCCCTTGATCTTCGATGAATAATGGACATTTTTTGGATGCTGGTAGGCTTGTTGCTGCCAGCATTCTGCCAATACTGCATTGTAACAGTTATTGTAGTGAAAATGGTTTGGCCAATCGTCAATCCTAAAGGAAATTGCTAGCAGCTAAAGCCTTTTCCTTTTTTTGTTTTCATTTGTAAATGTATATATACGGACATGATATTTGACTCCCCTTCTTGTTACTCGTAGAGGTGTCAGTTCAAGATTACCTAAATTCTGGGAGAGTATCCGACTTTCCATGTAAGATATTGGGATGTCTGGTTGGTGGTAGTAGTGTTCATGGTTTGACTGACTTTGGTTCAGTGGGTTTGGGTTGGTTAAGGACTTTTTTAAATTAAAAAAAAGCGTGTTCTTGAAATGAGTTGGGCAGATGTTAATTTGTTCTTTTGACTTGATGAAACTTTTTAAGAATGTTTCTTTATCACAAACTATAAAATTAATGTGTTCTTTGCTTCAGCCTGCTATTGCATGTGCCCTGTTCCAGAATAACGTGTTTGTACTTTGTGGCATACATATGTTTATATCATACATGAATCGTATGGATTGACAATAATACAAGAATAATTTTGTGCTTGAGTATCACGAGTCCAAGTGTGAACCATAAATTGCACTGTACACTACTCGCTTGCAAAGTGACCAACATTCTGAAGTCCAAACGAGAGGGAGCTGTTCATTTGCCCAAACTGAGTTAATGTAATGAGAATCGGACTCGGCTGATGCTTCCATTGGGAATTGGACCCCACGGATCCGAGTCCGAACCAAAAGTTGTATGTTGTACTTGCAAAGTGATCATCTTTAAGGCTGGAGCGGACTGCTCACTGGCCCAAACTGAGCCAATGTTACAACACCCGGATCAGCCTGTTAGATTGGTTCAATCAGGAATTGGATGGTTGCCCTGTTCGGAGTTGATTGTTAAACCGTTGGACAGAGGAACCGGTCAAATCCAATCAACAATTGGTTAAACCGGGTGATTTATTTTTATTAAATAGGTGCTCTTAACCGGATGGCTTGGTTTTTTCTTGATGGAAACAAATCTGACGATTGGGTTACAGGAGTAGACAGAAAGATAGACTATGGAGGAAGGAAGCCAATACTTTCGAATAGTGGGTCTCATTCTTTGGCTTGAGAGAGAATACGAGGAGAAAGCTGGAGAGAGGCAGACAGTATAAAAGAGTGGGTGAGCACTGAGGAACAGAAGGCCGTATCAAAATGGCCTATATGAGACGTTCTTTTGATTTCTTTTTACAGTCTTTGATGTGGGCTTTGAGTTTCGATTTAGGCTTTCATAAATTTGTAGTAAAAATATATTCATAGAGGTGAAATGGAATGAAATTTAATGGAAACAATAAAATTGAAAATTGTGTATTTAAAAGAAACTATCATTTTTAATTTATTAATGTTTGATTGCTCTATCAAGTTATGCCAGTTTAATCCGATTTGAGGATAAAATGGGTCAACAGGTCTAACCCTAATCCAATCATCAGAACTGTTGATCCATTGACCTACTCTTCCAATTGGGGTAATCACAAAGTTGATTATGTTTTGAACCGAGCCAGGTTGGACTTGTGGAAGGCCAATTAAGGGTAAAGAGGCAGACTGAATTTGGGTTCAGGAACCGTTAGGCTAACTAGACCTTGTGCCCACTAATTGACAATTTGCTACACTAGATCATAAATGAGAAAGGCATGTACCTAATTGGCATGTTACAATGGCAACATGTGTAGGAAATGCGGATGGCGATGGGTGGGTACATGGCAGATTACGTCGTACCCACACCCACACCCACACATTTTTGAAAATCGAACTCATACCCGTACCCGTATTCATTGGGTATTAAAAAAAAACAATCATACCCATACCCATCGGGTTTTGTGGATTTAAGGGGTTTTTATTCAAGTTCATATAGAGAATGAAAATTAATATCCATAAGCAACACAAATCCAAGTACAATATATATTCGTGTAATTATAAGATTTCAAAGTTATAATATTTTGGGAATATATTATTTAGCAATGTGAAATCAAACACATTATTGACTAATTTTTTATTAGAAAAATTTGGATTGGACTTTAACTAGAAAAACATTCAACCAAAATAATTTTTTTATCTTATTATACAAACGGGTATGGGTGGGGTGAAACGTGAATGTTGCAAAGGCTCCCCTTACCTTGTGCAACAACTGAATATGGGAGCTGCTGAGATTCGAACTTGAGCCTTCTCGCTCTGAAAGGCTCTAACATTATGTTCAAGAATCAATTCAACCAAAAGCTTAAGCTAATAGTTGAAGGTCCAAGAATAGATTTATACTCTAACCGTACCCATTTTTCAATATTCATCCCTTACCTATTTAAAACTCATTTCACCATCCATTTGAGTTTTTAATGGAACGAATTTTACGGATTTTAAAAGGATACGAGTTTCAGTGTCACCCCTACTAGGAAACAAGGGGATGCAAATTGGCCGCCTCAAACAAAAAAGAAAAGATCACATGAATGGGCAAATTACAAGGGCAACAAGTCGTAGGGTCATGGGCATTAGACGCTCATTTAAGCAAGACCTACATCTCAGCAAACCGACAATTGGATTATGTTTGCTGCAGAATTTTTACAGAACCACTTAGCAAAGAATATCACGTAAGATCAGGGAAAGCAGGAAAGAAAAAGAGAAAGACAAGGGTGGGGAGAGAGCGATCAAGCGAGCTCGCAAGCTAGTCACAAGCACTAATTGCAACTATTGTGGTTGTGAAACCTCCTGTTTTACAGGTGTCAAACCGCAACTGGAGGAGGAAGAAGAAGATTAGAGATGGCAGAACTCGATGATATCGAGTGCTTGGGCTGCAGTCTGGAGGGGTTACCTCCTGTCCTGGCAACACGCCCTGGTAGGAGAGGTAGAGACCAAGAGATGGTTCCGAGTGTCGTATAGGGTTTAGGTTTAAGGGGAAAGAGAGGATTTCAAGCCTGTGATAAGTGAACTCTACAAATTAAAGGACTTGGGTCCAATTTATTGGGATTGATTACGAGGATTTGGGTCCAAGGGGAACCAAGGTGGGTATGGATTTGGGTATGAAACTCATCCCTAGACCCATTTAAAAAACACACTAATGTAGAAAATATATATTTGTATGCCAAAGCAACAACACCACCTCCCAATGTAGGTACCGCTTTCGCGGGGTCTAAGGAGATCCAAATGTAAACAACCTTACTTCCGTCGGCATCTCTGCCGGTAGAAAGGCTGATTTCAAGAGACCCATAAAATAAGATTTTGTGAAAACATTTAAGATAAGAAGGATTTTGTGAAAACATGTACTGAAAGAAACTAGGGGTATGCATCAGGAAATGAACTAAGAAATATAATAAATCAGGTGGTTGTAACTATATAAACATAAGTATAATATAGCAGAGGAAGGTACTATACCTTAACAAACAGAGGTAGACAAACAATGTCTCTTCTCACATATATGTACTACCTGCATACAAACACAACACTAAAAACTACAGCCAAAACTACCCTACTGCAACTGAAAAACATCAACCAAATCAGGTGGCCAATTCTCTGTGATCTAAGATCCTAATACCATCTCGCCATAATCTCCTATCCTGAGCCATGTCCTCCGTCAAATCTACAACTTTCAAGTCTTCTCTAATCACCTCGTCCAAACTCTTCCTAGGTCGTCTTCTCCTTCTTTTACCTTCGGGGATGTTAATCTTCTCACATCTCCTTACTGGAACTTCAACACTCCTTCTTTTCATATGACCAAACCATTTGAGTCTTGTTTCTCTCACCTTATCTTCGATGGGAGCCACTTTAACTACGTCTCTGATTACTCCATTTCTAATTCTATCCATTCTCGTATAACCACATATCTACCTAATCATCCTCATCTCTGCTACCATCAACCTTTGAACTTGAGTCTTTTTTATAAGCCAACACTCCGACCCATACAGTACAGCAGGTCTAACTACCATACGATACACTTTGTCTTTTAATCTTACAGGCATTCTCTTATCACATAGCACACCTGAAGCACACTTCCATTTCTGCCAATCCACTTTTATGCGCTAGTTAATATCTTCATCAATATCCCCATTCTGTTGAATGATCGAGCCTAAATATTTAAACTTCTCGACCTTGGGTATCGTCATCTCATCAATGGTGACTTCTCCCCCCGCATATTCCCTTCCACTGAAACAATAATGTAGGTATTCAGTTTTCGATCTAGTAACTCTAAAGCCTCTAAACTACAGTGTATGTCTCCATCGCTCCAACTTGTCATTAACTCTCTCTCTGGTCTCGTCGATAAGAACAGTGTCATTTGCGAATAACATACTCCGTGGCACCTCATTTTGAATTCCTTTTGGAAGTTCATCCATAACTAGAGTGCAAAGAAAATGGCTTAAAGCAGAACCCTGATGCAAATCCATACCAACGTGGGAGTCACTGGTAGCGCCTCCTGACGTCCTAACACTTGTCCTACCTCCCTCGTACATATCTTTAATTACTCGAATATACCCAAGTAACACTCTTTTTTTTTTCAAGCATCTCCATAGCAATTCACGTGGAACTCTATCATAAGCTTTTTCCAGGTCAATGAACACCATATGAAGATCTACTTTTCTGTCTCTATACAATCTCATGAGCCTTCTATGGAGGTAAATCGCCTCTATGGTCGACCTGCCAGACATAAAATCAAATTGGTTCTTTGATATCAAAATATCTTTCCGCAACCTTATCTCAATCACCCTTTCCCACAACTTCATATTGTGACTAAGTAACTAAGTAACTTTATACCTCTAGAATTATTACAATCCTGAATATCTTCTTTGTTCTTGTACAATGGGATGACTGAACTAAACCTCCATTATCTGGGTATCTTAGCAGTCCTAAAAATAATATTGAAAAGCCCTGTTAGCCACTCTAATCCCGCTTCACCCAAGCACTTCCACACTTCCACCAATATCTGGTCTGGTCCCTCTACCTTTCCATTGTTCATCTTCTTTAGGGATTCTTTAATCTCATCCTGTTGATAGGTTCACACAAATGAGGCTCAATACATCTTTCACTACTCTCACTTTCCCTACTTCGAAAATCTTCCATAACTTCACCATTGAAGAGTTTGGAAAAGTACATTTGTCATCTCTCCTTGATTTCTGCATCCTCCAATAGTATCTTACCATTTTCATCTTTGATGCACCTCAGTACACCCAAATCCCTTGTTCTTCTTTCCGTAGCCCTCGCTAGTTTAAAGAGTTCCTTCTCACATTCCTTGGTCTCCAGCTTTTGATATAACCTATCATAAGCCGTGCTCTTAGCTACAGCAACAGCTTTCTTGGCTACCTTTTTGCTGCTTTATATCTAACTCTACTAATCTCTTTCTCTTTCTCCGTTCCACTGTTCATGAAAGCAGCGTATACCTCTTTTTTCACCGTGACTTTCTCCTTTACCTCCTCGTTCTACCACCAAGTTCCCTTGATTTTGTTACCACCTTTCCTAGATGTCCCTAGAATTTTCTTAGCAGACCTTCGAATACATTCTGCCATTGCTTCCCACATTGTATCTGCATCCTCTACCTGCCTCCAAGCTCCTTCTTCAGTAATCCTCTTTGATTATTTCATAGCGCTCTCCTTAGTAAGACTCCACCACTTAACTCTAGGGCCCCCAACAGTCCTCTTCTTCTACTTTGAACATTAGAACTCCACATCTAACACTAACAACCTATGCTGAGAACCTAAATACTCACTAGGTATCACCTTACAATCCTTACATAACCTCCGATTATCCGCCCTAATTAAGAAGTAATCAATTTGAGTCTTTAAGGAACCACTCATAAAGGTCACCAAGTGATCATTCTTCTTCTTAAAATAAGAGTTTACCACCAACAATTCATAGGCAGTCGCAAAGTCTAAAATAGCAACTCCTCCATTGTTTCTCTCCCCATAACCGAAACCTCCGCGAGCCGTATCATACCCATCTGGGCCTTCACCAATATGGCCATTAAAGTCTTCTCCTATGAAAAGCTTTTCGCTCCGAGGTATATTCTGAATGACAGAATCCAAATCCTCCCAAAATTGCTTCTTGATATCGTCTGATAAACCTATTTGAGGTGCATGAACACTAACCATAAGGATTTCTGATCCTACCAATGCCTTAATGGCCATAATTCGATCACTCTTACGCGTCACTTCAACAACGAAGTCAACCAACTCCTTATCAACCAAAATGCCAACTCCATTCCTAGGCTTGTATGACCCCAAATACCACAACTTATATCCATCAACTTCTCTGACTTTAGCCCCCACCCACTTAGTCTCTTGAACACAAGTTATGTTAATCCTACGTCTATGCAAAGACTTCACTAATTATATCGACTTACCCGTAAGAGACCTAATATTCCAAGATGCTAGGCGCACCTTTCGAAACTCTACACCCCTCCTAACCCGATTTTCCCTCGGAAGACTGGCTGAAGCTACTACATTGCTCACTACTAGCTCAAGCTACCAACACCCACCCCCGGCCTGTTGTCTATTTTTCAAAAATTTAGGTTTCTTCAGTTATTTTTATGACAACTCATACTAAATGCATCATTATGATTCATGAACTATGATGTTTTGTGTGTATTTTGAGTTACAGACTATGAAGTCATGTTATAACAAAGTTTTATGTGGTAAATGTAGTCAAATGTGTAGTCGGTAATAGTATTCTAAATCTTATCAAGCTCATGCTCAGTGCCACCTTTTTCTCTGTCTTCTATCCTGCCTCTCTTCTAGATAGATTTCGAGACCCAACTATCCCTCTCTTCTCTTATCTCTCTCACTCTACTTAGATCCAGATCCATTGGTGTTTGGGGCAAGAAAAAAAAGTCAACGCCACAATGGAGCACACTAGCAAAATTTCACCTTTCTAGAGAAGACAGTCGGCTCACAAAGTGGTTGGCTTTCCCCACTCTATTGGTTATCAGTCAAAAATCTAATCGAGTTTTAGTTTCACTCGGTCGACCAATTCTGACCAATTTGATAGGTTGAACGAATTTTCACATTTTCTAACTAATGCATGAAGCAGGTCCCAACCAAGACCGCCCCATCCAATCTGGTTTTCGTAACACTACGTGTGGTCGTGGAGGTAGAACAGTCTTCGGTACATACAATATGGTGTGGAAATAGTTTGCACTCATTATGTAGAAGCTAGAGATTGCTATTTCATGAGTCATGGCCCTAAGCCATGACAGTACTCTTATGAAAATTATAATAAAATTGAACAAATCTTTAAGGGACGAAGCCAGTCGTTTTGAGAAGAAGATTGTAATTTAATGCAGATATCCTTCAAAGAAAGCATTAATCCTCCTCTCGTAGCGACGGTTCGAGAATGTCGGGCACCAGACAACTCATTTCAGACCATATCAGACTTGGTGCAGCATGCGTTTCAATAACTAACAACATTGTCTTAAGGTTTGCCAAATATGTTGACCATGTGTATGGAATAACTTCATCACTTCTTGAGAAAAAAACATGGTTCCGAATTATGAACAAAGATGGCAGGTGTAGGGACAAAGAGTGCATACTTACACAATGCATCAATGAGGACCATGATTGATGTGTAACCTTACAGAATGGAGACACCTAAAATAAAGTCCATTGATGTTGATTGCCAAGCATGAGTAAACATTGAAGAGGCTCTAAGAATTCTTCTAAATGTCATCGAGCACACAAACCATGCACAACTTCCCATAGCCCTCGACCTCATGATCCATTATGGATGGGTGTTCTCAATGATGCCTCAGCTCCTATCAGTTTATTACAACCTAGATGAACAAAACAATATGCATCTTGAACTTTTAGCAAAAGTTTGTCTTATAGACCTGTTGGAAATTAATAATATAGAAATATCTTAATGTTAAGGTTCTAAAGTCTTCTAAAGTATTGCAACATCTTCTAGATTATCGTGGAACCTTCAAGAATATTCTAAAACTTTGCGGAATATTTCAGAACCATCTCGATAGTCGTAGAAGCTTCCAAAATTACTTTAGAGCCTTCTAGAACTTTTTAGAAACATACTCTTAAAAGATCCATAATATCTACATTTGTAAATATCAAGAATTTCTAGATAATTCTAGGAAAAATATTCTTGATACTTGTGATATAATATCTATATATTTAGAAATATATTAAGATGGAAGGTCATAGAAGCTTAATAATAATCATAGGATCAAATTAATATGCACCGTCCATTGAGGAGGTGGATGGTTATAAATACCCTCAAGGAGGGCTCATTTGTATCAAGTAAAAAAGAAAGTATTAAGTAATACAAAGTATCCATTCCTATGACTCTTATTTCTCTCTTCTTTCAATCCTCATTCACATATTCTATTCTCCCAACATCACTACAACAATTCCTATCTTCTATACATGTCAAAAAAGTTTCCAATAGAGACATCGAAGCAACCACCCAATATCAAGTTTCTAACAGTGGTATCAGATCACCCTTACCTTCCTGGGCCATCCCTACTCAACCCAAGCAACTACAACCCATCTTTGGCTAACCCAATTAATTCCAAGCAATCCACTACATGTGGATCAATTAATTTGAGCCAACTGAAGGTCGACATTTTCAAGCATTTGTCAAAGTATCATTTTCTCGGAGGTTGGGAGAAAGTAGCCAAGCTAAAATCCTGGAAAAGTCAAATTTCACATGGTTGGAGTAACGAGGAGAGATTAAGAGTTAAGTTATCTGTGAAAATGTCATATTTGAGCATTGTTTATCCAGATGATAAGTTGAACTTTCAAAAAACTAAATGTTTTGGAAGGTCAAGGCGCATACAATTATAAAAGCATGAGTCTTTTTGGTGTGCTTGATAACGAGAGACATTTTTTTCTAAAAGACGAAAAAAGTAGAAAAAGTGATGCAGAACAAAACATATGAAATTTTACAAAGTTCGATTCATCAAGAAGCATAGGAGCATGTTAGACACTTCAAGTCACCACGTGAGATTTGAGAAGAATTAGAGAAGGTATGTTTCAAGTATAAACACAAAAAAATTGAATGATGAATTCTGACATATTATCCCTTGGGAAGAAGAAGAAGATTTTAAACGCAGAGTGCATGAAGGTACAAAAGTACTTAAAAATGGGGAGTGATTAATCGAAATGGGGAAGACCAAGAATGTTAGAATGAAAAGATATTTTACTCCAATTGTGAAAACACCCAAGGAATGGATGTATCCAACATAGCATGCCAAGAAGAAACAAGTGAGCCAATTGAAATAGCTATGTGAATTGAAAAATCAGAAGATTTTGAAAAATTAGAAAATATTCAAGTTTCTATTCAAGAGAAAGCCTTTCATGGGATGAAGAAGCCTTTCATATCATCAACTAGCTCAAAAACTCTCCGACGCTTCCAGAAGATATTCAACAGTTCTCCATAGATATAAAACAGGCAGCTCCCCTAGTTGAAGAAAAAAATTATGGACATGATCTCAAGCGTTTTTGCACCTAGTTGAAGAATGTATTCAAGCAATTGAGGAAGAGTTTGACAAGCCACAAACAGGTTGCATTATAAAATGTGAAGGCAGAAATCAAGAGAAGGAAAATCTTGGAAGAAAAAGTTCCAAAAGTGGTCCAAGTTCAAGTTGATGAATGGATTAATACAGAATATCTTCACGATCCAGTTGAGCAAATTCAAGCCAACCAAGAAAAGATCGAAAAATATCTCATTAAAGAAGAATGGGTAGATATGGAGCAATTTTTTGATTCAACATATTTAATCAAGCAAAGTATAATGAATATGTTCGAGACCACAAGAAGAAGATGAAAAAGAAGTCATCCAATGCACATACATTCTTCAAAAGCATGCTTATTCAGAAGATATATGATACACTACAAAATCAAGCAACAGTTCAAGACATTGTCAAGATGATCGCGATGTACAATAGCAATGCAAATTCAGGGTGCTAGATATTTCTAGATTACGGGTAAGTGTTGAAAATTAATAATCCAAAAACATCTTGATGTTAATGTTCTAAATCTTGTAAAATATTCCGTCATCTTCTAGATTATCATGGAACCTTCCGAAATGTTCTAGAACCTTTCAGAATATTCTAAAACCATCCAGATAGCCAAACAAACATTTAGATTACCCTAGAATCTTCGAGATCGTTCTAGAACTTTCTAGAAACATTCTCTAAAAGGACCCGTAATATCTACTTTGTAAATTTCTAGATAATTCTAGGGAAAAACTCCTAGGTACTTGTAATAATATCTATATATTTAGGAAGATATTAAAATGAAAGATTATATAAATTTAATAATGGTCACAGGATCAAATTAATCTCCACTGTGCATTGAGGAGGTGGATGCTATAAATACCTCGAGGACTCATTTGTATCAAGCAAAACAAAAACCAAGCATTAAGTAATACAAAACATTTATTCCAGCAGCTCCTATCTCTCCCTTGTTCAATCCTAATTCACATATTCTATTCTCCCACTATCACTAGTACAACTCCTATCTTTCTATACATCTCCAAAGAAATTTCCAACAAGACCACCAAAACAGACAAAGCGGACACTTTAAGCGAACATGTCGTTCTCTTGCTGAAAAACTTTTGACCAGTAGCAGGATGTGGCAAATTCAAATTCAATCCTCGCCAATGCAGCAACCAATGCATCAGCCACCGAGCACCTGCTCGGTTTTCCAACTGATCACATCAACAACCAGGCCATGTCATAAATTTAGGTTCCCAGCAGTTTTGAGCATAGAATCTTTCGACGCTGAAAGTAACTACTCTTTTTCATTGCTCTGTCCAACTGGCACCCAAGCAGCGAAATGGGAGAACTCAACTAATAATGGTCATTCACTGATCCAAAAAAAGGCCAGTCACTGCCATGCCAAGACAAAACAGTTCTGTCAAAAGAAGTTACAATAACACTTCGTCCTTGGTCCCCCAACAACCCTGCTGACCCAAAACAAAAACAAAAAACCAGAAAGAAAACCATTCACAATATGAATCACTGCCACAAAATTTCAGGATACAATGTTACTGGTATGCTATAGCAAGGCAAGCGGAAAGACAATATTGTATATTTGGAAGCCTATCTAAAAAGAATAGCAAAAAGGATGGGAAACGGTAATATATGCCTGTACAAGGAACCCTCAATTCTTCACATCGTATCTCAGGAACAAGCTCCAGCATGCTGCTTTAAATCATAACTATAACTGAACACTACCACCAGTTTCTTGGTTAACAT
This sequence comes from Selenicereus undatus, assembly GCA_017589665.1. NCBI lineage: Eukaryota > Viridiplantae > Streptophyta > Magnoliopsida > Caryophyllales > Cactaceae > Selenicereus > Selenicereus undatus. The sequence continues at coordinate 97,910,722 of JACYFF010031957.1, forward strand.
TCAGAGTGCCACTTGCTGCATTCTCATCCTGCGTGAAACAATTCAGTCAGAGCTACGATTAAGGATCTAAATTATGCGGGTAGCATATTAGTTATTAATGATGGATGGAACATTAGAAATACAACCACATATCAGTAACGATACGCCACCAACTCTAGTATTCAGTACTAGATACAAAGCAAACACTTGCCTAGGTAATCAAAACCTAAATTTTCACTATGGGATTCAAATTTGACAGTGGCACACATAGCGATGAGTACCCCGGAAATAAAATGTCAAGATCATCAAAGCAGAACTAGGTAACGCGCTCTTCTCACTGGCCGGCTTTCTGCGCGCTAAAAGTCACATGCAAAGCGTTTGCTTGGACATCATAACCAATTCACCCTTCAGTGTTTATTCTAACATTCAGCAGAATCAGTGCTCTTTCATTTGTGCTCAACTCTTCTTCCCCGTTTCTGCTTTTCCTTCTTGTTTGATCTGGGATGTTTTGCCGTAACTTCCCGTGTTTTTCTCGTTCTTTTTGGCCCCTCGTTTAAGAGGTGCAACTCCAGTGCTCATTCTGTCTCAATATGTTACCTCAAGATCCAGTTGGAAGCAAAGCTGGCTAATTCTTTAACATGCCACTGAATTCAGTAGTTGGCCACAAGAAGTCCTCGATCCATTCGGATTTAAAAGAACCCAGGAGATATCCCCCTTCAATTATCATGGCAATTCACTCCGCAAGGGCTAGGCTTTCGGAGTTAAAGCAACTTAAAGGCCTTCATTTAGTAGGCACAACAAAAGAGTCCTTCATCAACACAAAGGTGAAGAGTGTAAGAATCTGATGCATATTCAAAGCACTCTTGGAAGATTTGTGAAGTTCTCCAGCAAGCTGTTGCTCCTATCGTCGATCATATTTACAGGGTGGCTGCTTGATGTATATTAAATTTCTATACAAACTTTCTCTAGGCATTTAAGCAACTCAAACCTGAGCACTAAAGAAATACAAAGTCCTATTTATAATTTTATGCGCAATGGTGAAAGACACTAAGCAACCAAATTCTAGTAATCCAGATCCCCAAAATTACAACTTTTGCTGAACACTTTAATACCACAGAAACTCTCTGCAAGAGAAAATATCAGAACTTTGCAATCCTACTGGAATAAGTGATCTCAGTAATTTGCACTTTCTAGAGTCTTTCGTTTAAAATAAGTGTGATCAAATCATTATAAATTTCCTACAGAAAACCAGGGAAATTCTTTTTTTTTTTTTTAAACAAGTAATCAAAAGGTTGTATGCATAAGATGCCAGGGGGCTGACACCCAAATACCCAGAAAAAGGGGGAAATATTTCAGCTTGATGAGCTTGCCTTGTTTGAGAAACAATCCTCAAGATTTTAAAAAATGAAGCCATACACACATACAGCAAACTTAACGATGAAGATGTGCCGTTGGTCGTTGGGTGTGTAAGGGTGTAATAGCACCACATCCAGTAGAATTACATGGTAATGAGCATGCTATACTGCAACACATTTAAGTGTTACAATGATCTCAGCAACAAGTGCCTCAAGGGCAATTTTGGGTTTGTGGTGCTATGGTGCAATGTTAAACAAACTGACCCAGTGCTCAACACGTTTACGAGAGTGGTTAATGGGTCAACCGGTCAAGCCCTTAAAACTGGGATTGAACCGGTTGACCCGTTTTACCGTCAAATCGGGTTAAAATGCATGACTCAATAGACCTTGAATGAGCTTTCTGCTATATTTTCAAAATAAATACTTAGTTTTTAGTCTAAATATTAATAATAATTATTTTCTTTATATTTTCTTGCATGAAACATGGGATAGAAAAGTAACTAACTTGAGGCATATTTTATACTCATACGGTCCAAAGGGTGGGAGGAGCATCTTAAATGGCCCAAATGAAAGAAGGCCTTCTTTCATAGCCCCTTTGACCAGTAAATCCTTTACCAAAAACTTAAAAAAAAAAAAAAAAGGGTGAATGATGATAAAAGTGTGGCAGGCTGGACCCGTGACTAGCTCCATTCTCCTAATTGCTAGGGTTTCCATTAGCTCTTGACTGTTTGCCTCCCGACACAGGCTCAAGTCTCATCTTTCATAGCTCATTCATCTCTCTGTCTCTCTCTCCCCCCCCCCCCTCCCCCTTCCCCGTGTATATGTGTGTCTCCAAGGAAAACATCCCTTTCCCCCCTCCTAAGCCTCCTCTTCCTTTCTGTCTCTGTCTCTCCCCCCTTTGTCACTCAACTTATTAAACACATATGGAGAACAAGGATGGCGCTGAAGCTGGAATTAGCACCTTTTTTTTTGGATAAGTACGCTGGAATTAGCTTTTGGTGAAGGTAAAGAAGATAATGCAAAATTCAGCCTAATTGTATGCATTAAACTGGAAAATATCAGTTGAACAGCGATTTGCCTAGGTTAAACAAGTTGCCTGGGTCAACCGGGTTTGACAGGGTTTTTCTGGTTTGAAGATCCAAATGAGTCAGTGGCATTTTCGGCCTGCTTGCCTGACTGGTTCCCAGACGAACCGTTCAACCGGGCAGTCTGGTCCAGTTTTCTTAACCATGCTTTTGTAGGTTACATTCTTTTTCTGTTTTTTTCTTTTTTTTTTTCCTTTTGAGTTTGTAGCTTCGTACTCATGGCTTCTTTGGGTAAGCCCTCATAACTGGCATTTCACAACATCAAGTTTGTGGAGCACCACTTTTCTGCATGCAATATAGAATAAGCTCTTGAACATCTGCTGCCAGTGTTTCAACTTGAATACCAATGTGCTCATCTTCCCTCATTTATATGCTACAGCCTACAGGTCATTGAACAGCAACATGGCAGAGTTGATATTCATCCATTATAAGATGAACAAGACATTATTATCCATGTAAATCCTAAAACGCTCGACACCCATGAAGAAGAAAATGGTTTTTCCCATGAGAAATTGTAAGGATTAGTGGTTTGCCCCGGAAGTAGGGTCCACAAATCAAGCCGCTGCAACTCATCCTCTGAATACTGCCAATCTACATAGAATTCCAAGCCTACATCCTTCTCTCAGAAAATAAGGCAGCAGTGATTGCATCTTTTCTACTTCTTTCGGCATCATTAGATAACATTGAAGGATATGCAAGAGGCACTGTAACCAATTGTTACCACAGAATGAAACTGACAGTCAATCACATTTAGCGAATGATACTATCCCGCAGTCGTGACTGAGCTACTAACAAGAAAACAACAATAGAATTATAACTATGATATTAAGAACAACTTCGTATAGCAAATGAATGTGACCGACTTTCAACAGAAACATATGCCAGTGTTGACCGTATATAAATCCAAGTTCCATTTATAAACAGGATATTAGACCTATCAATTCCCCCCCCCCCAATCCTTTCCTTTTTTCACCCCCTGATTGGGCGAGGGTGTGGAAAGGTGTTCAAGCTCAACCACTCTTTCTACTTCTGTCCTTGCTTGATAAAAGAATGCTATAAATCTCTTAGAAAGGCAACAAATGTTACCTCGCAATTTACTCTTTTGCAGATCTCTCATCCTAATAGAATCAGATGCCTACAAGTCTCTTGCATATTTAAGACTTCAACTCTCAATAAATCTAGTTGAAAATAATAATTTTCACACATCACGTGTGACCAGTCATGAATGGATGAGAACTTCAAATGGAAGGGACTCTCATTTTGTAGGTGGAGCATACTGAGGCAAGAGAACTGAAGACCAATGTAGAGACATCTTAAGCAAACACCACCACCAAACACCCCCCCCCCCAAAAAAAAGGGGGGGGGGGGGGGGATGGAAGGCATTCCCAAGAAGCATGAGGGCCTAACAGGATGTACATCTCATACGTACCAGCCACATCCATTGAAAATCTCAATAGAACCAAAAGAGCACAAACGTATTCTTCCCATCTCCTATTCTCCTGCAAAATTTATTCTTCTTTTTGAGTCATCTCCTGTAAGATTTATTGCATTTAACCATGAGTTTCCCTGTTCAATGAAGAAATCTCGTTCTTCAAGCCCCACATCGATTCATGCGACAAAGCTTTGAAGACCAGTTTCCAGGCTCGAATAAGGCCCCCTATATCAATTCCTTGTTGTTACAACTTAAAGTGCTTGTTCCTGGTTGGAACTGTCAAGCACCAAAGGAGGGGGGAAGCTTAGAGCTAGCTCACAAGCATCCAAGCCCAAGCTAGAATCCCTCAGCTCATTGACCTTCACGGCAAGCATGGCCATGGCTCACAAAAGAACAAGCCAAGCTTGACCATTGTGTGCTCGGGCGCAGATCACCTCGACTCAATTACACCCCTAACTATGTGTATATAGCACTTAACTCACCAAGCGCATCACCAAGACAGTGATCCAAAACTAATGATGGCATAGCCCTAGCAATCCACAACTTACCTTTACAGTTTGACACGTGCTTCCAACAATTGGCTTCAATTTACAACTTTTGACTTGAGATGAAGAGTCACCATCCTTAATTCCATGATTTTGCCCCTGCAAGTGTTATAATTAGAACCCAGCTTCGTTTAGAAGACTACATCACAAATTAATTGTTGAGGTCACCGTTGGCACAAAATTATGTAATATATGCAACATTATACCATAGTAACATGATTCATTTGCAAGGCATAGGCAGATTCTTAGAAAAGATTGAATTCTCTAATAACACCAAAGGGTCTCAGTTCATTTCTGCACCAAAACAGGCACGGTTTAAGAGATCATTCCGCTGGCATCATCAGAAGGAAAATGAAGCATATCCACCAATGTTGTAATCTACTGGGTCATCTACATACCTATGGTCTCCTGAAAATTGAGAACCCGAGTAATCATCACCTTACCTTGTTTAAAATCACAGACACTTTGGCCATTCAAATTGAGCAAGTTGGACAATAAACTGTCAAACCTATGCCTGAAGGAGTGATTAAGATCAGATATCTGTGCCGAACAACTAATAGCTCATACTAACCCATAACTCAGGGAGAACAGAGACAAATAGCTCAAGTCAACTACATCTGGATGGTCGAAGTTCAATGACAATCTGGTTCCAGGTTCTTTTTTGCCAAGCAAATATACCATTCCTTGGAGGTAAATTGTCGTCTAGCCCAGGTCCACCTAACAATAAGAACTCAAAGAAAGAAGAAACTGTTACCTATCTTTAAAAGAATTAATAGACCACCATGCCAGCATGCCCCTATTGGAAGTGAGAAATATCCAACCTGCCACCCGCAGGCTGCCCATGGATTAGTCACCTGCAGTCCAATTTTATTTCATAATTCTCCTCCACTTCTACTCGGCTTTTAAAACTTTTGGGTTCATCTCATCCCCAAGTTTGACATTTCATTGTGGTAAGCTATCAATCTATGAAGTTCCCTACAAAATTGGAGTTTAAGGAGACCAGGATACAGGCAGGGGGCTCAGTTGTTGGTTCCCTGATGAGCAACAATCCTTGGTGATGGGCTGATGGCCAGGGCAGAGATGACCAATAAGCATCAGCAGTTGGGACTATCACAATGTCGGAAGGGAGGACTTGGGAAGAGGCTCTCGGTCCCAGTAAACTGGCTCAGCCACTTCAATTTTGCCTTTGGCAAGCACAGGCCCAATAAGCATGGTAAAAGCTAGTCATAGGGCACAGCAGTACGCGAAACCAAGGCAAGGAAGATTATTTTAAGGAATGAAGTACTTATGCAAATTTTTCATTGATGTCTAGGCGTCAAAACTATGGCAAACAAATGAGAATATGAATGCAAGAAAAAAAAATAATAAACAAACAAGGAATTTCTTCATAACCAGCACCAAATGGACGAGTGCATTCCTAACTACAAAACTCTCACCTCGAGTAAGTATTTATCATCTTGAATAGCTTCAAACAGGGAGGAGTAGTATGCAGGATCATATATAGAGCCACCTAAGGGATCTTCGGAATCAGATGATTGTCTAACTACTGCAGGGGTTGCTGGACTCAGAAAGCTGTTTCTCAGATCAAAATCAGCATCTCGAGAACCAGCGCTTTCCACATGCGAAACGCCTAGTCTATACATCTGGATCCAAAAGCATGAGGACAATAGCCTAACCGACAACCCAAGAATTTGCATTAACAACGTGAGCTTCAGAGAAAAAATAAATGCCCCATAATCCCTGGAGGAGATGTTCCTGCACATAAGTTATAGAAAGAAAAAAAAAAGGTATTGGAGGTCATTGACGTCCCACAAAGAAGTAATATTATAATTTATCATCACATTATGACACATTTAAGTATCTCCAATCAAACGCTCAATTTACGCACAAATTATTACCTAGACCTCGGTGTATACAGCTCCACTTGAACTACACATCATCCCCTCCCCCCCCCCCCCCCAAAAAAAAAAAACCCAAAAAAAAAAAAAGGAAAAAACCAAGGACCACGGCATGTTCTGTATACTAGGTAATAGCACAGCTTCACAGGTTGTCAGTGCTTATATGTACACCTGAAAAAACCAAGCCTTACTCAAAATGGGAAAATGAAGGCTTCATTCAGCCCAGTATGAATTGATAAGTTTTCTTATGCCACAAGACCCACTTATACAGGTCCTTGCCTCCTTGGTCACTTACACATTGTTTAGAGAAAGTTATAGCCATGTGGTGACTCTTTGAACTCCAAACAACTTCACCAAACTTCTCTTCCACTTTGTTATGGGCTTCGAGTTGCAGTAAAGATAAAAATACAAAAGAAAATAAAAATACAATTTCTCAGAGCAATAATGTGCGTATTATAGTAAAAATTGGAATTTTGATTTATTAGCATTAGCATATGATTAGAATAGATTTATGATTTGGACAAACAAGAATCCATGATAAATTTATAACAGTTTTCTAAACACTGTTATTGTCAAACATTTTATTTATTATCCTTGCAGCATGACCAAGAAAGAAAAATGACACTCTTGCAGCTGCCACGTTGTCTGAACGAACACAATGAACCGGATGATGTCCAACAAGATTGAAAACTCCAATGCATCAGAACTAGAGAACTTGCGCGAATGTGAACAATCAAGAAGTTTACACTATGGACAGACACAACATTACAACATGAAGAAAGAGAAATGACCAACTCACCATATCGTATGAGCGAAAAGAATAAACCAGATGATGTCCAACAAGATTGCAGAGAGGAGTAAAAACGCGTAAGTTCGGCCTAAGCTCTGGCTACCACTCTCAATCGCTACAAGTGCAAACAATGCAATAGCTAAGTTGATGAGCAGCACCCCATTGTACAAGGCTCCCAGAGATCCAAGCAACGCGCATCCAATCTAAAACAACAGTGAAATTAAAACATAAGGATTTAGTCAATCCATACTAATGCCACCATTATAGTCAATTTTTTGTCCCTGGTGATACCCTCTTGCCCAACAAGTACAAAACATAGTTGCCCTTTAATTTGGAAGCTGAAGCAGTAGAGCCCTAGAAGTGGGAAAGATTGAAGTTTCCATATGAAAGGACTGGAGAAATTATAACATCACATGGTTGATAGTTCCCAAACAAAAACGAAAGATTACAACTAAGCTGGATTGTAAAATAAACCCTGTAAAGGGAGGGATGGAGGACGGTTGGGCAGAGAGCATACTTGGACGTAAATAAGGATTACAGCACAGGACTGAAGCTTGTCGTAATCACGAAGCCAGGACTGTATTCGGGTCCTCAATGAAGAGCAAAGCATCATATACCATACCAAAACCCTTGGCTTTCCCCAGACTGCTTCCACAATCCTGATCAGCTCACTCGCCACTCTCTAGCCTCTGTCTATCCCTCGGTAACATGAATGTTGTGTCTGAACGGGGGAAAAACAAATTGAAAATAAGTCCTAGAGTTCAGTTGTATTTGAATACCAAAGGAAAGAAGCAAAAACTAACAATAAATAGACAGAATTAAACATAGGCAATGCAGCCAAAAGGACCAATTATAAACAAATGGAATAGCATTACAATGCCTTGCTTTAAAAGTAGCAAAGTTATACCTAAAAACTAAACCAAAAACAAGAAACATTACCTAAGAATATTGAGTATGAAAGCTCTGAAAAGGCACAAAGACGCAAACCAAGTTATATTCAACTACTCCTATCCTAGTTTACAGAAAACTCCAATCAAGGTTAGGTCCTCAGGAAGATCAAGTCTTCTTAAGTCATCCTCTTCCTCTTTTCACATCCACCAAGTTTATCCTATCTCACCTGCTAGCTTCTAACCAACTGTTCGTCTCTCCTCATAAGAGTCTGAACCATTTAGTCTTGTCTCCCATTCTTATCCTTGATAGCCGCTGCTTCCACCCTGTCCATCTCACTTTGTTCATTTACACTACATAGTATAGCCACTCAGTCCACCTATCAGTCTCGTATTCCCTTGCTACATCTTTTTGACACGAATTAACTTATTTAGCCAATGCTCTGCTCAATATAATAAAACCACCCCAATGACCATGCAACAGTATTGGATGATCAATTTTAAGTTGGACCATCTAGTCACATAGGTTTTGGCCGGACATCCTTTTATTGTGTGGTAACCGTTAATGTCAATTCTCAATTGCATTGATCAGCAGACCTATACTGTTTGCAATAATGCTTTCCTCGCGCGGCTTATGTCTCACTTTTGACTGCAACATTTGCATGGGCTACATCATCATCAAACTGTCCATTCTGGACATGGTAGTTTAAAAACTTTACATTCCATCATATTCAACTCCATCTTGGTGCTGGCACCTATGACCCATGGTCACCTCCCAAGTCTCCCATATCAGCAAACAGACCACACATGGGATATCTCCTTGAATCATTCCAGTGGGCTCATCATAACTAATACAAAGAGGAAGAAATTTAACACAAATCCTTGATGAAGCTAATGTTGATTGAAGATTGATAGGCTCTCTTTATCCCCACTAGGCAATCTAATGTTGTTGCTCTCATATCTCTACAAAACTGTGTCATAACCACATGTTACTAATTCTTTGACTCCAAACACCTTGATAGACCTTCACCACTTTATTACAACACCTCCCAGTGTAGGTCCCGCTTTCGCGAGGTCTGGGGATATCCAAATGTAGGCCGCCTTACCTCTACCGGCATCCCTGCTCATAAGGCTGAATGCAAAAGACCAACAAAACAAGATTTTGAGAAAGCATTTTATAGAAGAAGAATTTTTTGAAAACATTTAATGAAAAAGGAAAAAAAACTAAGATACGGAGTAGCGAATGAACTAAGAAATACTAATAAATCAGATAACCGTAACTATGTAAACAAGTACACCATAAGTACCACATAACAGAGGAAGGTACTATACCTTAACAAACGGAGGTAGGCAAACTATGTCTCTTCCCAAATACAAGTACTACCTGCATACAGACACGACATACAAAAGGACCACAACCAAACCTACCATGTTGCACCCGAAAAACCCCAACCAAATCAGGTGGCCAATTCTCTGAGATCTAGGATCCTAATCCTATCCCACCAAAGTCTCTTATCTTGAGTCATATCCTCCATCAATCCTGCAACTTTCAAGTCCTCTCTAATCACCGCATCCAAACTCTTCTTTGGTCGTCTCCTCCCTCTTTTACCTACGGAGATGTTAATCATCTCACATGAGGAGCTTCCACACTCCTTTTCACATGGTCAAACCATTGTAGTCTTATTTCTCTCATCTTATCTGCGATGGGAGTCACTTTAACTAAATCTCTTATTACTTCATTCCTAATTCTATCCATTTTCGTACAGAGATAGAAAGATAGATCTTCATATGGTGTTCATTGACCTAGAAAAAGCATATGATAGACCTCATGAAGTGTTATGGAGATACTTGAAAATTAAAGGAGTGTCACCTGTGCATATTCGAGTTATTAAGGATATGTACAAGGGAGGTAGAACGAGTATTAGGACGCCAAGAGGCTACCAATGACTTCTACGTTGGTTTGGGCCTGCATCAAGGCTCTGCTTTAAACCCTCTCCTTTTCACTCTAACTATGCATGGACTTACAAAAGAAATTCAAAATGAGTTACCATGGTGTATGTTATTCGAAAATGACATTGTTATTATTGATGAGACCAGAGAGGGAGTTAATGACAAGTGGAACGATAGAGACATACACTGGAGTCTAGAGATTTTAGAGTAAGTAGATCGAAAACTGAATACCTACACTATTGTTTTAGTAGAAGGGAAGATGCACGGAAAAAAGTCACCAATGATGGGATGACGATACCAAAGGTCGAGAAGTTTAAATATCTAGGCTCGGTCATTCAACAGAATGGGGATATTGACGAATATATTAACCAGCGTATAAAAGTGGGTTGGCAAAAATAGAAGTATGCTTCAGGTGTGCTGTGTGATAAGATGATGCCTGTAGGTTTAAAGGGCACAGTTTATCGTATAGTAGTTAGCCTTGCTGTACTGTATGGATCAGAGTGTTGGCCGATAAAACAGACACAGGTTCAGAAGTTGATGGTAGCTGAGATGAGGATGGTTAGGTGGATGTGTGGTATGCTTGAACACCACCACTTTATTGTAGGCTTGAAATTGCTTAAACAAGAATTAAAAAACTAAAGATGCATATTTGCAAAACATGAATGCATGTATTACAGTAGAACTATGAATCTTAATTTGCAAGCACTATTGTACGATTAGGATAAAGACTTACGATTAAGATAAACAATATTTGATGACAAGAAAGTGCTAGTTTTATGCACAATCTTATTGCCCTTACAGCATGACAAGTACTCCTTGAAGAGATATAGTTCTCTCTTTTCAAGCTCAAGAGGGGAAAAATGAGATCCTAAGGCACGTACATTGTGATTTCTGGGATAAATATAGTTGAATTTGTGATGAGTCAACAACCACTCTTGACAAGAAACCAGTTAGCTTTGAACTATAAGACATTGTTAGACGAAAAAAGAGCAACTTCCTTTGAAGTTTTTATTACTAAGTGTTATCGTATTATAATGAGAACAGTTCAAGACCCAAATGAATTTTGAAGTCTTTAGACGATTACCACTGTATAGGAGCATCTCTTTTGTTCATTAATCTTCTTCTTATGAAACTTTGTCTTTGTTGGAATTATCCATGACATCTTACTTTCAACCCTCTATCCCAACAACAAAACCAAAAATAGGGGAAAAAAGAAAAAGAAAGAAAAGAAAATTTTATACAATGGCCTGTTAGAATATATTGCTCACTCATAGTTAATTCTGTTTATCTTTAACTTTTTTTAAATCCTTCGGGGAAAACTCAATATGAGAGAACCCATTTTGTTGAATGACAAAGCTTCCACACTCATGAATCAAATAAAGCCAAGCTGCAAAAGATAGAGCGCCCCCCCCCAAAAGAAGAGTGCAGTTGGTTCAAATGGTGTATACCACTGTGGTGTGATTCTCGTGAAAACTTTCGACGCAACAAAAAAATAAAATTCCTTCTCTCTATTATTCCCAGCACTCGCAAAACACAAACATGACCTTTATATATAGATAGAATGATAGAGAAGGGGAGGGTGCCACAAGCTGCATTACTCTTGTGTGACCATAAAGGAGCATTGGCACCACCAGGATGGCTAGAAACAGCCAAAATCGTGGCCAAGGGCCTTCTACACAAGAACAGGAAGAAATAGATAAGAAAGAGGGAAAACAGTAGACAGAGAAATGCAGAGCAAGAGTCAATTATTAACAGCAATTGACGGCTAATAGAGTTAGATCTCTCACTACTAACTGCTAATTAATTTCCTTCAATTGCATTGAATTGCCTAATTAGATCAGTGAAATTTGATGGTCCATAGAAATTACTGATTTAAGAAACCTTACTTTCAAATTTTCCTTCCTCTTATGTTTAATGTTAATAATTTACTTGACGCATCTGATTCATTTGGATGAATTACAAATGATTTCTGATATTGGATGTTGATTATGGTTCTTACAACACCACCACCACCCATGGATCCCACCAGAGTATACAGAGCCGCAAGCCTATAGGCAGTTTCCAACAGACTCGGTTTCCAAGAGATACAAAAATAAAAAAAGGGAGTTTGAGCCCTTATATTGATTTAAAAAATTCAATGAGTTTACAAAAGGAGATTATGACAAGATAAAAATATACAAACTTTATAGGATGTTACTGCTGATCATTGAAGACATCTGATATAGTGCTAAACAGTGTCATAAAAGCAACCAAATTACCCACAAACAAGGTGGTGTAGCATTCGACATGCATCATACCAGGGAAAGAAGCATAATGTGCATTTGTAACCAATGTCAGACACAAATACTAGGACCTAAGGAAGCACCATATAGTGCATTTGTAGTTAATCCGCAATCAGCTTGAATGAGATTTTTCTCCATATTTAATTTGCATACTGAGTGCAAATAAAATTCCTAGCTTCTTCAGATGAATTATTAGGAATTTTGACATTGCCCTTTGATTGCGGTTCTTACCCAGGTGATATTTGGCTTTTACACATGGAAATGTTCAAATGCTGGGAACTGAGTTGTACGTACCCAAAACTGTTGTTGTATTCTGGCAATTCATCAAATAATGTTATGATATTGGATTAAATTTGGGGCTACAAGACATAGCACTAACTACCAAGTCAAAGAAACAAATGGTCATTGGCATCATGGAAATTGAGCCAGGCATCATTTTGAAAACAACTAGGATTTGATCAAATCTTATTCAGAAATGGGGTTATCAAATAATGCACATTGATGACAAGATGACGACTGTTTGCCTTCCGCATTCATCAGAACGAGTCTTAAACTATTATAGTAGGGTTTAGTAATGATGCAGCTAACAATGATTCCTAAACAGCAGCCGTCTTGCAAAAGCACTCTCGATAGTTACCTCTCAAGACGCTGATGCGTATTTCGGGGTCATTTGTTTCAAGAAAGGGAAAGAAGACAAAGGAAATCAAATTGTGAACCTCCAAAAATGGCAATTTTCATCTTACAAATAATTCCCAGTAATAATATCCCTTTCATCATGTCACTGCACCTGTATTCCCATATATCACAAATAATGAAATAAAGAAGACATATTACATAAACCAAGGAAGAAAGAAACCCTAACCGAAGAAATTGAGGAGTCACCGGCGACTGATCGAAGATGCCGAGGGTAGCAACCAGCAGGGCGAGGAGAGAGAAAAAGAACCAACGGGATTGAGGGATGACTTGAGCCGGCGATAAAGCGGTGGCAGCGCCTATAGATGCGCTGATCGCCGGCAAGAAGCGGGGGAGTCACCCGATGCAGCCACAAGATTCGGAGGGGAAAGAGAGTCACTGAGCTCCGATAGTCGAAACCCTGATCTTTCTTGAAGTTATTGCCTTGCCTCGTGCTTGCTCCTCCCAGTTTGGGGTTTTTTTTTTTTTTTGGGGGGGGGGCCCCCCCCCCGGCGGGGCGGTAGGGTAATTTTTTCAAAAATAAGAATAATCCTCATACCATATTATAACAGGATAGCATATTATCATATCATAACAGCACAGTGTATCGATCTATCTATCTAATCTAATTAACTATATTTAAAATTAAGTGATCAATTATAGAGAATAAAGGTAAGATAAAGACATAAACTTAAACTCACATTGTCTAGAGACTTGACAATCACTCATTAGATATAAGCATTGTTTTCTTTTTTTCTCTTTTAAAATATTAATTATGATACTAATTAGGATCTATTAGTAATAGTACATTAGATCAAATTAATATAGGCGTTCAACTTATTGGTTTAATTTTGTATTGGGAAAGTTGTTACAATTACAAGTTCAATTTTGCATTTCATGTTTTCTTTTTTTAATAAGAATTAGTATTTTCTTAGAACCTGTGATAATTTTATATAAGCAATCTTAATATTATAAATATAGAAATGGTAAAATCTTGGGTCAAGAATATTATGAATATTGTTTTGAAAAATTAGAATTTAGATTATTTGTTTTATTATAGTTTTAGTACTAGCAATTAAACTCGTGCTACGCACGGTTTGTTTTGAAGTGTAGTAAAATATTTTAAAAATATTATAACTAATCTTACAATTTAAATTTTTAGAAATAATAATATTATCTTATCTGTAATTTATTTCCTTTTTTCTTCATTGAAGTGATTGAAAAGATGTTATTCATTACGATAACTTTAAATCACATATTGCTTGAATTTTTATTTTTAAATAAAATCTCAATAAATGCTTCAGATGACACGTCTCAGAACCGCAGCGTTCGAACTAACTTATACATATATGCTAGTGTTAGGCCCCATGCTTCGCTTGGATGTCTTATAATTTTCTTGTTGAACAAATATCCATCTGATAAATCAACATATTTATAATAAATATATTGTTGGGCAAAACTCTTGCTCTTGTCTTCCAAAATAAATTAAT
>JACYFF010031957.1:97930086-97970985 GCA_017589665.1 Selenicereus undatus
TATGTATGTATGTATGTATGTATGTATGTATGTATGTATGTATGTATATGTATATGTATGTATGTATGTATGTATGTATATGTGTGTGTGCGTATGTTTCTGTTTGTGCACACACATATGTTTTGATGATATTGATTAATAATATTTTAATTATTTTTAATCAAACTTTTGGAACTGATCAATATTTGTAACTCAAGCTTGTTCTTTTAACCTATTTTGCATGGATTAGTTCCATTATTTCGACTTATACAAATTGTAGTTAATATATTTCCTCACAAAAAAGAAAGGCCATGAAGATATACTCTAAGAATAATAGGCCAAGTCCGCAATGGCATCCAAAACTTACTCTTCATAATTTGTGTGGAGGAAAGTTCTTTTCATAAAACATTTCAATTTTACATTTAATACTTTTATTGTTTTTCAAAGGATTTTATTACTCTTGTATTATGTTTTGAGTGCTGGATAATTTATAGATTTAGGACTGTTATTGTAGGAGTAAAAAAATGACTAGAAGGTTGTTGAAGTAGGAAAATTTATTAAGATGACAAGTTCATTTTTTTTTCTTTTTTTATGATAAGACCTACTATCTTCTTAAACCTTATGCAAATCTTACATTTGCAATCTTAATACTATAAAAATATAAATGATAAATCATGGGTCAAGAATATATAAATACCATTTTTTTTTAAAAAAGGATTGAAAATAACTTTTTTTATTATAGTTCATAATATATATTTGCAAATATTTTAGTTCACCAAAGAAAAGGTTTTTGGTTTGTCATAATCTTAATTTTAATTAAGAATGTGTAAAATGACTATTAATTCTTTGATTCTCCTTAAAATTTTGATGATATTAATTGATGATATTTTATTTTTTTTAATCAAACTTTGTACCTAATGGATTTTTGGTAACTAAGGCGGCTTCTTTTAGCTCAGTATGCATGGATTCATTTCTTTGATGAAGCTTTGTAATTGATATACATTTTAATTTTTTAATCAATGACACTTGGATTAATAGGCAATAATATGGGTAATATCATTTAGTAAATATATAGTAATTCAAGAATAAATAGAATGGATGCAAGTAGTATTTTAAGGGTTAATTAGTACAAATCGATGGGAATGGTACCTTTATAATTAAACTAAAAATGGATTTGTTAAATATTTTAAATAATTAGTTACAAACAACTACACTTAAAATTATATTTTTTTCATGAATTAAATTGAATAGCAGCATATTTTTAACTTTATATACTTTAATTATTAGCTTAAATTTAAAAGAAATTGAACTTCTAGACTATATTGATCAAAATATTAATTTATTTTGGAAAACAACAACAAGAGTTTTTCTCAACAATATATTTGTTATAGATATATTGGTTTATCACATAGAGATTTGTTCAAGAAGAAAACTATAACAATCCATGCAAGCATGAGTTTAACACTAGTAGTACAATATAAAAGTGAATGTGTTGTTGCATGAGTAACATTTGTCATTGTATTATTGGTCATGCATTTTCTTTTTTCTTTTCCTTTTTTCCTTTGGAGTTGAATATTTTATACAATAGGCTTTGTAAAATTTAATTGAAAATATAATTAATAAAAAATAATAACTAATGAAATTCAATAATAACATTAGGGTAGAAGTGATAGAACCGCTGCTAAGAAGCTGGAGAATGACGGCATATCAACTTTAAAAAGAATATTAAACGTTATGACACAATTATTATTGTAGAATAATATTTGTGAGTGATGCGGCTCATCCAACTGTGAGCCCCTGGGTCTGTATTTATAATAAGAATGATAATACAAAATTACATTGGTGTCCTTAGGGTTAGGGCTCCTCTATCACGCCCCCTCAATCTGTAGGGGCGGATGCACACACAGATTGGACTTGAGAAATAAAAACTTAGTTATAGGAAGAGACTTTGTAAAAATATCAGCAAACTGAAGTTGAGTAGGCACATAGCAAACAACGAGATCACCATGAGAGACACGTTCACGAACAAAATGATAATCAACTTTGATGTGCTTGCTGCGGCCATGGAGAACAGGATTAGCAGCGATATAGGTGGCAGATATATTGTCACAGAGAACTTTGACAAGGGCAGTAAGCAAAAGGCCTAGCTCAGCAAGCAGATAACGAATCCAAAGAGTCTCAGTGACAGTCTAGGCAACAACACAATACTCAGCTTCAGTAGAGGACCTGGATACAATAGGTTGTTTCTTGGAACGCCAGGAGACAAGATTAGGACCCAGGAAGACAGCATAACCAGTAGTAGAGCGAGAACTATCAGGGCAACCAGCCCAATCAACATCAGAATATGCCACAATAAGAGGTAGAGTATCGAACTTTTTAAGAACCAAACCATGATCAATAGTACCTTGCAAGTAACGAAAAATGCGCTGCACAACAAGAAGGTGAGCAGTACGAGGTGTATGCATAAATTGGGAAACAAGATTAACTGCATAGGCAATATCTGGCCTTGTCATAGTTAGGTACTGCAGGGCGCCAACCATACTTCGATACTCAGTGGGATCAGATAGAAGATCCCCATCTATTAAGGATAACGTAGTCCGAGAAGGAAGGGGTGTACGGATAGGTTTGGGTTTAGTAAGATGGAAACGAGTGAGTAGATCCTTGACGTATTTGGACTGCGAGAGAAAAAGCATATCAGGAGTCCGCAACACCTGTACCCCCAGAAAGTAATGAAGGTCACCAAGATCCTTCATGGGGAACTAAGTAGTGTAACGGCCCGACCGTAATGTTCATATTAATTACATTAAATCATCATAATTACGACTTAATCACGTTGGGCCCCGCATTTCAATATAGCATTTTCTCATTTCAATTCAGTATTTTCTTTATATATATTTGTACCATTGCAAGTTGAATCAGCAGAATGACCATGAAATTAATTTTGGTTACTCTTAAAATAATTCATTAAAATTCCAAAGGAATAGTTGAATGTCTGTTAACATAAAAATGTCTCTCAAACTTTTACATCAAAAAAAAAGGTCAAAGTTTGACCAATCAAAGTTTGTTTGACCGACCCCAAAAAAAAAATCAAATTTTTTTTTTTGCTTTTCGGCAATATATATATATATATATATATATGGGGGGGAGGCTTGGCTTTCACGCATACACATACCCACACGACAGAGAGAGGGGGAAGAGAGGAGAGAGAAAGAAGAAGAGAAGAGAGAGAAAGAAGAGAGAGGAGAGAGCAAGAAAGGAGGAGAAGGAGAAAGAGGAAGAAGAAAAGATTAAGGTTTTGATTTTGGGATAAATTCAAGGTTAGTAATTCTTGATTCCTCAACCTAAAGATTTACATTTGATATTTTATAATTTAGTATAATGATTTGGTATAATACTAATGTCAATCGGGAGAAGCCAATCGTATAATTTCATGTTTAGTTGTGATGTTTTGATTGATGGAGTATCGTGACTTGATGATTATGTTATGAATTCACCTAATATGGGTTCGAAGTTATGAAGTTTAGACTGAATCTATCTAGTGAATTTATGCTGAAACGTTATTAACGTTTTGATTATTGGGAGCTATTGGTTTGGGACAATTTTACGGTCGAATATACATATTATTTTCAGATTTGTGATAAAGTTTCATGAATATTGGAAGTACACTTTGTGAGTCAGAAATCCTAAATGTGTATTTTATGGGTTATAGATTTTAATTGGAATGTTATGTTTGACGAAATACGATTATATGAGTTCGTCATGTTATGTTTTTAGGGAAAGAACTCACGTCTTGACTGAGGCTACTACAGAACATTCTAGAGCTATGATCATAGTAGTAGCTGTCGTTATATGACTTATTACCATGATGTGGTAAGGCAAAGAATTAGTAATAGTACTAAAAACGTTAATAACAGTTCGGATAAAAAATAGCCATAATTTAAATTATGCAACCGCAAACATAGTATTATGGGCAATGACCCACAATGATACTAATACTAATAATTTAACAAAATAACGATAAGTGACGAGCTTATATCAATTATCAGAATAATATGAAGATAATGACATTACCTCATTTCATGTTTATGACTAACATTCATTAAGCGCATGATTAGTAGTATAAAGGAAAGGAATGGAAGTAAAAACACAATCAAGTCAAGTCAATAACTTTTTACATGCTAATAATTAGCACGGAGCTCAAGGGATTCAAATTATTTATTAAACCAAGTCGTCCAATCAAATTTTGTAATCTCGTACTAATGAAAAAGGAATTACATATGTAAAGCAGGAATGAGGCCACATCGGTCGTTTCAAGCTACCAATACATATTCTTCATTACAAAGGAGAGAGAGTCTCAAAGACCAGATACGTACATTGCCTATGTCCTTCAAAAACTCACAGTGTTCTCAACAATGAAAAATTAATACAAGATTCATTTAATGAACCAAGTTTTCAATGTTTTGTCACATAAACAAGTGGCCCCGCCAATTATCATCAGGGCTTATGCCCATCAATCATCAAGGCTTATGTCGATCAATATACCCGTGCGCGGCATCAACTCAGGCTTCTCAATCGGCCTGGGGGGTGAGCACCTAAAGTACGATCATTTCAAGATGTACATCGACCAAGGGGTCCACTTTCAGATACGAATTAGCAAATCAATTTTATTTATACATTCTCTCTCTCCTGTTTGCAAAACAAAATATTTTGGAAATGCAGCTGGCCCAACTAATTTGACATAAAATTTACCTTACTGCATGGGGATGTACGTATTGAGCTTCGGCTCACCATCCGATTATTTTTATGTTTTCTGTTTTAGGTATGTAAAGGAATGAATAGTCAACCTCCTCAGAAACCAGAAAGCAGCAAAACAAGGGCTAGCTAGTCAACGCCCATAGTGATGATAGGTTAGTAACTTGAAGATTGTGTGTGGCTATTCTTTTGAAATGTGAAGATAATAATGCTTAGCATTGGTACATCAAGTTATCACATGGGGGAAACACAGTATGAAGAGGCATATATGTATTTTGGGTGATTCCAAAGGTTTAGTAAATTAGATAGCCTTGTTCCATTCCGAAACGGCGGTAATGCCTCCAATCAGATTAAAAGTCTTCCGCTGCAAATTAACAACAAATGAGTAGTCAAGCTTGAGTAATCAGACATTAGCAATTGGGGGCGTTACAGTTGTGGTATCAGTGCCAGGTTTAACATAACTGTGAGCTATAGGGATGCCTACGAGGTAGGCTAGATCAGTAAGACGAATAGGTGACCAGGAGTTCATATGTATAAGTGCATTATGGGGATATTTTAGAAAAGATTTACCTAGCTTGAATCTTTTGATAATAAGATCAATGGTATAGTTAAATAATTCTTTGGGGGTTCCATCACTATTAAACTAGAGCGAGGATGTATTCAGCCAACTTCTTGGTGACGTATGTATGCTAAGCTCATAGCAAATTTTGGAAAATTTTGGGTGGCTTGTTTGAGTCATCTGGAGACTTTCAACCTAGAGACTTGGTGTTATCATGATGTGTTGAATACCTAATGTTTGGGTATCGTGAGGTTTCAACTATTACCTTCTTGTAAATGCTTATATGGTTTAATGCGGTACTGCATTATATTAGGTGAGATGGGAGGAACGTACTTTGCAGCGATATTCATAAGTTGGACTATTATGAAGTATTCATCTCAAAGTTGCAGAAGTGGGAATGTTGAGGGCCTATCACAGTGTCATGGATGCTTTACAATAATCATTTAGTATAATGAGTCTTGTTGGGCCATTCAATAGCCTAGGTGGTGCAAATTGATCTCACGGAGATTGTATGGGTCAAGATAAGATGTCACACAAGGAAGGTGCTGTTGTTAGGGTGCCAGCGGAGTATGTGAACCTACATGGGTTACCGATTGCTAGGTGCAAACAAGTCATTATACCTTAAAAGCATGTTTGGCGGTGATAGTTGGCATTGGAAATGAATATCAAGATGTTCATGCGGATCTCTATGAGTTAAAGAGTGACTTTAGTGGGTGGTTATGTGAATTGCAAATATGTGATTATTGAGTTGTCAACAGACCTAAAATAAGGGTCACTTTGGGAGAAAATTGGTATCAATTGGTGCATAAATACAATTCATGACTAGCGATAGCTTGAGGAGTTCGCCTTCAATAAGCTCTGGAATTACTCAATTTTGAGTTGTGTACACAAAGTTATAGCCATTTTACTGGAGACCGCGCAGATCGATATGGGATTGTGCACGTTTGTGTTCTACCCTAATTTTAGGAATCTTACTATGTAAATCATGTTTCATGTCCTCAATAAAAGTTTTAGTGGACATTATGATCTTTTCATATTGGGGTTTTACATCTTCTTTGAAGATTGGGGGTAAAAGATATGGATTTTCTAATGCAGACCATCAAGCAGCAACATTTGAAAATATTTTTCAGAAGTCTCTATAAAATTATGTGTATTGCAAGGAAATTATAAAGTGTAGTGAGGTCAACAAGTTTGATTATGTACAGAAGTTTATTTGGGTTGAAAACCGAGTTTAATAAGTATTAAGGGGTTCTAAGGGGACGGTATCAATAATTTCTCTTATTTATGTTGGGTTAAGTCACGGGTGTTGAGGGACTCAGCAATACTCATGAGATTAAGCAAATCACTTAAGTAGGGAAGATTATGGCTTGTAGGGCATCAGGTAATTTGATAAGCAAGTCCCTTGGGATTAACAAGAATCAGGAAAAAGACGATACTCTACAAAAGTGAAATCGAAAGGGAAAGGCTTGAAGATACACCAAATATATTGAGGGATTTGTTGCTTTTGAATATGGGAGACTCTAGAAGTCAAATTTATATTATCGCCTGGAGTAAATAAGATTTTGGGGACAAATAACCATTGGAGAAGCATAATTAAGAACAATGGCGATTAAAATTGAACTTTGGGGACTATTGACGCATCAAAGCATATGTTGGTAGGAAATTGAGGAGGTGAGTTAAGCCTACATATATTTGTCGGTTGCATGGAAGTATTACAAGTGATTCTAGAAGGTTGAGATGTCAACTTTCAAAAGAGCATTATCATAACATAACTTCAAATTTAACAACAAAGGATTGTGGGGTATTAAGATCCATAAGATATCTGTATCTCGATTGAAATCTAGGCAACTTTCCTTTGAGCCTTCCAAATCCTCGAAACTTTATCAGCAGGTCCATTGGCCCTTGCACAGTTGAGAATAGGCCCCCCTTGTCAGATATTACCGCCTAAGTTAACATCCTTCTTGATCTCTTTGGTCCCCACCGAAAGCTATCCACCCCCTTGTTATGCACTAACATACTTTAATTTGTTATTCCTTTTCATTTACATAAAGCTTTGCAAAATACTTAATTGTCGCAGCAATATTTCATTACCAACCCTTTTCTTCATTAAACTTTTTCGTGACTTTAATGTCTATAAGGGAATCCCTACCACGTCTCTCTCGTACTTCCACTAATTGCCTCTCTCGTGCTTCCTATGTGATCAATGACTGGAATTATTTTATTCTTACGGCCCTCCATGCCTAGCTCGTTTACGCTCATAGTTATTTTCACTTCGTCTACATCGCGGTACTCTTATAATTACCCATCGTTTCCGAAATCTGTCATCTATTCCTTTCATTAAAAAGTCTTACAACGGCAACATTCTCAAAGACTTTTAGTCATTGATCCACTTCATTCTTAATCATCTCGATTTATGTACTGGTATCAGTTCCTTGCTATTTTACCTCCCCTCGACCTCCAGCATCTGCTTAAAAGACCTTGGTTGGCATACGAACCTTTACTAACTAATTTGTCTTTCGCACTGATGCCACCATTTTGATCATTTCTTATAGTTGGTATATATCCTTAACCTTTGCCTCCATCAACGATATCTGGTTCTTCTTTAACTTCATATTTCTAGAAGATCGTGGCTTTGTAAGAGTGTTCATACCTATTCCTGGCATTATCTGCTATGTTTTGAAATCTCTTGTTAACTATTGAACCCATCCTTGCTCCATTTTAAGTGGTTGTCAACATTCTCATGCTTTTGACTTTCACCTTTCTTTTCTTCACTTCACTAAGAACGTAATCATACGTATAGATATTTTAGAACCCCCCGTTTTCTTGCTGTCAAATATCATTCCTCAAAGTTTAGCCTCGACCTTCTCCATGCAATCTCGTTATCTTACTTAAGTTTGTTTCACTTTAGCTTGTCTTATTGCGCCTATGTTGTACTCTATCCATTCAAATCCAAATTCTCCTATCAACGTTTTCATGCCGATGATGGCTAAACGGTCACTTTGTTGAATACTCCACTCCTCTCTTAGTTCGATCCCATATTTCATAAGGAACACACCTTGAGCTGCAAGTCAACCTTCTAACTACCTAACCAGATTGAGAAGGCACAATAATGGTCGTACCTATCACCGAAATGACTCAGGAATTTTCTCCAATGAACATGCCCTCATTGTGTACTTCATCTCCAAATGGCTAGCAGCCGCTAATTTCAACTTCTTAAATCAGAGAACCATCCGAAACTACTGTTAAATTCATTTAACCTACTATTTAATTGACTTGCATCAATTCTCTTCTAACCAAGGCCATACTTGCTGAATGTAATTAGATCTTCCGGTCTCTTTGAGCTTTTAAGTAGGGAATATGTTATTCGTCCCATCTATTTTCTGTAAACATTATCTGTATTCCACTTCTATTCCTCTGAATCCGTGTTTACCTCATCTAAGTGTACTAAACCCAACGTTGAAATTCAAATCCAGGATACCAAAATTTCAAGCAGACACACTCCAAACCCTCAAACCACCATAACACACAAAACAGATGAACATACTGACGTAACCCGAACAAAAGTCCATTCGACACAATGGAACAAGCTTCCAAGAATTAAATCCATGACCGTGTAACAAAAAGGTCCCAATCACATGTGTCTACAAACTACGAACAAGCATGGAACAGTAACACATTTGAGCAATAACTCACCCTCTATTCTTGAATTCCTGAAACTTCATAGCCATCATTATTCTCGCCATTCTATAACAATCCCTTAATTTGACTTCACTGTTATTTCTTTCATGGGCAAGGACTCACATCACCACCATTCCTATCACTCCTACTTCTAGATATGCTCATCTCTAATATCCAATTGAGAATTATCAGACTTTTGACTAGTCTAAGGTTGAAAAGGCCAAATCCGAGTCACAACTCCCCCCTTCTCATATTTCATTCATAAATCCCTAAACATCCCACGTGAGTCATTGAATTTAATAGCCGCAATTAAGCTTACTAAGCTTGGTATTTTCTTGATCCATAATGGATGCAAAGCTCATAAACAAGCTCCCAAATTGTATATTTATCTTCCTTTCAAGCTAGAAGCTCAATGGAAATCCATGAACAGTTATTTCCCCTTAAATGACTTGGCCCAACATACGCGAAATGAGTGCATGATCAATCTCACTCAACCTTTATTACTGCTCTATCAAAATACTTCTAAAAATCACCAAATTCAAAATATTCCACTAAACTTCATAAGATCTTACCAGAATTTAACAATACCATGGACACTCTACAGTAAAAGTATTTAACTACGCAGCAAGTCATGGTCTCCAATCTCACGCTAACTCTTCGCTAATCACAACATTAATTATTAGCTTCTCACAAATTATACCACTCTCATAACACACACAAACAATTTCACACTTCAGAAATTCACATTATACGCGATAACTGATATCGTCCACCGACTTCAACCTTCATAAATTCCCAAAATTATACCCTTCCTTATACCAAACCACTCGTTAAACCCGAGCGTACCGAGAATGTTTTCTTATACTTTCAGTCATTAGAACACATTGGAACAAATATAAGCATCAAGTGAACAGTCAGTTTGTTACTTCACATATTTACCTTACTGAACACATTGTAAAACGTCCCTATGCACAATGTGCAACACTTGTTCAGGTTGCCCCTATGCTTAAATTTACAATGGACCAAATCCTTAGTCCTAAAATTCAAAGGGGGCATTACATAAGCATTCCACAACTCAGAAAATATGGTCCAGATCCACATCAAGTCACCACCATAGAGCCAATTCCCATACTTAATTACGGTACAGTAAGGATATCTTTGAAAGTGCAAGTTTCGAGGGCGAAACTTATTCTAAGGGGGGAAGGCTGTAACGGCCCGACCGTAATGTTCATATTAATTACATTAAATCATCTTAATAACGACTTAATCACGTTGGGCCCCGCATTTCAATCTAGCATTTTCTCATTTCAATCAACCTCTCTATGGGTAGGAATACCGGTAGAGGTAAGGTTGCCTACAGTTGGATCTCCCCAGACCCCGCGAAAGCGGGACCCACATTGGGAGTTTGTTGTTGTTGTTATTGTTGTTGTTGTATATTTGTACCATTGCAGGTTGAATCGGCAGAATGACCTCGAAATGAATTTTGATTACTCTTAAAATAATTCATTAAGATTCCAAAGGAATAGTTGAACGTCTGTTAACATAAAAATGTCTCTCAAACTTTTACATCAAAAAAAAAGTCAAAGTTTGACCGGTCAAGGTTGGTTTGACCGACCCCCCCATGGCTTTTTGGCAATATATATATGGGGGGGAGGCTTGGCTTTCATGCATACACATACCCACGCGGCAGAGAGAGGGGGAAGAGAGACGAGAGAAAGAAGAAGAGAAGAGAGAGAAAGAAGAGAGAGGAGAGAGAAAGAAAGGAGGAGAAGGAGAAAGAAGAAGAAGAAAATATTAAGGTTTTGATTTTGGGATAAATTCAAGGTGAATAATTCTTGATTCCTCAACCTAAAGATTTACATTTGATATTTTATAATTTAGTATAATGATTTTGTATAATACTAATGTCAATCGGTAGAAGCCAATCGTATAATTTCATGTTTAGTTGTGATGTTTTGATTGATGGGGTATCGTGACTTGATGATTATGTTATGAATTCACCCAATATGGGTTCGAAGTTATGAAGTTTAGACTGAATCTGTCAAGTGAATTTATGCTGAAACGTTTTTAACGTTTTGATTATTGGGAGCTATTGGTTTGGGACAATTTTACGGTCGAATATAAATATTATTTTTAGATTTGTGATAAAGTTTCATGAATATTGGAAGTACACTTTGTGAGTCAGAAATCCTAAATGCGTATTTTATGGGTTATAGATTTTAATTGAAATGTTATGTTTGACGAAATATGATTATATGAGTTCGTCATGTTACGTTTTTAGGGGAAGAGCTCATGTCTTGACTGAGGCTACTACAGAACATTCTAGAGCTATGATCATAGTAGTGGCTGTCATTGTATGACTTATTACCATGATGTGGTAAGGCAAAGAATCAGTAATAGTACTAAAAACGTTAATAACAGTTCGGATAAAAAATAGCCATAATTTAAATTATGCAATCGCAAACATAGTATTATGGGCAATGACCCACAATGATACTAATACTAATAATTTAACAAAATAACGTAAGTAACGAGCTTATATCAATTATCAGAATAATATGAAGATAATGACATTACCTCATTTCATGTTTATGACTGACATTCATTAAGCGCATGATTAGCAGTATGAAGGAAAGGAATGGAAGTAAAAACACAATCAAGCCAAGTCAATAACTTTTTACATGCTAATAATTAGCACGGAGCTAAAGGGATTCAAATTATTTATTAAACCAAGAAGTCCAATCAAATTTTGTAATCTCGTACTAATAAAAAAGGAATTACATATGTAAAGCAGGAATGAGGCCACATCTGTCATTTCAAGCTGCCAATACATATTCTTCATTACAAAGGAGAGAGAGTCTCAAAGACCAGGTACGTACATTGCCTATGTCCTTCAAAAACTCACAGTGTTCTCAACAATGAAAAATTAATACAAGATTCATTTAATGAACCAAGTTCTCAATGTTTTGTCACATAAACAAGTGGCCCCGCCAATTATCATCAGGGCTTATGCCCATCAATCATCAAGGCTTATGCCGATCAATATACTCGCGCGCGACGTCAACTCAGGCTTCTCGATCGGCCTGGGGGTGAGCACCTAAAGTACGATTGTTTCAAGATGTACATCAACCAAAGGGTCCACTTTCAGAGAAGAATTAGCAAATCAATTTTATTTATACATTCTCTCTCTCCTGTTTGCAAAACAAAATATTTTGAAACTGCAGCCAGCCCAACTAATTTCACATAAAATTTACCTTACTGCATGGGGATGTACGTATTCAGCTTCGGCTCACCATTTGATTATTTTTATGTTTTCTGTTTTAGGTATGTGAAGGAATGAATAGTCAACCTCCTCAGAAACCAGAAAGCAGCAAAACAAGGGCTTGCTAGTCGGCGCCCATAGTGATGATAGGTTAGTAATTTGAAGATTGTTTGTGGCTATTCTTTTGAAATGTGAAGATAATGATGCTTAGCATTGGTACATCAAGTTATCACAAGGGGGAAACACAGTATGAAGAGGCATATATGTATTTTGGGTGATTCTAAAGGTTTAGTAAATTAGATAGCCTTATTCCACTCCGGAACGACGGTAATGCCTCCAATCAGATTAAAAGTCTTCCGCTGCAAATTAACAATAAATGAGTAGTCAAGCTTGAGTAATCAGACATTAGCAATTGGGGGCGTTACAAGTAGAGAGGAGGTGAATGAGATGATGGAGAAAGGCAGGAGAGCTCCCAGTGAAGATGATGTCATTCACATAAAGCAACAAAATGAGAGTGACACCAGAGGCCCGAAAAATAAACATAAAAGGATCAGTCTGACTATAGGTAAAGCCCGAAGAAAGCAAGAAACTACTGAATTTGTGGAACCAAGCGCGGGGAGCTTGTTTGGGACCATAGAGGGACTTGTTTAATTTGCAGACATGGTGAGGATAATCAGGATGAACAAAACCCTGTGGTTGAGTCATATAAACCTCTTTAGTCAGATCACCATGCAAGAAGGCGTTCTTGAGATCCAATTGCCTAATGACCCAGCCATAAGAAATGGATAAGGAAAAGATAATGCAAATAGTGGTGGGCTTGACAATGGGGCTAAAGGTGTCATGATAATCCAAGCCCGCTTGCTAACCAAACCCACGTATGACTAGGCGGGCCTTGCATCGTTCAATACTCCCGTCCGAATGATACTTAATCCTGTAGACCCACTTACAAGTTAACAAGTTCATGTTATTATGATAAGGCACCAAGGTCCATGTGTCATTGTGAACAAGGGCATTGAACTCGTCGGCCATAGCATCATTCCATTTGGAAAATTTAGATGCCTGAGAGTAACTAGTGGGTTCACATTCAGAAGATGCAGAAGCATGCAAGGACAAAATGACACGGGGCTTGGACACACCAGACTTAGACCGTGTTTGCATGGGGTGAAGATTTGTGAGCCGGGGGAGGGGGTTGGGAGAGGGAGAAACGGGGTGGGGCTGGGGAGGGTCTGGAGGAGAAGAGGAAGACACAGGTGGGGAGGGGAGAAGAGGGAGACGACCAGGGGGGCAGTTCGTGAGGGAGGATGGGGAGGCAGTGGAGGTAGGCGTTGGGCTAGGGGAGATAGGTGGGGCGGTAGGTTGCAATGGTAGAGAAGGGGAGCCTAGAGTGGCAGCAAGCGCCCCATCAGTTCCAGGCTGGAGGATCGGGGAGCGGGGTGGGGCTGAGGGTGGAAGTAACAATAAGCTCAGTGGGAGAAATAGCCTGGGAAGACAAATGAGAGGGGACAAGGTCGGGATAGGGAAAAACATCTTCGTGAAATATAACATGGCGACTGACATAAACTTGACCAGTGTGGGGGTCAAAGCATCGATAACCCTTATAGTTAGAAGCATAGCCAAGAAAGATACACCGCTTAGAGCGAGAGGAAAGCTTGTGTGGGGGATTGAGGATAGTTGGAAAACATTCGCACCCAAAAACTTTAAGAAATGAGTAATCAGGTGGACAATGAAAAAGACGTTCAAAAGGAGAGTGATTTGCCAAAATAGGTGTGGGAAGACGATTGATGAGGTAAGTAGCAGTGTAAGCAACATCAACCCATAATTGGCCAGGGAGATGAGCTTTCAACAAAAGAGTTCAGGCTACTTCCACAATATGACGATGTTTTGGCTCCGCTACACCATTTTGCTCAGGGGTGCGAGGACAGGTTTTTTGAAAAACAATACCATGTTCCTGAAAATAGCGTTGTAAAGAGGTGTTGTCAAATTCTTTGCCCCCATCACTTTGAAAAAGGCGAATGCGCTTGTCAAAAAGATTCTCAACCATTTTGTGAAAAGTGACAAAAATAGAATAAACCTCAGATTTGTATTTCATTAGATAAATCCATGTATAGCGAGTGCAATCATCCACAAAACACACATAATAGCGATAGCCCAAGTTAGAGGGAATAGGAGATTGCCAAACATCCGAATGAAGTAAATATAGCGGTGTACTAAAGCAATGTTCAACAGAGGTAAAAGGTAACCGATGAGCTTTGCCCATCTTACAAGCAATACACTTATTAGAAAACTTAGATGCAGGAAAAATGAAATGCTTATGTTTCAACATATCAAGGACTCTAGAACCAGAATGGCCTAGCCTAGTATGCCAAATGTCTCCCGAAGCTCGGAGGGTGAGGAGTGCAGCATGGGGTACGGAGGAAGAAAAAGTGTAGATGCCATTATCACTAGTACCCTTCAAAAGTGTTGTCCCTATGGCCTTGTCCTTAATGTGCACAGAAGAAGCATAAAAGTTAGCAAAACAGTCATTATCCTTACACAGTTGATGCACAGATTGCAGGTTGTATTTTAGATCAGGAACATGCAGCACATTAGTTAACTGTAAATGCTGAGCAAACGAGTTCAGAATGCCGTGACCAACATGAGGAATGGGTAACTTGGTGCCATTACCAACAACAACAGAACTAGTGCCCCTATAAGTAGATTTAGTAGAAAGTATACATTCATTGGGAGTCATGTGAGTTGTATCACCGGAATCAGGATACCAGGTGACATCATTAGCCTCACCAGACTGAGCAGTGGCCAAGGCAGCAGGTGAGGAAGTGGAGGAGGACGACTGTGCAAGAGCGCGGAAATAACGAGGACAAAAAGCAGCAGCATGGCCATGCTAAAAACACAATTGGCAAACAACTAGGGATGGGAGGGACGCATTAGCCGTAATAGGGGAGAAAGCATAGAATTCCAAAGAGATGGAAGGAGCAAAGGCAACAGTACTGTAGTTATGACAAGTAGATATATCTGAAGCAGGTTGAGACTGCCCTGAAGATTGTTGCGGGTGGTGATGGGAGATACGACCACCTCTAGACTTACGGCCACGGCCCCCACGCCAAGGGCCACTACCACCACGATGCTGAGATTGTGAAGTGGTGCCAATAGTGGTGCGAGGAGAACCATGTTGAGGAGTGGATGCGGTAGAGGTAGCAAACGCCTGAAGAGAAGTAGTGGAGTTCTCACGAAGGTGGATTAACCGTTGCTCATAAAGAATGAGTTTGGAGCGTAAGTCATCAAAAGTTAAATTTCCACCAAAGTAAGCAGCAACAGTAACTAGGCTTTCATAATCACTATTGAGACCAAATAAGGTATATTGTACTAACTCCTGATCGGTAATAGGAGCATTGATGGCAGCCAAGGAGTCGGCAATGACCTTAATGTTCCAAAGATAGGCCTCCATGGATTGAGTTGCGGTCTTGCGCAGGGTGGTAAGGCGGCGTTTGAGATCGAGGGTTTTGGCAAGGCTGGCAGTAATAAAACGTTGATGAAGGGAATGCCAAATAAGAGAGGAGTGTTGCAAATCCCGGATCTCAATATTGATGTATTTGGAAACAGTGGCATAGAGCCAAGAGCGAACCTGCTGATCCCCTCACAACCATTGATAGAGTAACGGGTTTGGTTGTCGTTGTCCCAAGGCATCAACAATGTAAGTGGACGGAGGGACGAGGATCCCATTAACAAAACCGAGCATATTGTGAGCAATGAGATGAGCAATAAATTGTTGCCGCCAAGTGAGATAACCCTCGGGCCCGGTGAGAACATTTTTGACAACACTAGTGATACTTGGAGGAGTAGTGGGGGGCGGAGGAGGGGGATGGCCACCATAAGAAAGAGAGGAGCCAAGAGAGAGGCCCACTAGGAGGGTGTCGAGGGGGGGTATAGAAGCTGGGCTGGAACCCCCACAGTCAAACACGCTGTTAGGGAATAATGTGGGGTTAGGGAGGGACCAGGTGAGTCACGGCAATGGGGCGGCAGACGAGGGCATGGGCAGCAGCTGAGACAGAGACGCCGGAACAGGCCCACGAGGAGGGTGGGGCAGGGGCAGCAACAATGGGATTTGGAGTGTCGGGCTGCAGGTGGGGGTGCGGTTGGGGCGGTGGTGTATGCGGCAAAATGTCCTCGGTGGAGGGGAGGTCCTCAAGACCGAAGGAGGAGCGTGGGGGAATAGACATGGCTGCGGACACGGTGGAGCTCGTGGCAGGCAATGGTGGGGCTTTACTCGGAATTTGCTTGAAGAGCACGGAAACTAATTTTAGGGTTTTTGGAGCCTCTTTGGTTCTGATACCATGTAGAATAATATTTGTGAGTGATGCGGCTCATCCAACTGTGAGCCCCTGGGTTTGTATTTATAATAAGAATGATAATACAAAATTACATTGGTGCCCTTAGTGTTAGGGTTCCTCTATCAATTATGAAACAAAATTGACGCAATTTAATAAGAACATAAGAAGAAAAAAAATAAATAAATGTTGTGACATAATTACAATTACTATAATATCTATGATTGAAATCTCAAAATGTTGGATTTCCAAATTGGGTTCAAAATGTCAAACGTCATGAGCTGAGCAGTTACATATAATGAATGATGACATATGCCCACTCCTACCAATCAATTACTATTATCGTATCCGCTACATTATGATTGTGATAGAGCTTGAAGTTGTTTAAAACAGTGATGAGATAGCGATTATGGGAATGTAAAGCATTAGATTAATTTTAACAGACACATTACGCAATGAAACTAATTGCAAAGATTTCTCTTAATCTAAAATGTTAGAATTCAAAATACTATGATTATGATAGCAATTACAATTATAATTATAATAATTATGCTTATAGCAGTTGTAAGTAATATCTCCTACATAAAAACTTTTTAGCTTGGATTAAAGATTTTCTTTTTCTTTTTGCTCAGTGAACTATGGCATCATCATCTTCATTGTAAGCAATATATTTGAAGTCCCCTCTTATACAAAAAAAGGAAACATATTAAATCTTTGTTAGCTTCAATACATATGTGTATATTAATATTTTTTTTTGGTACTTTGTGCATTCAGGAATGAATGTACACAAGTTATTAGCAAGTACCCATTTCTGCAAAATTTAACTAATGGAAGGGAGGACTAGAAAATCGATATTCGAATTTCACGTTTATGAATTATGGTAAACACTCGAACGAGAGACTATAAGCACCGAGATGATTCTAATTGATGAAAAGGTTGTAAGTTGCCTTCAATTATGAAATAATCAAAACCTTTTTGATTTTTATGTTCTTCGTTTCATTTTCGTTCTTATCAAATATTGATGAAAAGATTGTAAACTCAAAGTACACATTTGCAGTTTCCTACAATCAGATTGCATTCTTATAGTGATCAAGGTAAGTTTTTCTAGGAGATTTCAGAACAGACTAGTGGAGGGTCATATATATTTCCATACAAACTTCAAGGCCCAAAGAAATAAAGATTATTATCATGTAGTTAGTGACAATAAAAGAATGCTTTGTTTCTTCATGAATACTATCGTGAAACTGTGAAAGCATTACGAAAAGACTGTGTCAATATTTGAAGGCATAGGTTTCATTTTGTTAATTTTGAGAGGGTTTACAACCGTATGAAGAACGACTATATGTTAACAAGTTATAATATTGTTACTCTTATATGGATTCGTAGACATATTTTTCATATATATATATATATATATATATATATATATATATATTGATAGGGTCACCACCAATGAATGAAGGACTCAATGTACTGCCAAACGATAGCCCTGTGAAACCAGGATAATGATGATGATGATGATGATGATGATGATGAAAGCATTCCATGTGGTTGTTCCCCTAAAATCATTTAAATAACTTGCAGAATAAGATACTACAAAGCATTATTTATAAGCATCCTTGTTTATTTGATCAAAAGGATTATACAAAATGTTATTTGGCTATGCTAATTATAAGGCGATTTAGGCTTACTATCCATCTCGTGTACAAGTAAACTTCACGATCACCATACATGTTAGGATGTACCTAAATACAAATATGTACAATCACATTTTTCATAATAAAGTTTATTTTATTTTCGCGTTTTTAATTGTAAAAAAATATATTTAATGACCATAGATCATTATTAGATGTGATTGGTCGCATAGTGAATGAAGAACAACCTGAAAGTAAACAGTTCGTGGGAAACCTATGCTATGTCAGACTGTTGTTGCTAGTTGTTTGTTTGTGAAAAGGTAGGTAGCAGTACTTGATTCCTTGACCTTGGGCAATGTTAGACTGTTGAGATAGAAGATTTAAGGTATATAGATTACGGGTGTGTTTGGTAGGAGGGGAAATCATTTTTTCGGAAAATGATTTTCCAATTTTACGCCGTTTGGTAAAACAAGGAGGGGAAAATCATTTTCAGGGGGAAATCATTTTACCTCATTTTAAGGAAATTATTTTCCCTTGAAAAAGTAGGGAAAACGATTTTCCATGCCCAATTTTTGTTGTCCAATTTTATCTCTCGTTCTATTTTTTTTTTAATTATGCCTAGAATCACTCTATTTTCATTCTCATTTTGTTTCTCATTCTTCCCATC
The DNA here is from genome assembly GCA_017589665.1 of Selenicereus undatus. Classification (NCBI taxonomy): domain Eukaryota; kingdom Viridiplantae; phylum Streptophyta; class Magnoliopsida; order Caryophyllales; family Cactaceae; genus Selenicereus; species Selenicereus undatus. The sequence goes on from JACYFF010031957.1 coordinate 97,948,943, forward strand.
TTCTACATGTTCATCATGTTCATCGATGATTTCCATCGTTAATCTTTGTAATTATTTCTTGGGTTCTCTGATATCGTTACAGTTGCCCTTTTAAAGAACTTCACAATCTGAGACACCCATCGTCTCTCTGTTCATCATTTTCTTTAATTTGGATTTAATATCACTCAAAGTCAACTGGATAATCCTTGGGAATAGTGAAAAAATTGAGATTCATTAATGTTGACTTTCTCTTTTGCTGGGTTTGTTACTAGATATATTTCTTACTGATGTTTTGGGTTTGATTTTGAAGATGAGAGAGAAACAGAATTCGTTGGTTGGGTCGGGTCAGAGTAATGAGCAGGGAAGGGGTTGATGGTAAAAAGAAATGAAGTGAGGACAGGGGGTTCATTCTATCAAATAGCAAAAAATGAAGTGGAAAGAAAATGATTTTTCATTCTACCAAACAGCTGAAAATGTACGTGGAAAATCATTTTCCTTGGAAAAATATTTTTCATGAAAAATGATTTTCTAGGAAAATTATTTCGCCCCCTACCAAACACACCCTACATATAGATAGACTTCAACACACCAAAATTGGCATTTTCATCTTATGCTCCAAATATGATTCACCCTTACTTCGTGCTGTACGTGGACCCTAATTTAAATTGCCTTATATTTACCTTCTCTCTAATATCAAATACATCTAACATTTTTAAAACCACTTAAATTGCATTATAATCACAAAACTATTTTGAAGAGCTCGGTGAGTATAAAATTAAATTGTTTGCACTCAAATAATAAAACTATTTAAGAATGGGCATGGAGCATATAATTAAATTATTTTACTATGGTGCAAAAATGCGTAGAACCACCATTTGATGAGTGATTTACAATGCAAATAATTTTAATTTAAAAAAGGTATTAGCAATGTACACCCACAAAATAACTGCAACAAAATAATCAACCATTATATACATATTATTATTATTGCCTTTTTATTTTTGAAAAATATACATAATAAAAGATTGTTAAAATATTTATATGTTCATCTTACGCTATTATTACGTTAAAAAATGCCACTAAATTATCTAAATATATTAAAAAAGCCACTAAACTTTTTTTTGGTCAAAAATACCATTAAACTTTTCAAAATAATAAATATATATTATGAAGGTGACATGTGCGCTACTTGAAAAGTTAAGTTGTACGTTCTTTATTTTAAGCAAATCCAATGTAATTTTTAATTAAAAAAATTTTAGTGTCTTTTTTAATATTTTAAATAGCTAAGTGTCATTTATTTAATCATTATACTTCATTGAAAAGGGAAAGAGATTTGGGAGGATTATTACAAATGGTAACAATGGCTACCCTATAAGAAGCTTATCTGAAGCTTGCAAGTTCAAAAATGGAATCCTTTTCTTCACATCAGAATACAATTCTCAGGCAACATACTCTTTAGAAGAATTTGACCACTAAATTAACTTGTAGATCACATGATGGCTATCCAAATATAATGGGAACATTGGGCCCCTTCAACATAATTTGGGCCACCATTTGTGATAGCTTCACAATGCAATATGAAAGTCGTTTTATCTATTAGTCAATTACCTTGATATTTCATTAAATATTATTCCATCTCGAAGGTATCATGATAAGTCCCTGCGCGTGCTTGTGGGGGAGCTTGATGTTTTTTAGGTTATCATGAAAAAAGAAAATTAGCATCATCATTGGTTTTATTATCTAATGTCACAATAGATATCACAATTAGACCTGTCAATTTGGGCGGGTGGGTAAAATACGGATCGAGTGTATTCGGATTCGGGTAAAATACGGGTTGGGTGTATTTCGGGTTCGGGTAAAATACGAGTCGAGTGTATTTCGGTTTTACGGGTTTCGGATCAACCCAACGGGTTTGAAGCACCTTTTTTATTAAATTATTTCTTTTTTTGTCAAAATCAAAAATTCGGAATATTTATTGCTTAAAGTTGTTTGTATTTAATGAACAAGCATTGTAATTGTAATTTCTTCAAAGAATACCAAAAATATCCAAACTTTTCAACATCATATATGAAATTCATGTGCAAGTGGGCAATGAGTCACGTTTGGATGAGTTGGCCCATATTAAAGTATTAATAATTGGTCAGGTCTTTCATTGGTCAGCACATCTAAAGCATGTTAATAAGTTGGAGCAGTTTGACCCATTAATAGCTCGTTTAATAATTTAATGTTTCATTAATTAACCCGCATTACCTAATCAGGCATTCTTTATTAGTACTTCGATCCTAACATGAACATAAGTTGGTCCATTGCCCAACATTGCATCAGATTCAAGACCAATTAGAATGAATCCAAACGAAAGAATATTATATACGTGCAAGATATTATAATTATCTATTAAGTATAAAATTAAAATTTCAGATTATTATAGAATAATCTTATTTAAAATGCGATGAGACATATTCATTTTTCCAACACTATAATGGTATGACTCGCACGTTTTTCAATACTTATCTAATTCTAAATTATTTTTCTTAATATTAGAGGTATTTCATGGGCATTTTCTAAAATTGTATCATTTATAAGTTACATATGACGTTGTCTTATGGAAAAAAAAACGGAAATCATTGTCTAATTTGCAAAGGGATGTGATAATTGTACAAGGTCTCTCTAAACGATTCGTTATAATGAAAAACAATTATTGTTAAGAGTAAAAAGTCAAAGAAAATAAAAGCTAAGTATATAATGTTCGGGTCGAGCGGGCGGGGTCAGGTTCGGGTCGGGTTTGACCCAAAAATTTACGGGTTTTTCGAGTTCGATTTATTTCGGGTTCAGGTCGAGAAAATCCTGTTTAAAACCCAAAACTTTCGGGCGGGTTCGGGTCGAGTTTTCGGGTCGGGTCAATTTTTGCAATGTCTAATCACAATGCACCTTCAAATTATAATTTTTATTAAACAATTTTATTTGTCTATCCAGTTTCATAGACCATGCACATATCTTAAATTTTAGCTATGATATCTTAACATGATGATTATCACTAACATTTAAAATGTATTAGATATCAAATTCAATTATGATCCTACAAATATTATGATTCTCGCAAAGGTCAACGAAGTACGTTAACTGTTAAGGAAACATAATTGTTTTTGAGATATTGTTTAGATATTGCTTAGATATTCTATTCCTTATGTACCTAGGTTTCCTATTTGGCAAGACAATAATGGCTAGAACTCTAGTGTTCACGGCTAGGGTTAGGCAAGTCACAGTTATGCAAAGTGTATATTAAGGGGTTGATTTGATGCAAGCAAAGCCAGATGGAGAAATACATGAAGTCTCAGTTAATGCTTAAGCCGTGACTTTGCAAATACAATTGCCCAAATTAATTTCTATATGTTATCAGAGCCATGACTAAAAGGATGGTGATCGACAATCACTCGTGCTATTATCTGCATCCATCAGAAGGGCTGGGTGTAGCAATCACATCCGTAATTTTCAACGAAAAGATCTATGATTTATGGCAACAAGTAGTTAGGACTGCTTAAAAAAAAAAACAAGTTAGGGTTCATCAAACGAACCCTAAAGAAGCCAACGTTGAAAGAAGGTGATGATTCGACTAAATACAACGCTTAGGAGATGGCGAATTTGATGATATGCTCTTGGATCATCAATGTAATTGATCCAAAATTACATACAAGAATAGCCTACATTGAAACGGCTGCAATTATGTGGGAAAACCTATGAAAAAGATATCATGTAGCAAATACTCCTAAAATACACCAACTCAAACTAATATAGCTGCATGTAAACAAGAGGGACTTGACATAGTAGAATTTTACTCCAAGTTCATGGGTATGTGGAATGAGTTAAATAGACCTAGCAAAAATTGACCCAACCCGACCTGAACCCGCCTGGAAACTTTGGGTTTTGAACACGATTTTCTCGACCTGAACTCGAAATAAACCGAACCCGAAAAACCCGCAAATTAGCGGGTCAAACCCGACTCGAACCCGAACCCGTCTACTTGACTTGAATATTATATGCTTAGTTTTTTATTTTTCTCTTATTTATCCCTCTTAACAATACTGGTTAGTTGTTTTTATCAAATAGTTTAAAAAGACATTATATAACTATTGCATCTATTTACAAATTAAACAATAGTAAACTTATTTTTTCTTCTCCATTCTCTGAAAACAATATTGTACACAACTTTTAAATGAAAAAAATATTTAAAATGGATATAAAATTGCATGAAATAATTATCTAATCTTAAAAAAAAGTTAATTTAAAAGAAGAAAAGCATTAAAGATGCGCAAGTCATATCATTATATACTTAATTAAACAAATATATCAATTTTTTTTTAAAAATTAATTAATTTATAATAATTTAAAATTTTGATATTGTAACTGCAAGATAATATCTTGTACTTCTTTTATTCAATTTTATTTGGTTTTGTTCGAATTAGTTTTAAACTATGATGCTAATCATAGGAAAACGGCTATCCGTATTTGTATTGTGGTCGATCCATTAATAAAGTTTTATCTAATTGGACATTGGCAGGTTAGTTATTGAAATATTAAATTATTAAATATGTTATTAGCGGTCAAACTGTTACAACCTATTAAAATGCTCTAGACGGGCTGCCCCATAAATGGCCGGCCCATTATTGACCTTCTTTTTATTTACAGGTCGATCTATCCAAAACCAAGTGAGACTTGATTCTTTGGACGCCCATGCAAGATGTTCATATATTATAAATTTATAACAAAAAGTTTGAATAGTTTTAATATTCTTTTGAGAAATTACAATTATTATGTCTTTTCATTAAATATAGACAATTTTGAGTAATAAATATTCAGAATTTTTTATTTTGAAAAAAGAAAAATAACTCATAGAAAAGGCGCTCTGAACCCGTCGGGTTGATCTGAAACCTATAAAATCGAAATACACCCGCCTGTATTTTACCTGAATCTGAAATACACCCGATCCATATTTTACCCACACTCGAATACACCCGACCCATATTTGACCCACCCGCTTGAATTGATAGGTCTAGAGTTAAACAACTACATCAAGGTCCCTCAAAGCACTTGTGGAAACTGCGAATGCGAAGTTGGGAGTAAGGTGATGCGAATTATAGAGGACGAACGAACCCATCAATTCTTGATGGGTTTGAATGATGAGGTTTACGTAAATATTAGAAGTCAAGTATTAGCATTGGAATCGCTTCCTTCACTCGATCGAATATTTAATATGGTGCAACAGGAGGAGAATCACAAGAGTCTTATGTTAGGAAGGGATCAAAGGACTGAAAATATGGTGGCATTCGCTATTAAGGATCACCTAGGAAAGCAGATGCCAATGTGCAAGCATTGTGGAAGACTAGGCCATGAGGAGGAGAACTGTTATGAAATAATTGGCTACCCTCAAACCTGGAGCACTTATGGCAGAGGGCGAGGAGGATGCACAAGCAGAGGAAATCGGGGCGGATGACATCATTATGGTCGCAGAAGGGGGGCTGGACGTGAAACAGTGAACGCCGCACAAGCCCATGCCCAAATCGAGAGTGTTGTATTTAGTACTGCAGGCCCAAGTTCGACGTCTGATCCAACAACTGTGAGCATGTCGGGCTTGAGTCCGAAACAAGTAATGTCGGTCTTGAGTCTCATTGAAACCCTGAAGCCCGGCTGTGACAAACTCTCAGGTAAAAATTTGTAGATGTTTGATAGTGGATCTTCGTGTCACACGACGGGAGATTTAACCATGTTGCAAGAGGCCAAGAAAATTGCACACGTTTTAATTGGATTGTCGAATGGGACAAGTACTTTAGCTAGCAAAGAGGGTAACATGCTGCTAGCAAAGAACAATTTAAGAAAAGTCTTATATGTCCCGTCTCTTCGGTGCAATCTTATTTCTATTGCAAAACTCAGTAAGGAATTAAACTGTAATGTGACATTTTTTGACGATTTTTATCTATTGCAGGACCGTACTTCGAGGACTCTGATTGGTGCGGGTGAGCAAATTGGAGGACTCTATTACTTCAAGAACGGGTCATTGGAAAGAAACCAAGTGAATGCAGTCAAATCTACCAGTTTGTGGCATAAGCAACTTGGGCACCCCTCCTGCGAAGTCTTATCCCTGCTTCCTAGTAGTTTAGGAGTTATTTCTGATCAAAGTACTACTAGTGTGTGTGAAATTTGTTTCCGGGCAAAGCAAACTCGTAATAGTTTTCCAGTGAGTTCAAATAAAGCTAAAGATTTTGACTTGGTTCACTGTGATATTTGGGGACCATATAGGGTGTCATCCTCTTATGGTGCCTACTATTTTCTAACGACTGTGGATGACGCGAGTACAACCACTTGGGTTTATCTTATGACTAATAAAAGTGAAATAAGAAACCTTTTAAAAGGTTTTATTGCCATGGCTAAAACACAGTTTGAGAAAAGTGTGAAGGTAGTTAGAAGCGACAATAGGTCCGAGTTTACCTCGAGACTAATGCAAAGGTTTTATCACGAAAATGGAGTTTTGCGGCAAAGTACCTGTGTGGACACACTTCAACAAAATGGTGAGTTGAGCGGAATATAGACATGTATTGAATGTGGCCTGAGCTCTACTATTCCAAGCCAACCTACCGATAAGTTTTTAGGGAGAATGTGTACTTGCGGAAGCCCACTTACACTCCAAGGCAAGTTACTACAAGGGCAAATGTCATATGAGTTTCTTGTTCATCAAGAGCCATAATGTAGTCACATTCACGTTTTTAGCACACTTTGCTTTGCACAGGTTCGCAAGACCAAGGACAAGTTTGCCTTAAGGAGTCGAAAGTGTTTATTCATGGGCTATCCTTTTGGGCAAAAAGGCTGGAAGGTGTATGACTTGGATACACATTGATTTTTTTTCAGTCACGACATTATTTTTCATGAGCATATATTCCCGTTCCAGCTTCATAAAAGTTCCAGTCTATCCCCAAACGTAGGGCACTAGCCCACAACAACCTATGCTGAGGAAGTCCAAGAATTCCTAGGCCTCGAGAGTCTAGCCCAAGACCATGTCACTAACCTGTTCACGGTCGGGCTCAGGGGGAGTTCAAGTAGGGCAGCAGATCAGTCCGCTTTGTCTGGGCCGGGCCCAGATCAGCATAACTTTCGGTCAGGGTCGTCCCCTAACGCACCACATGAAAGCCATATAAGCCCAGATACCTAGAATGTGTTAAGATAGGGGGAGAATATGCAACCCACATCATCTAGACTGCCAGGAACCCAAGTTGCAGTGGACTCTGGCAATAAGCCTGCATTTGAGGAATCTGCCAATGTGCAGCTTGGAATGGGTTGAGAGACGCGCAGAAGTGACAAGCCCAACAAACATCCCATGCGCTATAATGATTACCTATGCTATAATAGAAGGCCCACTAACCTAAAAGACTCCTCCAGCACCACCCAACATAAAAAGAGAACCTCAAGCACGCGTTATCCTGCAGGTAACTATGTCACATGTGATAAGCTCTCGGTTTCTCATCAAAAAATTTTAGTCGCTATAACAAAAGTGGTTGAGCCTAAGTCCTTTTAGGAAGCAGTGAAACACCCTAAGTGGCACCAGGCCATGGCTGAAGAAATCAACGTCTTAGAAAGAAATGCAATGTGGACTATTGAGGAGTTACCACAAGGAAAGAGGCCCTTCAGTTGTAAATAGGTCTACAGAGTCAAGTATAATGCAGATGGGAGTATTCAACGATACAAAGCCCATCTAGTGATTCATGGTGACCATCAGGTTGAAGAATTCGATTATAATGAAACCTTCGCCCTTGTTGCGAAAATGACAAGTGTAAGATGCTTTCTGTCAGTCGCTGTGGCCAAAGGATAGGAGTTGCATCAGATGGACATAAACAATGCATTCCTATATAGAGACTTGGAGGAAGAGGTCTTTATGAGGCTGCCTCCAGAATTCCACTCAAATCAACCTACCAAGGTTTGTCCATTGAAGAAGTCCTTATATGACCTATGTCAGGCACGACGCCAATGGTTTACCAAACTTTCGTCCAAATTATGTGAATATGGCTTCATTCGATCTTATGCAGACTATTTATTATTTATCTATCACAAAGGAGAAGAGTTCATGGCTTTACTTCTGTATGTAGATGATATTGTTCTTGCCAGCAACAATGCTCATGCCACTAAAGTTTTTAAGGCCTATCTTAATGATTGCTTCAGCATTAAAGACTCAGGTCCTGCGAAATATTTTCTTAGCATCGAATTCGTATGCGAGCCAAAGGGAATATTTTTATGTAAGGGAAAATATGCACTAGAAATCATTGATGAGTGTGGAATTCTGGGGGCAAAATCAACAGAGACTCCCATTGAACAAAATCACAAGTTAGCATTGGCCACCGGACGCGTTCTCAACAATGCTATATGATATCGCAAACTTGTTGGCAGACTCATATATCTCACCATCACACAACCCCGAGTTGACCTATGTAGTACATATATTGTCACAATTTATCCAATCCCCGAAGAAAGGTCACCTGGAGGCTGCAAGACAAGTACTGCGCTATCTAAAAGGAAGCGCTGTGATGGCATATTTCTTCCTACTGCCAATAATCTCCAGCTTTATGGCTATTGTGACTCTGATTGGGGTGTATGTCCCTTTTCTCGGCGATCCTTGACTGATTATTTTGTGACTCTTGGTAGATATCCTATGTCCTGCACACCAAAAAGCCACTGTTTCCTGATCTTCAGCAGAAGTAGAGTATAGGCTATAGCAGTAGCTACTAGTGAGCTTGTCTAGATACAGAGTTTGTTACCCTCACTGGGTGTTTTTCATATGCAACCTATGAAGCTCTTTTGTGATAGTCAGGCTACCTTACATATAGCGAGAAATGCCGTCTTTCATGAAAGGATGAAACACAATGGGCTAGATTGCCATTTTGTTTGTGAGAAGTTAGTATTTGGGTTCTTATGCTTGTTCATGTCAATACTCAACATCAACCAGCCGATATTCTTACCAAAGCACTTGGAAGACAAAAGTTTCAGTATCTCAAGGGCAAGTTGGGCATAGTGAACTTGTATGCACCAACTTGAGGGGGAGTGTCAAGGAAATATAATTGTTTTTGAGATATTGTTTAGGCATTACTTAGATATTCTATTCCTTATGTACCTAGGTTTCCTATTTGGCAAGACAACAATAGCTATAACTCTTGTGTGTCATGACTAGGTTTAGGCGAGTCATGGTCATGCAAAGTGTATATTCAGGGATTAATTTGATGCAAGCAAAGCAAGATGGAGAAATATATAAAGTCTCAGTTGATACTTAAGCCCTGACTAATTCCAAATAAAATTGCCCAAATGAATTTCTATATTAACATGATCTAAATTGCGGGCAACAAGAATCAATTATATTTGCGTTGAGCTAATTATATCGCTATGCACAATGATGTTTACATTGTTGTCATTGTCGACCGTACACATCCCATTTATTCCAATCTTCAACTCGTTTAGTTGTTGTTATCACAATCACATGTGGAGTTACACCGTTATGGCTTTGGTTGATTTGAATAGCATGCCACATGAATTGCACTTGCTCCATAAGTGATTTGTTATCTTAGCGCTATGCCTCAAGGAGATTACGAAGATTGTCATCATTTTTATCAATAAAGTTGTGCAATTGATTTGTTTAGTCAACAAATAGAAAAATCAATTGGAGCTTTAAAAAAAAGGAAGATGAGAAAATAATATGATATAACCGTAATCACAAAATTACAAAGATTGAAGTTTTATATGTTCACTTGAATGAATGGGTACGATCTCTATGAACACAATAATCCTTTGATTCTATCTCCTTTTTAGGATGAATTTTCCAACCTTTGAATCAAGGGGGTAGGGGCCTATTTATAGGAAAACTTCCCCCTCCCTCTTGAAAGTCAAGATGGGCCTGGACTTGGGTTTTAGGCCCGGGTCTTTCAATTAGGTCTCGCTCTGGATTGCTTTGACTTTGACTTTGACTTGGGAGCCGATTTAGGCCTTGACCTTTGACTTGGTAGTCAACTTAGGCTTTAACTTTTGACTTTGACCTGGTTTCGACCTCGCCTTGACTAGTGGGTTCAAAAATATCCAAAACCAAATACTTGAACCGAAAATCCGTTATCCGATCCAAAAATCTGGGTATCCAAACCGAAATATTCTTAAAATTCGGCTCGGATACCCGAACTGTTATTTTCTTCGGATTTTTGGTTCGGGTACAGGTCGGCCAATTTACAAATTCGAGAACCCGAAAACCCGAAAATTTTTTTTCTATTTTTTTTTTCAGAAACAAGACTATAGGGGGTGATGTCATGTAATGTAATGTACGTCATGTAATGTGTTAGATTGTAACTATTGGGCTTGTTTTATGGTTCGATGGCTTCCAACTATTGTTTTTTTGTGTTTCCAGGGAGTGATGTGGTCAAGTAATTGTGGATAACATAAAACAAAATTGTTTGGCAAAAAAAGAATGTTTAAAAAAATTGGGTTATTGGGTAACCAAAATCCGAACCGAATTTATTGGGCACACGAAATTGAGTACTTGATAATTTTCGATTCAGATACGGTTCGCCATCTAGTCGACCCGAAATTTTGGGTACCTGAACTGAAATCTCTTTTGGTTCGGTACCCGAACCATGAATGCCCCTGGCCTTGACTTGGACATTGTTCGTGCTAGAGGTCGTGACTTGACTTGGTAGTCGTCTTGGACCTCAATTTGGGCTTTGGCTTGAATTTTGACTGAACTTGGACTTGGAAGTCATTTGGGCTTTATCTTGAGCTTGGCTTATGAGTCTTTGGACCTGACTTGCGAGTCTTTTGGGCTTGATTAAATTAATTAAAAGGGTTGAGCCAATTAATTAATTTGATTTTTATTTTGGTACGGCACAGATAAATTTTAGTGCCTATAAATTGCCCCATCGAGACTAGGTCGCGTACGAAACTTGTTGTTTGAATGTGGTCGACGTCTCGACTTTTTTTTTGAAACGCCCAATTTGGGCGCCTATTGACTTGACTTATCATGCTATCAGTTTATTGACGCCTCCTTCTTCCTTTTTTTTTTTTTTCCTGGGGAGGGTTATACCATCATTTTATACTGTATCGACCATAGTCGTGTGTCCATGAAGTCGAACTTTATAAGCCGACTTAAAGGAGCCCATTGTTAGTTGCCATTGAGTCCCACAATTCTTAAAGCCTCACCTTGTATAATATTAACCAATTTTAGGCATGATGATCCAAATCAAATAAGCTTAGCCCTTTTTCCTTTTACTTTTTCCTTCCTATTTTTCCTTGAGTGTAGGCCGGCCTGTTCCCATTCTTCTTTTTCCTTGACCGTTAATTTACGTGGGCTGCGCCTGTTCCCATTCTTCTTTCCCCAGCCAGAGCCCGGACTGGCTTTACTTAAGTGGCCACATGAGGCGTATGTGACCCCGAGTCATTTTGGCTGCTTTCGCTTGCGGGCCTAGGTCAGGAAGCTTCTTTCCCCCCCTTTTTTTTGCTTTGCTTGGGCTGGACTACTTTGCACTCACCTGGACCAACCTGCTTGGCTTTATTTCATTTAAGACTCACGTGAGTAGCACGTGACCACGACTTCCTTTTTTGTTTGTGCACGCGGGATGGGCTTGGCCTTCATTTTCTTTTCTTTTTTTTTCTTCCTGACCCAACCCAGCTTTGTCTCGTGCCACTTAAGGAACAAGCTGGGGGTACGTGACCAAAGCACTATTCCCCTTTCTCCTTCCTTCTCTTCTATCTGCCACCAGCATGCCTAGCCACCTGTTCTTGCACAATCCTTCTTCTTCCTTGCCCTAGCTGCAACTCGAGCACACCTCCATCTTGTTGTTGCTAGCGGTTTATTGGAGAAACTCATCTCTCATTCGCGGTGCCACCATGTCCAGCCCTCGTGGCCACCCAAGACAACAACTTTCTTACTCCTTTCTTCTTCCTTCCTCATCTCCACATCCCCTAAAAGGCCAACGTCCTTAGCCTCACTAAACCCTGTTGGTGCTGCCTTTCTTCATTGCTTGCTGCTACTGAGCTTTGCCGTGGGTGGTCTAAAAGTTTGATCTTTGGACGACTATTGCCAACCCTAGTCAAGTAATAAACTTTTCTTAGCTTTGAACATTTTTTTTTACACCATTAATGGCCATTCCCAGGTTTGGCCATTAATGTGCATGAATAAAAGCCCAAAAATGTGTGTGTGTGTGTGTGTTTTTTTTTTTTCTTTTCTGAGTTGTTAGAATCATCTCCATTGTTGAGATGCTAAACTTAAGTTGAGCAAGATAAGTTGTTCATAGGCTTCTATTTCTTGATGTTTGTTCGTTCAAGATTCCTAAGTTTTATTTTTTTTTCTGTTTGGGTTTGGGTGGTATGAAGAGAGAGAAAAGTGGGAAGGAAGCCATTGGAGAGAGCCCCTCCTTTTTTGTTCAGCCATGGAAGGAAAATGAACATGATCCTTGTGAGCTGTTGTGGACATGTGTGTGAGGAAGAAAGGTAGAGTGGATACAATGGCTTTGCATTTGATAGGGCAAGCCAGCATTTGATGCATTTGATGGCTGTGCATTTAATAGAGATGAGAAGGGAAGAATGTGAAAAAAAGAATAAAGCTTTCATGCCAATCTTTCACCAAAGTGTTGCCTTGCTCTTTCGCATGCACATTGGTGGCTTTTATTGCAGTTTAGAATTTTCTTATCTTGACCTCCCATATGCTTTGTAAACTTGAATTAAAGACCTTTGCTTTTTTTTGGTCTTTTTTTTAAAATTTTTATGAAGGCCAATGCTTTGTGAATTTAGGAATCAGAATATATCGAAGTGCCAAGCTTTAGGGGGTAAAGGCAACAAAATAATTTTTATGCGTTGAAGAGCTTGCCATTTTTTTTCCACGAATAATAAAAGTGATAACTTTTGCTGAAATGAATCCATAGGAAGCCCTCTTATTAGACTGAATAGTCTTCTCATGCCTGTTTGTGCTATCATAACGTCGCATTCACTTATTGCCGTATGTTCTCCTGTTGCAATATCATGCTTAATTGTGGAAAGGCAACATTTGTTGGTGCAAAGTTATGCTTAATTGTTGAAAGATCGCCCTTTTTTAGTCGCTTTTTTTTTGTGCCAAGACATCTTTTTTTTTTATTGCATTTGGATTGTTGTTTATGTAGGTTGATAAGCCATTTGAAGAACCACTTACAAAACGGTTCGCCGCTAGGCTTTTGGTGCCTAGAACGGATACCTATACGCATGAAAGTGGTACGAAGACTTGAAGAACTACTTGCAAAATGGTTCGCTGCTAGGCCTTTAGTGCCTAAAATGGATACTTATATGCATGAAAGTGGTACGAAGACTTGAAGAACCACTTGCAAAATGGTTCACCGCTAGGCCTTTGGTGTCTAGAACGGATACCTGTATGCATAAAAGTGGCATGAAGACTTGAAGAACCATTTACAAAACGGTTTGCCGCTAGGCCTTTGGTGCCTGGAATGGATACCTGTACATATAAAAGTGGTATGAAGACTTGAATAATCACTTGCGAAACGGTTTGACGCTAGGCCTTTGGTGCCTAGAATGGATACCTATACGTATGAAAGTGGTATGAAAACTTGAAGAGCCACTTGCAAAATGGTTTGCCACTAGGCCTTTGGTGTCTAGAACGGATACCTACGCATAAAAGTGGTATAAAAACTTGAAGAACCACTTGCGAAACGGTTGGTCGCTAGGCCTTTGGTGCTTAGAATGGAAACCTATAAGAATGAAAGTGGTATGAAGACTTGAAGAACCACTTGCGAAATGGTTCGCCGCTAGGCCTTTGGTGCCTAGAACGGATTCCTATACGCATGAAAGTGGTATGGGCGACGAGAAGCAGCTGGGCGGCTGAAAACCAATATTTTGAATGATTTTCCTTCACGCTTCTCCTTTCTTTAAGATTTGTTTTGCCTAGATGCCGCTTTGTTTGTTGATTTCCTTCCTGAAAAAGAAACTAACTTTGTGTTTTCTTTTATTTTCAAGTGATTTATAATCGTGCATCTTAAAGAATTTCAGTGCGACGACAAACTTTTTCTTTTTGTCGTGGATAAGGACGATAAACCCCAGTTAGGGGGTTGCTTCCGGGTGTACCGCTCTTTGAGGAGGCCGAGGGCTAATTAGGCTCGTGCTATAGAGCCATCATCCTTTCCTTCTAAGTTCTCCATCCGAGTGGAAAAAGGCGCAGAAGATGGTTCAGTTGGGTACTTTCTGCAGAGCGCATATCATGACAAGACCAGCACCGAATTCCCTATGCTTAGGCGCCACATTATATTTGGGCGATCTAGACAGGGCTGGAGCATGCTTCTTTATTGAGATTTTAGCTACATTCCCTTGTACTAGGAATGGACAGAGCACGTGCTCTCTTGCTTCGAGGCATGCCTGCAGAGATGTGCCTTATACCAGGCGGTGTATGCCTCACTCTACTCCTATAGCGGCGACATGCATGTTTTGCGCGCCTTTTGTTAGAGTTGGTGTCCTACCATCAACACTCTTCACACCATATATGGAGAGATGTCCATCTCCTTATGGGACTTACACATGCTTGGCGGGCTCCTAATCAGCGGTAAGATTTATGATAAGGTCATCCCTAGCATCCAAGCTTTTGAGCATCGGGACAAGCAGAATTTCAGGACTATGCCATCTTCCTGCAAATTCTTGTTTGCTACTTTTAGATGCTTAGAAAAGATACCTACCTATGAGAAGGGCGTCAGTGCCAAAGCTTGGATTGACTTCTGATGTAAGAAGAAGCTCATCCGTAACCCACTAACACAGTGTCGCCCTCGTAGCTCGACTCCCACAAGAACGCAAAATTCTAGTGGCCAGATTCAGCCCCAAGATCTTTATTGGAGTCATGATGAGTTAGAAGTCTTCAGAAGCTTGGGGGTTCCCAAAGAGAAGAGGAAGAGCACTTATCTTGCCGCGTTCTGGTCGTGTCAGCTGTACGCTTTTGTGCTTCCTGAGACCGAGGAGAAGTTCATTCGCCCGGGCACTTTTGAGGTTGCCAGTGTGATGGCATTTGGTACCACTTTAAGTCTGGCGATCCCTGTGCTAGCCAACATCTATCATGGCTTTAATGGGATTACTAAGGCTGCAAAGCCTTCTCATTCCTGGTCATTCTTTCTTTGCCACTATCTCCACGGATGGCTCGCCCACAATTTCAAGACTCACCATGTATTGCAGCCTCCCCATCTGGGTCCTTTGATAGTGTGCTACTCCGGGTCACAAATGACGTGCAACGACATTGGAGATGCTCGCGAGCTTATACATGAGAGCAAAGTCTATGACCTGGGCTGTCTAATTCTGGGAAGAAACCGACCAGAGACCCTTATCGATAATGGAGATTTGGATGAGGATAAGTCAGCCTACCTGATCTCTCTTCGAGATGGTTTCCTTCCTATTCGCCGGGGTGCCACCTTCTATGTTGAACCCTACAGCTCGCATCGGTTCAGCAGACAGTTTGGGTTCTGCCAGGGATTCCCGAAGTACTTCTCGAGGATCCTCGCACCCGGGAAATGTCATATGATGACGCCCTTCTATATTGGAAGCGACTCGTCTTCTTGGGGACTATGTCTCAGGGTGTTCTTCCTTGTCGCTCTTTGTCGTTAAGTCAATACATCTCTTCAGCTTACAAGATTTGGTGGCCTAAAGTGACCATTAAGAACCTTCGATCTACTGCTTCCGTCCTACAAAGGAGTATGGAAGCAAACTCATCCAAGCAAGAGAAGGATGCAAAGGCTGGCTCATTGAAGAAGGCCAAGTGTAAGAAAGGAAAGGATCATGTGGTAGACTTAGATGCTGAGGGACTGGAGTCTAGTGACGACGCTCATGGGCCCTTGAGAGTTCACTTCGTTGATAGAAAGCGAGGTCTGGCATCGGGTAGTGATAGCAAGCCAGAGTTTGAGGTGAACTTCAGACATGAGGGGCGCAAGAGGCGCGAGACTGTGACCCCTAAGGGTGCTATAGTCAACCTTGGGGATGACTTTTTTGATGATGTCCAGAGCTGCTCAGGCGATCCAGCCAATCTTGAGGACGTATGCTCCGTTCCTTCGCCTTTTATTTTCATTTTCTTTTCCCTTGTTGCTTTGGTTTTGATTAGTACGGAATGATTCCATACTTATTTTGTTTCACCCCTCTTTTTTTTTCTAAATTGGGGAGTTTGACATAGCACAAGAGGCTACACCCATTGTCGATGAGCAGTTACTCGAGGATGTTAGCCATGCTGCTAAATCATCTGCCTCCAAGGCAACCCCGGCATTGGCAAGGACATTGAGATTGTGAGGAGGCAAACATCACATTACAAGGTTGAGAGTTCAGTTTCTAGGGGAACAGAGGCCTTGCATGCATCAACAACCTAGAGCCAGCACTCAGTTGATGGATCTAACTCTCTTGAGGTAGCCACGAGGGGTTACTCTCTGCTGTTGCTGATGTTAGCACTCCTGGGGGTTTGGAAGGAAGACCCTCTTGTGTTGCTGCTCTCTCCACTACTTCTTTCTGTGCTGGACCTGGCTCCCAAAGTATCTTCACCACCGCCATACAAGTGTTGGGGTCCAAGTTAGTTTGAAGAATGCAAATTTGATGAAGTAGAGGGAAAACTTTAAGGTGCCCCAGTGATTTACAAGAGGATTGAATGGCTTTGTGGAGCCTCGACCCTTTTGAGGAAGAAGGTGGAGGATTATGGGAGTGTTGTATCGACTTTCTTATCATTAAAGAAAGTAGTTTCCTCATGCCGTCACGCAGATGATGTGGTGAAGGAGAAGGCGTTGTGCACTAAGCAGGTCGATCTTGCACGCTCAGGCCTTGCCATGGCACACACAGATCTTGATGCCTCGATAGAGAAACTCAAGAGAGTGGAGCAGAAGATTGTTGATTTGGAGGACGCGCTTCGGCTTGCTCGGGAAGAGGAGCGCCAGATTAAGGGTGACGTTCAGGTCCAATCTTCCCTAGTAGAGGTTGCCGAGCATGCAGTTGATGTGAGATCCAAAGCTCTTGCCGACCTTGAGATGGTGCCCACTCTTTCGCCTGATGATGCCAAGGAGTTGGGGAGGCATGAGCAAAGTCATGCTAGCACTACAATCCTCACTCAACCTCGATACTTGGATGGACACCAATTGATATATCGCTCAGCTTGTTTTGTTCTTTTTTTTTTGGTAATAAAAATTTGTAATGGACTTTGTGTCCTCCTTCATATGAAATTTGATTGCTGCCCTACTATCCCCCTTTTATTATGTTTGATTGTACTTGAGAATTTGTTTACCAAGCTACCTACGTACTGATGGAAACATTGCAATTCCTAATAAGATCATCACGTAGTTCAACACAATAAATTATATATATATATATATATATATTTGTTTTTCCATGTATAGTTTATACTCCTGCGGGCCAGGAGTAGTAAAACGATTTTTTATTTCAGTTTGTTTTTGTCGTTCACAGTTTATACTCTTGCGGGCCAGGAGTAATACAAAGGAATTTAACTTGAAAGAATAAGCAGTTTATGCTCATACTTAGAAGCTTTACAACATCCTATCTCAAGGATAATAGCGCTTTAAGAACTTGCCATTTATGGGTCTTACCTGAACCCCTTGTCCATCTACTATCTTGTAGGCACCATTTAAGTAGACCTCAAGGACAACATAAGGTCCTTCCCATTTCAGAGTGAATTTGCTTCGTGTCTTATGGGTCATGATGATTGGCCTTTTCAGCGCAAGCACCTAATCCCCAACTTGAAATGAGCGCGGCCGAACCTTTTTGCCGAACACTTTTGCTAGACGAGCTTGGTAGCATTCTAACTTCTGTTGTGCCTGAAGTCTTTTCTTATCAAGGGCCTCCAGCTTAGCTAAGCGAAACTTGTGATTTTCGTCTTTCGTCAAACCTTTCTGTATGACGATGCAAAGCGATTGGATTTGGAGCTCTAATGGTAGTACGACTTAAACTCCATACACCAGAGCGAAGGGGGTCGACTGTGTTTGCGTCTTGTATGTGGTTCAGTATGCCCAAAGAGTCTCTCGTAGTCTTTCGTGTCAATCCCTTTTAGACTTTGTGATAACTTTTTTGAGTAAGTTGCAAAGTCTTTTATTAAAGGCTTTCGCTAGGCCGTTTGTAGGGGCATGGTACATGAAAGACTTGTGCTAGGCAAATTTAAACTTCTTGCACAGGCTAGTCAACGGGCTATTGATGAAGAGCTTGCCATTATCAGTGATAATATACTTCGGCACACCATATTGATAGATAATGTGTGTCCTTATAAAGTCGACCATATTTTCTTTTTAACCTCCCTTAGTGGAATTGCTTCCGCCCATTTAGAGAAGTAATCAATAGCAGCCAAGATGTAGGAGTGACTAGTAGACGATTTAGGCGTGATTGGGCCAGCGACATGAAGCCCCTAAGCCTCAAAGGGCCAGGATACAACTGTTGGGTGAAGAGGTTCTGGAGGTTGATGTATGAAGTTGGCATGGAACTGGCAAGCATCACACCTCTTTCCATAATTTATGCAATCTTGCACCATAGTGGGCCAGTAGTAACCCATCCTCTTTATGTGATCGTGTAGCCTAGGCCCTGATTGGTGTGCTCCACACACACCTGAATGAGCTTCTGCTATTGCTTGCTTTGCTTCTTCCATATCCAAGCATCGTAACCAAATGCCAAGAAAAGAGCGTTAATAGAGCGCTCCATTGTAGTAAAGAAAGTTCGGAGCTCTCCGTTGTATTTTCGTGTTATGCCTTAGGTCACTAAGAAGTTTTCCATGCTCTAAGTACTCAATTATCAGTTGATGTCAGTCTTCTATATCTATTTTAAGAACACAGATCATGCTGATGTCTTCCTTTAAGTCTTCATCACCGGGCGGGACAACCCAGCAGCTGCATACTGGAATCGTCATTCCTTCCTCTGCCCCCAGTGCCAAAGTGGTTGCGAGGCTTGCAAGTGCATCGACCATCTTATTGGCACTCTTGGGCGTGTGCTCTAACTTGACTATGTCCAACTTGTTTAGCAGACGTACTGCCTGCTTGTGATATGTGACAAGTTCTTCTTTCTTAACCTCGTACTCATCAAGTAGTTGATTAACAACCAACTGCGAGTCACCATATATGCTGAGGTCGGTAATCCCCATCTCAATAGCCATTTGAAGACCTAAGCTGAGCGCTTGGTACTCTGCCAGATTGTTATAGCATAATTGAGTAAGCATAAAGGAATACGGGAGAATGTGCTTTTTGGGGGAAACGAAAACCACTCCTGCACCAGCGCTATCTCGCCTAGTTAATCCATTAAAATACATTTCCCAAGGGGGAAGGATATCGATGTGGAACACTTCTTCCCTTGGAAAATCATTATTTAACTCCCAATTATCAGGCATTGTATGATCTGCTAAGAAACCTACCAAGAGCTGCCCCTTAACTGCTCTTTGGGGTACATAGACTACGTCGTACTACTTTAAGAGTACAACCCATTTTGCGAGTGCCATTTAAGATTGGCCTAGACAATATGTACTTGATGGGATTAGCTTTGGAGACTACTTGCACTGTATAGGCCTGCATGTAATATTTCTGGATGACAAAGATGAGCGACAAGCACATGTTTTCAATGAGGGCGTACTTTAATTCAGCGCCAACCAACGTACGACTTAAGTAGTATAAGGTGACTTATTTTCCTTCCTCATTTTCTTGTACACATAATGCTCCTAAGAATTTTTCCTGAGCTGCAATGTACAGTCTGAGAGGCTTGCTAGGGATGGGTGCCCCCAACACCGGAGGATGGGATAAATACTCCTTTATTTTCTTGAAAGTCGTATGACATGATTCGTCCCACTCAAATGGTGCACCCTTTTTCATAAGGTGCCTAAAGGGATGGCAACGTCCTGTAAGATTTGAGATGAATCTTCAGATATATGCCAAGTGTAAGACCCGCATTTTTTGTTTTTCCTTAAGCTAACTGTATTACCTTGTTGCGTTATAAAATCATATTTTTAGTAACTGTATGAGTTAAATGATTATCGATGTGCTTTTGGGAGCTGTAATTTTATTAAAAAGGGATTATTATTGCTAATATTGATTTTAAAGTTAATTTGTGCTATTTGCGCCTTCAGATTATATCGATGGTTTGATTTAGCTGTTATTCAATTTATTTAGTCGTTTCCCGAATGCGATTAGGTTGTTAACATTAGAATTAGTTTTGAGGTTTATTAAAATGGGACCTTGACGTATTTGGGAACAAATAATCGATGAAAAGTCGTATTTTCGATTTTGGGTTTAGAATTCGGGATACGAATTAGACTAGCGGTGTTAAGTATTGGGCAAGCTTGAAACAAAAAAGGAGATAGAGAGAGAGAGAAGGAAATGAGGGGCATTTTGGTAAAATGTTGCCAAAACTTAAGCTGGCTTCTTTCTCCCTCACGCAACCTCGAGCCCCATTCTCCCTCTTTGCTCTCCGTCTTCTTCCTCTTCTCTACCCACCATGAACGCAGCCTCAAGCTCCCAGAACTCTATGAATTCTTGCTCTACCCAGCCAGTATTTCTGACGATTCAACCTTCCTCAGATCCTTAGAAGCCATTGCTGCGAATTTTGGGCAAGAACAGAGCCCGATCTCCCCGATTGTCGTCGGTTCTGGTGAGGGTTTAGAGCGCCAAGCGTGTGCCCAGATTTGAGCATGCATTTCAGTCCTTAGTCACTTCAATTCCTCTACAAATTAATGCTAAATTCGCATCACAAGCATCAACAAAAAGCACCGAGTCAGTGAGTGAAGTTTGGGTCGAATTGGAGTTCGAATTGTGCGGGTTTAGGCATGGTTTGGGGTCTATTCGTCTGGTCAGAGAGTAAGGAGTCAAAAGTTGGGGTTTTGAGCACCCAAAGTTGAGCCCAGCAGCCCTAGAACGGGTCTTCTAGCATGGAATCGAGGTGGGTGTTCCTCGCCTCCTAAATTGGTATTAATTTCGAAAACGTTTTCAGCAGTTTAATGATGCATGTTAGCCTAGGCTTGCTTTAATTCGTGTATGATGCGTGTTGAATGACCTAAATTGGCTATTGTATGCAAGTTAGTTTAACGTGTTTAGCCTCGATTCAAGTTAATTAGTTGATGCATGAAAAAGAATTAAAAATGAAGTTAGTTTAGCGTGTTTAGCATCGATTCAAGTTAATGAGTTAATGCGTAAAAAAGAATTAAAATCGAAGTTATATTAACGTGCTTAGCTTTGATTCAAGTTAATTAGCTAATATATGAAAAAGAATTAAAATCGAAGCCCTTTTAACGCGTTTAGCTTCCATTCGAGTTAATTAACTAATGCATGCAAATGAACTAATTTCGAAGTCAATGAAATGTGTTTAGCATCGAATCGAGTACATTAGCTAATGCATGTTAAAATAATTAATTTCGAAGTTATATAAACGTGGTTAGCTCCGATTCGAGTTAAACTAGCTAACGTATGTAAACGAATTAAATTCGAAGCTATTGAAATATGTTAGCTTTCATTCGAGCCCTTTTTAGTACATTCAGTTAACACGTGCCTGAAAGTTTGGTTCGAAATAAGCTATGCATGTTTAGAATCAAGTTTAGTTAACGCATGTTTGAAAGGTCGACTCGAATAGTAACATCGATATGGTAAACCAATGCCTAAAAGCGTATCATGTCTAAATGACCTAAATGGGTTCGAATAGTAACATTGGTATGATGAACGAAAGCTTAGAATAGTATTAAGTCTAAGTGGCCTATTTAGATTCGAATAATGACTTCGATGAAAGAAATGAACGTCTAGATTCGTATTATGCTTGCATGGCTTTACTAGGCTTGAAATGTAACTTCGAATCAATGAATGAGCACCTCAAATCGATGTTTATCCGTTTAGTTGAATTATGCTTGTGATATGAGCTTGAAAACTACATTCGAATGACGAAATGAGCATGCTTACCCCTTAGCTGCAATACGTGAATGTAATCGTGTTTCATGTTAGTTAGTTCGACTCAGCTTACTAAACGTTTTTTTTCAGTTAAGGATGTGTGAATGTCTATATATATATATATATATATATATATATATATATATATATATATAT
>JACYFF010031957.1:97979319-97999319 GCA_017589665.1 Selenicereus undatus
TGTCTTTTATCATTTTCGAGTAATATATTTTTCATTTGATTAGTACATGATGTTGAATTTGTTTCCTTAAAGGAAAAATCACTGCCAGGTACCCCACTTTGTGTGGAAATTATAACTAGGGGACCGTGTTATTAGAATATATTTAAAAGGGATAACTAGGGGATCTGTCGGCCCCCTGCCCCAAACATTTTTTTTTCCCTATTCCGTCCCCATTCCGTCACTAGCTTCCTCTTTTTTTAAAAATAAAATCGCTTGTTTTTGATCAAATCCGTACATATAAATCATTCCCTGTAAGAAATTTACAACATCTTCGCACTCCACCAAGATCCAATGGCTTTGAATAGGGCTTCATTCGAAGCGTTCTCAACAATTTCAAGCCACACAAAGGTGGAATTCCACATTCAACACAACATATCACATCCAACCAAGGGTTTTCATTTCACAAACCACAAGTTTCAAACAAACTCTCTACATATCACACACTGCAAGTTCCAAACAAAGTTTGTATATATCACAAACCACAAATCCAAACAAAATAACCAGAAGTTACCAGTAATTTAGAATGAAGTTATATATATGTTTGCAGAAGAGAGTGAAGTAAGCGCCAAATGGGAGGGGAGTTAAATAAGCACCAGGGGGAGGGGAGTGAAATTAGCAGAAAGGGGAGGGGAAGCAAGCAGCAAGAGATACGAAGTACTTCGTGAAGATAAGCAGAAGAGCCACCGGTTGAAGGAAAACTGCAACCAACTCAATCACCAAGGTCTTCCTCTTCCTCTTTGCCTTCCTCTTCCTCTTCCTCTGCCTCACCATCTTCCTCATTATGTTGCGAGTGATGAGTAAATGGTGGCTAAGATCCCCAGCCAGACACCTGTGGTATTTGAAAGAAAGCTTGGAGGCGCTGATCGATGCTCATCATTTGTTGGCTCAGTTGTTGGTTGCTTTGTGTGAGCAATCTGTTGGATTCCTCCAGTTGCTTACATTTCTCCATAACCAACCGGTAGCTTTCAGCTTGTGACAATAGCTCACCCCCAAGTTGGTTACTATACTCCTTAAGTCATTGAGCTCCTGTTGCGATGGCGTGGAACCGGAACCTGCTGACAGGCATTTAAGTAAATTACTATATTAGCTTTGCCATTAAGTAAATTCAATGTATAACCATGGTTGTTCGAACTTTAATATGAAAACAATACCGGATCTTTGAGTGGGACTGAAGTAACCGTACTCCCTCATGTTGACAGCCTCGTCACCAATGCTGTAAATACGACCCTTCTTGTTCTTGAACGTCTTCACCCACAACTCATTTAGGTTGGGAAATGGCTCGTTTGGATCTTGAGAAGAGCCATCCCCGGTCCCTTGAGAGTTGATAACATTTTGAAAATCACGTTCAAAGGTTTCCTACAATACCGCAACATGCGCACAAAATCATGCATAGTGCAATAACTTAAAATAAAGTATACGAGTTCATGTTGAACTACCAATGAAGATTGAGAATAGCTAATTGCTTACATATGTTTGTTGTGATTTCTTGTCAACCCAAGGGGCATCATCTTTACCCTGGAGTTTGTGAGTTCGACTGAATAATTCAATAACGGTGGGCTCCGTCCCAAGTTGTTCCCTCTATGTACTTGCCAGAAAGAATGATGTCAAGCACAACACAAAATACAGTATTGAACTTAAAGGAATACATAGCAAACATTAATTCATTTACCAGACGCCGCCTATGCTCATGCATAGGGATCGAGCCACAGGTGTGGAGAGATGGGCCACCACTATTTGGAGTCCCCAGTCAGTTCTTTTGGGTTGTCTCACGCAATTTCTTGTAATGTTCGTTCGCCGAGTGCTGCTGGAGTCCCTCCCGTTGAGCATCACCGAGCCAGACAGGCTTCTTGTTATGCTTCCTTGCTTTGCCAAAGAAGTCTCTCACGCATGCATTGCCTCAATTTTCAAAATTCCGTCTTATACGGTCCTCATGGACCGGATCCCAAGTAAACCACTTCTGCAGTTATGAAAACAAATAACACATCAAATAATTCAATAGTAATTTATCACATATTTCTGAAACTGTTAATACGAAGTCACTGTAGTTACCTTGAACTCTTCGAACCACAAATCTCGTACTGGTTTGGGCACTTTGTTCCAAGTATGCCAAGCTCCGTCGAACTTGCTTTGAAATATGAGCGAAATCCTACTAACAGCACCATCATTGGGGAGAAACCTAGTTGAACATTACACATAAAATTCATTATTTGTTATGCAAAATGTTGTGAATTTTCCGCAAGCGTACGGTTTCGTTGTACGTTTAACGAGTATCGTCCTCAGGGATGGAGGAAATTTGATTATTAAAAATTCTAACCTAATTGAAACTGAAAATTAAAATTGACTAACTTGAAAATTATCATATTTGATTTAGTGAATTTACAAACTAAAATAATTGAAAAACTGTAAGAGATTTGAGAGTACCAAAAGGTAACTTGGGTAATCAAATTGAAAATGAATCACGTGAGCAACACCTTGCAGTAATTAAATTTTGAATCCTTCTTCCTCCTGGCTTTGTCGAAACAGAGGAGAAACCATTTGTCGAAACAGAGGAAAAACCAGAAGTGAATCGAAACAGAGGCTACGATAGAACAGAGCAAAAACAAAGAAAATTAGAATTGCAAATAATCCTCCAAGCCAACAATCCAAACTCCAAACAAACTTGTTCAGCAATCAAAACCAAATCAGTAAATCGAACTGGAGCCCTAAATTATTAACATCTGAAATTGAAGAACTGAAATTGAAATTCAATCATGAATATAAACCCTAAAATTGAACTACAACCTAGCATACCCCCAAATCGTGGCTTCCCGACCTCCCTTTTGTAACCGTGGTCGCCTTCTGCTCTCCAAGCCAAGGGTCTTCAATTGCACCATTAATCACTCACTCCCATTCAAGTCTCGGTCTTTTTAGGTTCTAGGTGTAAAAAAAAAGGGAGAGAGAGAGAGAGCTAAAGGCTGTGAGGAGGAGATGAAAAGCCAAGCAGGAGGAGGGGGTTACGGGCTAAGCCATTGAAGAAGAAGAAGAAGAGGGTTGAGGGGCTCGGGGGTTACAGGGTAGAGGGGAAACAAGAGGAGAGAGAAAGAGAAGGGGAGGGGGGATTATGAAGCTGGTCACGTGCCTCATGCGTGACCGAGGTTTTATTTTTATTTTTTTGTTTTTTTTTTCTCTTTTTTTTTGTTTCTCTTATAGGCTACAAAAGACCTAGGCTAAGTAATTTTGGCCGGATTTGAGTCAACTTGGTCCAATCCTTCAGTTTCCAACATTCCTTCGCCTTTTTCAAGTATTTTTTCCGAATTATTCAATACCTGTAAAATAGATTAAAATCAAATAAAAACCTAAAAATAACAATTATTTCGAGCATAAATTAGGTAGAAAGGTATTATAAAAATCACACATTTTTGGCGTCAACACAAAATTCATCTAGTACTTCATAACGTACAACAAATAAAGACTTACCCGTTACCATCTGGCTTAATCCAACTCTTTGCTCGAGTGCTCCCATGACTGGATTGTGCTTCACTTTCACCACTTCCAATGTTCTCTTATGATTGGTTTATGTTAGGGTGAGTGGGTTGTGGAGTGGGTTGGGGAGTGGGGTGCACAGTGTGAACAACATGGGGGTTTGGAGGAATGTTGTAGGCAAATTGGCCGTACATGGTGCTTTGGTTGGGAATGTATGAGGTCTGATGATGGAAAGCCCCAAATGGGGGAGGCAGGGGTCCTGAAATACCTGATATGTAAGCAGCAATTATCGCTCCTGGCTGAACTGATGTATGAGGTACCTGGGGGGAAGATGGATCAATATCCATTGCGGTCGGATCAACGGCAGAGCTTCGACGCCCTCGTCCTCTAGCTCGAGGGGAGGACTTTGCTCGATGAGAACTTGAATCCATACCTGAAATAGGTGACAACAACGCCAAGTGCAAATATATAATGATTGCACATGTAAACCGTTTTCATCATACATCATTATAGGTACGTAGGTGACACATATTTTGCGAAGCTCATTCATACAATATAAGTAAAGTCACAAACAATTGTTTCACATGCAAAGTACTCATACACATAAGAATTCGTAACCACTCAATTATCAGCATCCTCATCGTCATCAATGTCATCGTCATCATCATCAGACAAATGCAAATTTTCTTCAGCTTCATCTGTTTCATGACCGTCATCCCACTCCCCCTCTTCATCATCCTCACCATTCTCTACCTCATCTATCTTGTTATTACCCTGAATGAATGAAAATCCTATTTTATCATTAACCTCTTCCAGTGGTGCACTTTCATCCACTAATGACGCAGGGATGACGTCATTCGCAGGTTCGACGATAGTCGCCATGTCCGTTTGTTGGCACGCAGTAGGTAGGGTGTACTGTTGATCCACTCTTGTCCTTGGTTTGGTTGGTATGACAACAAGCCAATTGGCCCTATCTCTCGAGCGATCTGCATGTGGCATGAAGTATACTTGTGATGAGGTATTTGGAAAGATAAATGGGTCGTACTTTCGGTACCTTCTTGTACGGTGGACCTCAATGAGGTTGCTTAGTTTATGAGATCGTGTCCCACGATTCAATGTGGGGTCGAACCACTGACAACTGAACAGCACACATCGTTTAAGTGGTTCGCCTACGTACTCAATTTGGACAATGTCCTCTAGTACACCATAATAATCATTCTTAATATCGCCTTCCCTAGTGCCACAAACACCAACACCACAATTATATGTTCTCTTCCCAACGCTTCGAGCTTCTGTGTGGAATTTGAATCCATTTACTCTATATGCCGTCCACGTTGACACACAGCGTTTTGGCTTCACGGCCAATTGGCTTAGGTAACAATGTTTGTCGGTCTCGAACAATTGAATATAATGCACCTAAGGTGACATAACATGTGGTTGTAACTAATACAATGCACCTAATTAATTGTTATGTTCAAATTATGAATAAATGAGTTCGAATACTTACATTCTCACTAAATCAATCTGCAAAATGAGTTTCGATGATGGTATCGACATCTGCGTCGCTGACATTGGGACGTGCGGCTCTCACTTGGTCCGTGAAAATTCTATCACATTTTACGAAGCCTATTAACATACTTGCGCTATGAATGATAAACTGAATTGGAAGTGAAAATACTACTCACCCTATATAAGGTTTAACTTCATCACAATTTAACAGCACGTAAAGGTGGGCAACAACATATTCGGCATCTGTGAGATACTTTGATCTTTCCTTGCCAATAGCGGTCCCTTGCGGTGCAAGCATGGATAGAGTTAGAAAATGATTAATATGTTCATCGTCGTCTTCATTTCTCCTGCACCTGCTGCGCATGGAGGGCACATTACAACCGAAGTAATAGGAGGCGAAGAATGTCCTCTCTGCCTCTAGGTATGCTTCTGTGATTAAACCTTCAGGACACACTTGCTGCTTTATCTTTCTCTTCAATCGGTCGAAGAACCTACGCAGTTCACAATTGGAATGGATTTTAAGTGATTCCACATATAAGAATTCATAGAAGGTTTCATTAGTTATAGTATAATTTACTTCTCAAATGGATACATCCATCGGTATTGTACTGGACCACCTAGTTGAGCCTCTTCTGCCAAATGCATTGGCAGGTGCTCCATGACATTGAAAAAGTTAGGAGGAAAAATGGTCTCCAACTTACACAAAGTGATGACAATGTTGTGATGCAGTTCCTCAAGCATATCCTCCCGCAATGTTGTTGAGCATAAGTTATGAAAGAACTGGCTTATCTCAATAAGAGGTTTCAACACATTATCTGGGAGCGCACCAAATGCAATTGGTAAAAGAGTCTCCACGAAGACATGACAATCATGACTTTTCATGTTGTTGAACTTAGCCTCATTAGGGTCCACGATATTTCTCAAATTAGAGCAATATCCATCAGGCATTTGAAGCTCCTTCACCCATTCACACAACTCTCTTCTTTTATCTACAGGAAGTACGAACTTCGCTTTTGGTTTAACCAGCCTACCACTTGGGCCTGAATGTAAATGTAATTCTGGCCTATCACATATTTCGGCAACATCCATTCTTGATTTGGCATTGTCCTTTGTTTTTCCATTAACATCCGTCACAGTGTTGATAATGTTCTCGAAGAAGTTCTTCTCAATGTGCATCACATCCAAATTATGGCGGAGCAGTTGGTGTTGCCAATTAGGCAACTCCCATAATATGCTCGTGTTCGTCCAGTTGTGCTCATTCTCCTTAAATCCTGGTACGACAAAGTCACCATTTGTGGTTACCATTGGGTAATCTTCCACCTCGACATAAAGTTCTTCCCCGAACAATCGGCGAGGAGGACCTCCTATAACAGTTCTCCCTTTCCTAAATGCGGTTCTATTTCTTCTGAACGCATGATTCCTTGGCAAAAAGCACCGATGACAGTCAAACCATGAGAATTTACCTCCACTTCGCAATCTCAAAGCCTTTTGCTGTTTCATACATATGGGGCATGCCAATTGGCCATTAGTACTCCACCCAGATAACATTCCGTATGCGGAGAAATCATTAATCGTCCACATAAGCGCAGCCTTCATCTGAAATGTACGCCCCGTAGAAATATCATAAGTCTCAACTCCAACATCCCACAACTCTTTCAACTCATCGACAAGAGGTTGTAAATATACATTTATGTTGTTCTTGGGATTTTTGGATCCCGGGATTACACAAGACAAGAACATAAACGGTGTGGTCATACACATTTCAGGGGGAAGGTTATAAGGTGTAACGACCACCGGCCAAATGGAGTATGATCTTGAAGACAATGTGTAGGGATTAAATCCATCAGCACATAAGCCAAGCCTCATATTTCGAGGCTCTGTAGCAAATTGAAGGTATTTGGAGTCGAAATGTTTCCATGCTGCCCCATCTGATGGATGACATAAAACACCGTCCTCACGTCGATGTTCATAATACCATCTCATGTACTCTGCACTACTTCTCGATGCGTACAACCTCTGCAGTCGAGGTTTTAACGGCAAGTAATGCATGCTTGAGTATGGCAATAGATTCTGATTTCTTTGTTGTAACCTTTGCCTCTTCCATCTTGAATGCCCACAAAACTTGCACGCATCCAAGTTTGCGTCCTCCTAATAAAATAGCATGCAACCTTTCCGGCAACAATCAATTTGGACCACATCGTTGCCGAGATCTTTCACAACTTTCTTCGTTTGCCCATAGCTGTTAGGCACACGATTGTTAGGGGGACACATCTCTTTCATTAATTGTACAACTTCATTGAAACAGTTTTGAGGCATACTATAATCAGATTTAATACTCAACAGTCTCACCATCGCAGATAATTCACTGTGGGTGGAGCAACCATCATATAAGGGTTGTTGAGCAGCTTGAACCATATTATAAAATGGTTCTCGGCAAGTGCTTGACCCCTCTTCCCTTATATTTTGATTTGCTATCATAGCACATCAACCATGTCCTCCATCCGATCTATGTAGGATTCAGAATAGTCATTATTAACATGACTTGAACCTCCAACTGCGGGAATTTCACTATTTGAATACCAAAAACCATAATCCTGAGGTTCTATTTCCCCATGACTTATCCAAAACCAATAGCCTTGCGCAAAACCCTTATACATAAGGTGCATCTTGACCTCATTAGATGTCAAGTACACCCTATTTCTGCATTTCGCACAAGGAAATCTATACTTTCCCCCATTCTAAAACTCTATCTGTGTACGTGCAAATTGATTGAATTCGTTTACTCCATCTAGAAATTCTTGCGTATAACCACTACGATCAGACAATAATTTATTATACATCCACCTACGATGTGGAGAACCATTCATATTCTGCTCAAATAACAATAACCACATAAGGTATTTGATAAGAATTAATTTTAACAAAATTATAATAAGTACATAAATTACGCAATTATATATTATGTATGCTTACTTTAAAATTTTCACATGCACCAAAAAAAAAACTTACAACTAGGTGATAAACATACTTACATTCTCACGAATATCACAAAACTAATAATTCATACATAGTTGACCACTTTATTCCATCAACATATCAAATTTAAATTTCAAATTATCAAATCTAAG
This sequence comes from Selenicereus undatus, assembly GCA_017589665.1. Classification (NCBI taxonomy): domain Eukaryota; kingdom Viridiplantae; phylum Streptophyta; class Magnoliopsida; order Caryophyllales; family Cactaceae; genus Selenicereus; species Selenicereus undatus. The sequence continues at coordinate 97,987,458 of JACYFF010031957.1, forward strand.
TGTACATTGCGTTGGACAAAAATTTTAAACAAATATGAGCTACAACTTCATACAAACATCTCATTTGAACGAAATAATAAACTAAAGCATCTCAATCCACCAACATATCAACTTTCAAGTTCACATCACCAAACCTAAACCCTAAATTGCATTGAGCAAAATCTCCAACCAAATTTCGACAACATTATCAATTAAAACATTTCATTCCACCAACATATGAAATTTCGACTTCAAACTACCAAACCTCAACCCTAAATTGCATTTACCAAATTCTTGTAACGAATTAGAGCAATAACCTCACACACATTGCACATTTCAACACATTATCAATGAAACCATTTCATTCCACCAATATATCAAACTTTAACTTCAAACTACCAAACCTAAACCCTAAATCGCATTTACCCCAATCTTGAACCAAATTAAACCAATAACCTCACACAAACACCACATTTCATCATAAATATGAACTAATTATGAAATTGATTGAATGTAATACAAAAATTGGTAGAAATTTCAAATTGTTTAGTTGAGAAAAATACCTCAACTAATTTCAAACAACTGCAGTGGGGGCGGCAGACGGAAGACGGCGGCCGGCAGGGGTGGAAGGTCACCGGCGGCGGCAGCCGGCGGTAGGTGGGCACGGCGGGAAGGTGGCCGGTGGCTGGGTCGGTGTGCGTTGGAAGCGTCGCCTCTCTCTATCTCTCCTATTTGGGTTGAGAAGCAGTAGAATGAAACCAAAGAAATCTGGTTTCATTTTAAGTGGGTGGCGACGGAAGTTTTTTTTTTTTAAATTTTAATTTTTTTTTTGGTGACGGATATTCCGTCGCCATATTTTTTTTTAAAAAATAAATTCAATGGCGACGGAATATTCGTCGCCATATGCTAAATCTGGGGACGGAAATTTTTATCCGTCGCCATATCTGTCGTATAATCTGACTTCTTTCTGAAACTATTTTTCCGTCGCCAAATCTGTCGCTACTTTTTTCCGTCGCTACATTCCGTCGTTATTATGAATTTTTTTAGTAGTGTACCAGTTCCACGGGCTACTGATCAACCCTCTTATGATATGATTATTGGAAATAATTTTAAGAGATTATATTCTCCAAGCACACAGACCGTAAACCAGATAATATTCACAATTAATGGGTACTCAGTTCCTATTGAAAAACTAAGTATGGCTTACATTCATCAGAAAATTGAGTTTACACGCAGCCAGCATGGTGAGAAGGTAATGCCAGTACAACGTGAAGTGGCATTGACAATCTCATTACTCGAATTATCTATTAAAGAACAGATTATCGAACAACAAGAAATATTATGTAAGGAACTCTACTCTGATAATCCACTAAAGTTTTGGAATAACGATAAAACATTTGTTGAAATCACTCTATTAAATCCCAACACTATTATTCGAGTCAAATAAATGGTGTATACCCACCAGGATATCCAAGAATTTGATAAACAAATTAAAGAACTTCTGGACAAAGGATTAATCAAGAATAGCAAATGTCTTCACACCGGTCCTGCTTTCATGGTAAGAAATCATGCAGAAGAGAAAAGAGGAAAAGTTAGAATGGTAATCAATTACAAAAAGCTTAACGATAATACTGTCTTTGGTGGTTATTATATTCCTAACAAAACAGTAATTTTCAACAGAATTCAAGGAGCCTCTTGGTTCTCAAAAATGGATTGCAAAAGTGGATATTGGCAGATAAAATTGGATGAGGAAAGTATTCCTTTAACTATATTTGGTGCCCCACAAGGACAGTATGAATAGATAGTAATACCATTTGGTCTTCAAATTGCACCTTAAATATTCCAAAAGAGAATGGATAATATCTTTAAAGACCTCAATCATTGTTGCTTAGTTTACATCGATGACATCCTTGTATTTTCTAAAACCATAGAACAGCATAAAGATGATGTCTTAGCAATCACCCAGAGATGCTTTGATAATGACATTATACTTGGTAAGAACAAATGCATTTATGCTGAGCAAGAAATTGAGTTTTTAGGTTTAGAGATAAAAGCTGGATAAATCATCCTACAAAAGCATATTCTAGAAAAATAGAAAAATTTCCTGAAAAAGTTGAAGATAGATAGGAAGCAGCTAGAAAGATTCTCAGATGCCTTACCTATGCCTTAGATTTCATTAAAGATTTAGCCAAATTAAGAAAGCCATTGCAGCAAAAACTCAAGAAAGAAGTAAGTTGGACATAGACCACTAATGATACAAAGATTGTTCAAAACTTCAAAAAGATGTGTAAAAATCTTCTTGTCCTTAATTTGCCTAAAGAAGGAGAGATTTAGTTCTTGAAACAAATGCCAGCAATGAGCACTGGAATGCGGTACTCAAAATCAAAGAAGGAGAAAAACTCTATAAGTATTGTAGTGAAAGTTTTAATGAGGCAGAATGCAACTATCTTGCAATGAAAAAAGAAATCCTTGCAGTCATAAGGGGAATTAAAACATTCTTAGTCCTTTTAGCCCCAAAACCTTTTCTTCTTCGATCTGATTGCAAAGGAATACTTGGTTTTGTAAAAAAGAATTTATCAAATATGTAAGCGCAAGGGCGACTCATGCGTTGGCAATTATGGTTTAATCAGTTTTCCTTCTCTATTGAACATATACAGGGATCGAAGAACTCTTTGGCAGACAGTTTAACTCGAGAACTCGCCAATGGTGGTCATCGAAGCCGACCTCCTGCCAGAAAAGGAGGAAATCCTTAATGAGATGCCATTTCTACTAGAACGAGTTACGCCTTTTAGTAAAGTCCTTATTGATAACCTGAAATTCCATATAAAAAGTAGATCATGTTTTGGTCTACTTTCTACTACCTACCTAATAGCCCAAAGATTTTTCCCTTCTAGAGTTACAAATTAATTACCTTTAGTGTCCTTATGATATTCAAGAAAAAATAAGTTCTCATGTTCAAGAAAAATGGTTCAATGAGTGGTATGCAGCCTGCATTGACTTTTATCATCATTATTCCTATGATATTTGGGAGTCTTGGAGTACAACGATCTATTTTTTCGACAGATCTAGAGTTGGTGGTATATGTTTTCCAAAAAATTCATTATCTCCAAATGAACCTGTCTATAAAGCTTGGAAATACGGGATGGTACTTTACTTCACAGAAATCCCAGATCCGAAATTCCCGTTTTTTTCAACCTTAACTAATTTCCAGCAATGTATGTTCATAATGATCCATCCAACGAAAATTTCAGTTCACAGATACCTAACTTTAGAGGTTTATAGCGCTCTAATTAAATATGAAAATGGAAAAAGCCAAACCAGTCTATTATCTTGTTCAAATCGTTGATTGCGACGATCTCAATGATCAACGACTAAATTGGGTTCATGAAAATCCGGTCCATCTAGTTATTGATCCTGCTTTATCGAGGGTCATTGTACTTTTCAACATTTATCATCAATGTTGGGCATTAATTGAATCAGGAAAAACATTAATGCATTGTGGAAACACTACTTTCGTATACGATAATGAATTCAAAGACTACATTAAGATGGAAGGAGCAGTGTTAGAAGATATTTTTGATGATCTCTTTGATGTTGGAGCTGAAAAATTCTTATCAGAAAAAGGGAAAAAATACCTCCTTGAATTATTTGAAGAAGAGGATCCATAGCATCTTAAGCAACTTGATGAAGATTTTGATGATTATCCAGATAATGATAGTCAGGAAGATATAATTGGAGATGAAGGAATGTAGAATGTCAATAATGATGACTAGTCTTGTCATCACTAAAAGATCTGAAAAGTGACTGCCTCATTATTGTATTATTTCGAAAAGTGTTTAGTCTGTAAAATAAAGTGGGTTATGTAGAGTCAGTATGTACTGTAGACATGTGAATAATCTTTATGTACTATAGCCATTAGGGCATTCTATGTACTCCCACCCCCTTTATAAATAGAGAGATCGAGTGCTGAGAAAGGACACGGTCATTTGAGCATTCTTGAGTAGAAGAGAAGTCGGGATTCTACAGTTCTTTATGAGTAAGCATCTCTAATGATCTTAGTTTAGAATCCCTTTTCAACCTTTCCATTGCAATATTTCCATTTTCAAGCTTTCAATAAAAGAAGTTTTCCCGGTAGGGAATGTTATCCAATTGAACCTTATGTCTTAAATATTATAATTTCTTGATTAAAGTCTCACTATCCTTCAAAAATAAGTAAAACTTGATTAGTGACTACGGTCTGAGGTTGAAAACGAAACAGATCTATGCTGTGCTTGATCTAAGGAATGTGGGGTTGAGATTACCAATCTCTGTAAACCGGAAGTTAGAGGAACGCCGGAGTCCAGTGCTGACTACGTTTAGGTAATGGTTAAAACTCTCTAATTAAGCTTTAATTATTTTGCTAAGCATGGTGGGCAGTTAATCACAGAAAATATAATATTTATGATATAAGTAGTAGATTGTGATAATTAGTACCAGTAAAGTCATTATAAGAAGTCTAAACAACAATATAAGCTTAATTTTATTAAAAAGTACCAAAAAGTTAAGTATTTGCGTGTTAAACCTCATTTTGTGCAAAAGTTGCAAATTCAGAAAGTTCAGGGACTAAGTTGCAAAGAAAAATTTTGGCCAGTAACTATTTCGAAAAATATTGTCCCCTATTAATAGTTTACCTAAAATAGTACGTACTTTGGAATACATTCTAAAAACATTGACCCATAATAATTATTTCCATAGAATCAGGATACCCTAGAGTCATAAATTGTTTCCTAAAAGTAAGAGAAAAGCCTCGAGGCAAAGAAAAAATGGTCATAATAGCATAGTCTTCCGCGACAGATGTGAAGTCCTAAGGTAGTTTTAGATCGTTAAAATAATTGAAAAATGAGTACTGATCATAGCATATCATGCAAAATGTAATTTCAATTTGTGTTGGGCACAATTCATGAAAGCATCCATGTTAGTAATTATGAATTGATGAACATTGACAACAAAGCAGTTCACTATTAGTTTCTAATAATCTTTATTTTTTACCATTATATTTTACCCTTTTTTTATTTTAACTATTTTTTCATTTTGTCATTTTTAGGGTTTTGGACTTCTTATACTTAACAATCCAATAGTTATGAAAGTGGAGAAAAATTATCACTATGTAGATTGGATTTGCAAAAGGGAGGCAAAGGATAGGGATGGTTATGAAAAGAATAAAAACAACTTCTTTGACCATGTTCTATTTGATAAATTTGGTAAAAAGAGAATCGTGTTCATCGTGTCATTAGAAAACATGAACATTAATGCTATACTAACAACTTCGAAATAACAAATTCAACTAACTCGTTTGAGCCATACATCAAAAGTCTCTATAGGAGTAGTCATCATGAGATCTATGGAAGGTTGGATAAAATGTTTGAAAAAGGAAACCCAAATGCTTACCAGTGTGAGTATATGGGCAAGATCGAAGGCTAAGGCAGCGTGGGGTTAGTGGGGTCAATTGACCCTCTCCCCATAAAAAAAAAAAACAGTATACGGTAAAATTAAAATAAATGTTTGTAATAAGTAGAAGTTGAGGGGAATGAATGTACATACATGCATGTAGCTTAGTGATAGGCACATGCATGCCCCTTTCATTGGTTGTTGAGATCATGGGTTTGAATAATCTTGCTGGTGTTTTATTTTGATTTTTTTATTTGTTCCTAGCCTCAATTTTTTTTGCACTGTTTTCACTCATGCTCAGGAACTTAGCAATCCCCTCAGGTGTTGTCCCTCAACACATTCCCTCATCCAAAATCCAATTCAACAACACCACCTCTTAGTGTGGGTCTCATTTTCGCGAAGACCCAAAATCCAATTCATTTTAGAAAATTATGCATCTTAACTATAACATTAATAAGACAATGAAAGAAAGAGATGAGAACTTGAGAATTTAGAGCTAAAGACGGATTTTTTTTAAAAGCCAAAAGGAGGATCTATTTTCAGGCATTCTACCAAGAGATACTAGCCCCTAATGTGAAGACTCAAACTTTCCCACTCACATTTGAAGACTAACAATATAAAATTGATGCACTAGAATACATAATAAGAGGTGTACAACGTCCTTATTTCTCTGTCATTTGCTAGGAAATTCATTCTGGAGGTTGACAAATAATATATGGAGCTAAGGGCTCCCCTCCTCCACATGACCCCTTTTTTTACCCTTATTTATTGATATAAACTCAACATATTTGAACTTGTTAGAAGATATTTCACTTGTACTAAACTTATGTAAATCTATTTCTGTTGAATTGCATTTATCTGGATTCTTTTATGTCAAATTGAAGTTGTTTGAAATTAACTAACATACCAACTCCACTTCTTCTTTAACAAGAGTGCAGATCACTCTTTCCCCACTACCTCTTTTATCATTGACATTGTATATTATGTACTATTATTTCCGACCCCTCAGCTCAAAATTCTTAGCTTTGTGACTGGGCGAGATTTATGTCAATATCTTTCTACTAGAAACCAAGTCAGAGCAATCACCACTTCAAGCCCACCAATAGCAATAATTATTTCAAATCAATCCAACAAAACTATGCTCATGCTACGTTTTACAGTGGCAATATTGCACCTGCTACCATAAGTATATATATTTCTTAGTCATTTTCATTACATATTCTCTTTTTAAGGTTTGGAATGATTATGGCCTGCTTAACACTAACTGATCCCGATTATTTGACTAATTTTTAAATCTGGGCTGCACAAGCCATTAGCAAGTACATATTTATGCAAAAGTTAACCGCTGAAAAGGAAGACTGGAAAATCAATACTTGAATTTCACGTTGTGGACTGTGTTAAACACCCGAAGGAAAAGAAAGATTATAAGCACTGAGATGGTTCTGATTGATGACGTTGTCTTCGCTTATCGAATAATCAAAACCCCTTTGATGTTTATGTTCATCGTTTCATTTTTGTTCGTTACCAAATATTAATAAAAATATTATAAACTTGAATTTCACATTTTCCATTTCATTTTTGTTCCTACAATCAGATTCCATCCATGCAGTGATTAAACGGAGTTTTGCTTATAGATTTCGGTATAGAATAGTCGAGGATCGTATATTTTTCTTTACAAATTTTAAGGTCCAAAGAAATAAACATGATTATCATGCGGTTAGTGATAATATAATAATGCTTGGTTTCTTTCAGAATACTATGGTGAAAGCATTACAAGAAGACTGCAGTGATATTCCAAGGCATAGGTTTTATTTTGTTGATTTTGAGAAAGTCTATATTTGTACAAAAAATGACTATATAAACAAGTAATATTGTTAATTTTATATGGATTTATAGCCATAATCTCCCCTCCCCCCACACACATATACACACATACATATATATATAGACACACACACACATGTATATTTATATACATACACATACATACATACATGCATACATGCGTACATACATACGTACATATAGGGTCATGACCGATGACTGAAACAGAAAATGTACTTCCAAGCATTAGCCCTGTAGTATTTTCTACTATGAAATCAGGACAATGATGATGATGAAAGCACCCCGTGTGGTTGTCCCTGGAATCATTTTAAAAAGTTTTAGATTAAAATGTTATAAAACGTTAATTTATAAGCATCTTAGTTTATTTGGTCAACAAGATTATACAAAATGTTATTTGGCTATGTTAATCATATGTTGATTTTGATTTGCTATCCATCTTACGTACAACTGAAATTCACGATCACCATATATGCGAGGATGTACCTCTATACAAATACGTACGATCACATTTTACGTAATCAACTTTATTTAGTTTGCGTGTTTTTAATTATAAAAAATATATTTAACCATCACATGTCGTTATTAGATATGATTGATCGCATAGTAAATGAAGGACAACCTAAAAGCCAAATAGTGCGTGGAAATATAAGCAATGTCAGATTGTTGAGATAGAAGATTTATGATTAGTGGTGGCAATGGGGCAGGTATATGGCGGGTTTAGCCATACCCTCACCCATTTTCAAAATTAATATCCATACTCATATCTATACCCACTGGGTATGGTAAAGTTATACTCATACCCATATCCATTCCCATACTCATACCCACTGTGTATAGCAAGTATGCAGATTTTATTTGGGAACAAATAAACAAAAAATAATTGAACCCATTTTGTACCCATATTTGACATCAAATAGCCAATAGGTCACATTAACACCAAACTTCCAACAACATATCATATCATGCCGAGTACAACTAAAAGTTTGCCAATCAAAGAATTAAATTAGCACTTGATAGTTATAGTTTGTAACAAAGTGTCCCACTATACCCTTGAATGCAATACAACTCAAAGCAACTAGCAAAATATCCAAGTACAAGTAACAAACTACAACTTTAAACAAACGGGTACGGGTTTTTATATTGGGCGGACATGAGGTGGGTATGGGGCAGTATTGATAAAACTGGTATGGGGCTGGTAGGACCTATACCTATATCTATACCCATACCCATACTCGTTTTAGTAATACTCACCCCAATACCCATTTTTTTCCCCATTTTCAGCATCCATACCCATACGCACTGGGGTGAGTTTTGTGAGTTCTAAGCAAGTACAGATTTTTTATTGGCCCTATTTATGATATATAAGTTACATATAAATAGAGTTCAATACACCAAAATTGGCATTTTCATCTTATGGTCCAAATGTCATTTAACCTCGCTTCGTGATTTACCCGAACCCTAATTAAAATTTTTCTATATTTCCCTCCTCGCTAATATCAAATACATCCAACATCTTTAAAGGCATTTAAATTCCATTAAAATCGCAAAACTATTTAGAAGACATTTGTGAGCACAAAGTTAAATTGTTTGCACTAAAATATTAAAACTGTTTAGAAGAGGACAGTGAGCATATAATTAAATTATTTTACTATGATACAACAATGCATAGAACTACAATTTGGGGACTCATTTAGAATTCAAATCATGTTAGTTTGAAACATGGATTATAAACGTACAACCACAAAATAGCTGCAGCAAAATAATCAACCATTTATATACATATATACTTGTAATCTATAATCGCATCCCAAATATGCATACTAATCAATACTAATTAGCTAACAACCAAAACATCAAACGAAGTATAGCACATGTCCGTACAAAGCATGTGATGTACACTAGTAAATCATGAAAATAAAAGAATCAATCCAAAACTCTTTGTTACAAATTATTAAGTTGTACTGGGTTTATAGATTTGGACAATCATAAAGGTAATTTCTTTTACCCTTTTAGGACCCATTCTATATTTCTATGGTCCTTTTTTAAAAAATGAATTTTGTTTGGTCCGAATTGCATCACATCATTGAGCCTATAGTTTCATGTTTACAATATAAGAGTTCGCATTTAGCCAAGGGTTCAAGGCATTTAGCCAACTCTTGAAAATAAACTTTAAGCTGGATGATAATTGCCTAATAGTTAGATGCTTTCACTTCACTCAATCCCCTTACCATATCTATCCACTGCATGTAATTTGTAACATTTTATTGTACCTCTATTGCCTCTCAACCCTAATATCTACCATAACAAAAATATATTGCGAAGAAAAACAAATGTCATCCTACCACTGAATAGTCCCCCTATGTTTGATATTAGCTATAGTAAAGATGTAAGAGATGTAAAGTCTTTCAACAATAGACCATAACTAGATGTGTTGAACAACCAACATAGGTGAATCATTGCTCACGAAAAATGTTGGTTGATCATGTTGATTATAGTATTCGACAATTGACCATAACGAAATGTGTTGATAAACTAGCATAAGTGTTTCATCTCCTCAAACCTCAATTGCTATTACCCCTTCAACATAGGTTTTCCTTCCCTTTAGCCTCAACTACTGCATTCTTACATTGATTAGAATCTTCACTGAGAAGTAACAGTGTATGAGAGTGTAGTTGAGCCTAGACTTGTGAGACTTAGACCTCAACTTGTCAGCTTGTATATGAGCTTGGCCTTAGCTCATGGCTTGTTGAGCTCAGCCAAATTAACCCCAAGCAAGGCTTACTCAAGGCTCATGCTCAAGCTTGATTCGTCAAAGGCTCTGCACTTTTGAGGCTTGCCAACTCACTTACTTGTTTGGGGCTTCTTTTTCCTTGTAAAAATTAAATCTTAGCTAAGACACTTACTAATACTAATATATAAAAATTGAACAAAACCTCCTATTATCAAATATAACGCATGTGCTTGCCATCTCTTTCTTAATGCAAGCAGGATTATCCGTTATATAAAAATAACTAAAGAATACAAACCACGAGTTTCAAAACTAGCTATATCTCAATAAGTTTATAAAAGATAATAACATTGACTATAGAGTAAAAAATAAAAAATAAAATTTTGCATTATGTAGGCAAATTTTACCAACCGTGGAGTTCGTGAATTCTACACCTCTGCTAATGAAAGGTTTGTTAATTAGCTTAACTAGGGTGTACCCTAAAAAACTTTGACCCATTTATTATGTCAATCATTGTAGTTCACTATAAACTTTTATTTTTTTCGTTAGCTGACATAAGATTGGTCATCATAACATTAAGTTTATTGATAATTACATTAGAACACTACGATATGTCCACCGTGAGAATTCAATTTGTTTATTATATATTATAGGGTTGTGCTTTATGAAAACTTCAATTTGTTTGTGGAATTGCCAAAGGCTGCTTATTGTCGAATTTGTTTTGTTTGTTAGGTTAGGAGGTATTGTTTGCTGTCAAATTGCAAGCAAGAAGAAATAGGGTTAGGAGAGAGAAGAAGATGTATAGTGGTGAATTAGGTATTTTGAATGAAGTTCCGGTGGTACAAATGTATAATTTCAGCTCCAACAGGCCTGTCGATGAATTGTGGGAAAATAAGTAGGAAGGCGACGAGATAGACAAAAAGAATAATAGGGATAATTAAAAGTTTCGGAGGTTGACGACTATGCAAATGACACCTTCCTTACTGAGATTATATGAGCATCACTTGAACCAAAATAAGTTATTCGTATTAGACAAGTGTGTACAATTACAGGGGGAATGTCTAGTACAATACTTCAAAAACCGCTTTATTCACTAGTGGCAACAAATTGCAGAAGAAGAACAAGCATAATTATATGAGAAATAACGAGGGCTACCGCTTACTAGAGAGGCAAGAGAAAAGAGAGGTTAGAGGAAGTTTGGGGAGTAGATCTGTTGTGCTTGCCTAAAAATATTTTTTAGGATTATTTGCTAGGGGAAAAATTATGAATACATGTTTAATTATTGTCACATGACCTATGAGTATATATATACCATAGGGTGTACAATGTATACATTGGTATGTATCACTCTAAGTTTTCTTACCTCATGTGTCTATGTTATTCTTAAGAGTATACATACCCAAAATCATGATATTGGGATTAAATTAGTAACCACTCTTTGAGGAAAAAACAAATAAAAGATTAAGCAAAAAACATGGTAGAATGTCCAAGATGAAAATTGTGTAGTTCGATTATGATTTTTCATCAATATATCATCCCTAATTGCATTAACCCTGCTAGTCAAGTATTGGTTAGGAAGTATTGATTAGGAGGTGCCAACAATTGAAAAAGTGATCAGAGTATATATCACACTCCAATACATCATCCTCGAAGGTGATAGGGAAACATATAGTCATAACTTTGGTCAACCACAATATAACAAACAATTAAATGTAATTGTCCAATCCCTTGATGAATTGCTGCTTTTGAGAAATAATTGCAAACACATATATGGATCAGCGATAAAGATGAACGTGAAAGACATCGACAAGCACTGATTGAGCGTAATTGGAACCATTATGGAGGCAAATTACAATGCCATGATATGTTGTGAAAAGCGGTCT
>JACYFF010031957.1:98060390-98096681 GCA_017589665.1 Selenicereus undatus
TACAGAATTTATACCATATATACGCATTTTGGTATTTAGGAAAAATAGAAAAAAAGTCTAGTTGATGGAGATCGTTATAAACCTTAGTTAGTAACGCAAATTAGTGTTTACCGCGATTTCATTACAGAAATTTACCATAGATTACATTGTATAATATTTGACAAAAACAGAAGAGGAATTAAAGCCTTGGATACAATTATTATCACACTAACCTAATTACATCTCATAATGAACATTTAATATTTGTGAACATGTAGAAGGTTATGTAATTGTTGATCAATTACATCAATCCAAGTTCCCCTGCCCCAAAAAAAGGTTTAGCTACACTAACTTGCACAGTCAGGTGGAGGGGGGAAGATTCATAAGGCATAATTTGATGCCATAATTAAGTTTAAAAAATAATCATGTTGTCAGCGAAATGTGAATTTAGGAAATAAAGCCCAATTTAGGGATTTGAACACCAGATAGTCCGAATAAATCCAAAAAGCATATAATAACACAAATTCGTATATGCCAAGTTAGAGTATGAAGTGTTGAAGAACTCACAAAGATATTAACCTCTATAAAAAAAAAGTGCAAAGATATTAACCCATATATACTGATTATTACTAAATTTAGAAGGTACTAATTTGTAAGAATTGAAAATCAAATAATCCAAAATTATCAACACTATCCACAAAATCCATTTTAATTGGTTTACTTCGCAAAGCTTCAATTCTGTGACTAAGCATATCATGGTTTCAAACTTGATGATAGTAAGTGGCCATTGTAGAGAGGAGTTTGTGAGGATGATTGTGGAAATTTTTAATATCCTCTTTTTACAACGCCCCCCTCCCCCAAAAAACCCCACCAAAAAGGTGAAAAAAATAGGAATAACTAAGAAACTTTTTTAATTAACAAATAAAAAACCCTAGCCGTTTTGTCCTCATTAATGAATATGGAACAAACCGCTTTGCATCCTATGGATATGAGGAGGGTGGAGACTCTTATAGAAGTTGAAGAATGCTGCAATTAATTTTGATTATGAAATGTTGAAGAACTCACAAATATATTAACCTCTATTAAAAAAAGCGCAAGGATATTAACCAAGAACTGATTATTACTAAATTTAGAACATACTAATTTGTAAAAATTCAAAATCAAATAATCAAAAATTACTAATACTATCCACAAAATCTATTTTAATTGGTTTAGTTTGCAAAACTTCAATTATGTGAGCAACCATATCATGGTTTCAATTCAAACTTGATGACAATAAGTGGTCATTGTGGAGAGGAGTTTGCGATAATGATTGTGGAAATTTTTAGTGTTCCCTTTTAACAACCCTCCCCCTCCCCCCAAAACCCCACCAAAAAGCCGAAATAAATAGGAATAACTAAGAAACTTTTTAATAAAAAATTAAAAAAACCATAACCATTTTGTACTCATTAATAAATATGGAACAAACCGCTTTGTGTCTTGTGAGTATGAGGAGGGTGGAGATTCATATAGAAGTAGAAGAATGCTGCAGATTGCAATTAATTTCATATTAAGAGAACCGTGAATTGTTGAACTGTGGGAAGTCATTACAAAAAAAAGTCTCAATAATGACATAATCAGCGACGGAAAAGGCTAGAATAACGACGGAATTTTGATTTCAACGACGAAATTGACAACGAAAAAGGCCTATCTGTTTTTCACTTGTCGCTAAGTACCTAGCGACGGAGTTCTGAATTTCGTTGCCATTAACGACGGAACCAATGACGGACCCAGCAACAGGCTGATTTTTGGAGGGGATAAAAAGGAGGGGAAGTCAGCCACGGATGTTCAATCCGTTGCCATTAGCGATGGAAACAAATACAGAATTTTCGTTGCTAATGGCGATGGACAGATCATTCCGTCGCTGACTTCTGAGTTAAAAAAAATAAAAACCTTTGATTTCGTTGCCAATCCGTCGATATTTTTGTAATTTTTTAAAAACAAAATGTTTGTTTTTGGTTGTACCCCTCAGTACATACATTTAAATTCTTGCAAGAAATTTACAAAGAGTATTCACTCCATGAACATCCAATGACTTCGAGTATGATTTCATTCGAAGCATTCTCAATAATTTTCAAACCACAAACAGGTGAAATATCACATACAAAGCAAAATAGTTTCTAATTACACTTAACAACAAATCCAACACTTGAAACCAACTGTTTCCAATACGCAAACCACAAATTCCAAACAAAGGGTATATATCACAAACTGCAAATCTCAAACAAACCACAAGTTTTTAGTTAATCCAAATGAAATTAAGTACGAAGAAGAGGGAGAAGCAAGCACCAAGAGGAGGGTAATTAAGTAAGCACCAAGAGAAAGGAGAAGCAAGCAACAAGTCGTCGTGAGAAGCACCAAGAAGCAAAGAGGAGAACCACCAACTGGGGAAAGCTGCAAGCTACTCAATCACCAAGGTGAGGATCATCATCCTCTTGATCCTCATCCTCATCCTCATTATGTTGTGGATGATGGGCAAAGGGTGGTTGAGATCTCGAGCCAGAACATTATTGCATTTGAGAAAAAGATTGCAATCGTTAATCGATGCTCATCATTTGCTGGCTCAGTTGTTGGTTGCTTTGGGTGAGCATTTTGTTGGATTCCTCTAGTTGCTTACATTTATCGATAAGGTACTGGTAATTTTTAGCTTTTGAAGTTAGCTCACCCTCCAAGTTGGTTACTACACCCCTTAAATCATTTAGCTCTTGTTGCAATGGTATATAACATGTACCTGCTGATAGCCATTTATGTGAAGTATGCATTAGTATATCAATAAATAAACTTATCGTATAATCATGTTCCTGGAAACTTTAATATTAAAATTGTACCTGCTCGTTGAGTGGGACTGAAGTAATCGGATTCTCTAATGTTGACAGTCTCATGCCAATGCCATAAATACGACCTTTTTTGTTCTTGTACATCTTCACCGATTCATTTGGCTTTGGAAATGTTTGGGATGGATCTTGAGAATTGCCATCCCTGGTCCCCTGAGAGTTGATTGTATTTCGAAATTCTCGTTCAAAGGATTCCTACATTATCACAACATATGCAAAAGATCATATATGTTAAAGTTAATGAAATTAAAGTATACAAGTCCAGTTTGAACTACTAATGAAGATTGAGAATTAAGAATAGCTTACATATGTTTGTCGTGATTTCTAATCAACCCAAGGGTCATCTTCTTTGCCATGGAGTTTGTGAGTGCGGCTGCATAATTCAACAATTGTGGATCCGTCCCAAGTTGTTTCCTCTACGTGCCAGACAACATTATATGAAAACCACATTCAAAGTTGCGTAAAGTACTGAAATTAAAGAAATACATAGTAAAGTTTGTCACCAAATGCCACCTATGCTCATACATGGGGATCAAGCCACAGGTGTGGAGAGACGGGTCACCACTTTCTGGAGTACCTAATCAATTCTTTTGAGCTATTTCATGTAATTTCTTGCATGCTTCGTTTGCCCAGTATTGTTGAAGTCCCTCCCATTGAACATCACCTAGTCAAATAGGCTTCTTGTTGTGCTTTTGTGCTTTGCCAAGGAAGTCTCTCAAGCATTCATTGCCTCTGTTTTCAAAAAATTTTCTTATACGGTCCTCATAGATCGGATCCCAAATAAACCACTTCTGTAGTTACAAAGACAACGAACACATTAAATAATACAATGGTAATTTATCAGCTTCACATAAAGTGCTAATATGTAGTGACTTTAGTTACCTTGAACTCTTCAAACCATAAATCTCGTACAGGTTTGGACACTTTACCCCAGGTAGGCCAACCTTCATCATATTTTCTTTGAAATGTAAGAGAAATCCTACTAATAGCACCTTCATTTGGGAGAAACCTAATTGAACAAAACACATCAAATTGATTAGTTGTTAAGCAAAATACTTGAAGTTCAAATCATATAACAATTGAAGACTTACCCGTTATCATTTGGCTTAATATCACTCTTCATTCAAGTGCTCCCATGACTAGATTGTGCTTCGCTTTCTCCAGTTGCAATGTTTTCTTGGGACTGGTTTGATTTAGGGTCAATGGGTTAGGGAGTAGGGTGAATAGGCCTGAGAAAAGGGGGGGTTCGATGAAATGTTATATGTAAATTGATTGTACATGGTTGCCTGGTTGGGAATATATGAAGTCTGCTGTTGGAAAGCCTCAAATTGATATGGAATTGGTCCTGAAAGACCCGGTATGTAAGCAACCGTTGTTACTCCTGGCTGAAATATGGTTTGAGGTACCTGGGGGAAGGTTCATCGACGTCCATTGCAGTAGGATCTGCGGCGGAGATCTTACGCCCTCGTCCTCTGCCTCGAGCAGAGGACTTACCTCGACGAGAAGTGGAGCCTATACCTGAAATAGTTGACAACAAATGCAAGTATAAATATAAAACAATTGCACTTATCAACCGTTTATTTTCAAAATAACAAGTAGGTAATAGATATTTTCAAAATTCATTCATACAATAAAAGTAAAGTCACAACCAAATATTTTTCCGAGTATTGAAATACATAACAATAATTTATAAGCACTCAATCATCTGCATCATCATCATCGTCAACGTCATCGTCATTGTCATCATCATCATATAAATGCATATTTTCCTCTACTTCATCTGTTTCGTTCCCGTCATCCCACTCAGCATCTTCATCACCCTCTTCCTCATCAATGTCCTCATTAACCTAAATAAATGATAAACCCATTTCATCATCAACCTCTTACGGTGGTGTACTTTCATCCACTAATGATGAAGGGATAACATCATTCATAGGTTCAACGAGTGTCGTCATGCCTCGTTTGTTAGTAAGCAGTAGGTAGAGTGTATTGCTTATCCACTCTCGCCCTTGATTTGGTTGGTATGAAAAAAAGTCAATTGGCCCTATCCCTAGAGCGATCTAGATGTGGCATAAAGTATACGTGTGATGCAGTGTTTGGGAAAATAAATGGGCTATACTTTAGGCACCTCCTTGTGCGATGTATCTCAATAAGTTTACTTAGTTTATGAGATCGTGTCCCATGATTCAATATGGGATCAAACCACTCACAACTGAATAGCAAACATCTTCTAAGTGGCTCGCCTACATACTCAATTTACAAAATATCCTTAATTACGTCATAATAATCATTTTCAATATCGCATTCTCTCGTGCCACATGTACCAACACCACAATTATATGTTTTCTTCCCGACACTGTGAGCTTTTGTGTAAAAGTTAAATCCATTAACTCTATATACTGTCCACGTTGACACATACCGATTAGGCTTCGCAGCCAATTGTGTCAAATAACAATATTTGTGGGTGTCAAATAGTTGAATGCAATACACCTAAGGTGACATAAGATGTGGTTTTAGTTAATACAATACATCAAATTATTCTGTGAAAGTTATCAAGGAATAAGTTATATTACTTACATTTTGACTAAACCAATCTGTAAAAAGATTTTCGATAATGGTGTCAACATCAGCTTCGTTGACATTGGGACGTGCAGTTCATACTTGTTCTATGAAAATTATATTACTTTTTTTAAAGGTGGTAAATAAACTAGTGTTCCGAATGATAAACTCAACAAAAACTTATGGTAGCACGCACCCAATATAAGGTTTAACTTCATCACAATTTAACAACACGTAAAGATAGGCAATAATATATTCAGCATCTGTGAGATACCTTGATCTTTCCCTACCAATAGCGGCCCCTTGTGGTTCAAACATAGATAGAGTTGGGAAATGATTATTATATTCATCGTCATCCTCGTTTCTCCAGCATCAAGTGCGTATAAAGGGCACATTAGAGCTGAAGTAATAAGATGCGAAGAATGTCCTTTTAGCTTCTAGGTAAGATTCTGTAATTGAACCTTTCAGGACACGCTTGTCGTTTTATCTTTTTCTTCAATCGCCAAAGTACCTAACAAATTTATAAGTTATTAGACTTGTAAGTGATTTCACAGACAAAAATTGAGATAAGTTTTCATCAAACACAGTCTATTTTACCTCTCAAATAGATATATCTATCGCTATTGTACAGGACCACCAAGTTGTCCCTCTTCAGCCAAATGCACTGGCAAGTACTCCATTACATTGAAGAAGCCAGGAGGAAAAATCATCTCCAATTTACAGAGAGTGATGGCAATGTTCCAGCGCATTTCCTCAAGCGCATCCTGTTGCAATGTTGTTGAGCACAAGTTCTTGAAAAACTGACTTTTCTCAATGAGAGGTTTCAACACATCATCTGGGAGCGCACCAAATGCAATGGATAAAAGAGTCTCCATGAACACATGAAAATATGACTTTTGATGTTGTTGAACTTTGCATCATTAGGGTCCACGATATTCCTCAAATTGGATCAATATCCATCAGGCATTTGAAGCTCCTTTGTCCATTCACACAACTCTCGTTGTTTATCTATAGGAAGAATGAACTTCGCTTTTAGTTTAGTCGTCTTGCCACTAGGGGCTGGCTGCAAATGTAATTCTTCTCTATCACATATATCTGCAATATCCATTCTTGATTTGACATTGCCCTTTGTTTTTTCATGAACATCAATAATAGTGTTAATGATGCTTTCGAAGAAGTTCTTCTCTATGTGCATCATATCCAAATTATGGAGGAGCAATTGGTGTTACCAGTAAGACAACTCCCAGAATATGCTCTTCTTCGTTCAGTTGTGCTCATTTTCCTTAAATCTTGGTATAATAAAGTTACCGTTTGTAGTTATCATTGGATAATCTTCCACCTCGGCATAAAGTTCTTTCCCAAATGCGTGGCGAGTAGAACACCTTGTAACTATTCTACATTTTCTAAATGTTGTTCTGTTTCTTCTAAACGCATGATTCCTTCGTAGAAAACACCGACGATAATCAAACCATGAGAATTTACCTCCATTCTTCAGTCTCAAAGCCTTTTGTTGTTGATAAATACATAACATGCCAATTGCCCATTAGTACTCCACCCATACAACATTCCATATGCTGAGAAATCATTGATGGTCCCCATAAGTGCATCTTTCATCTGAAATGTCTGCCCGGTAGAAATGTCATATGTTTCAATTCCAACATTCCATATGTAACAGCCCCAACCCAATGAGGAGCCACACCGTCGGGATTTCTAAAGCAAATCTGGAAGGTTGTTGAAGCTAAGTGAGGTCATTAGCATTTAGATAAATGTCTTGGAACAAAACTATAAGAGTTTCCCCTATTTTTGCAACATTTTATGGTTTTAGCTTGGCTAAGAGTACTTGTAAACTGATAATAGAGTAAAACAAGACAAAAGAGTGACTAGATTCACCGCCTCGGGCCACCCGCCCGGGTAACTAACAATCAAACCACCTAAACATAAGGGTTATAACAATTTATACACAGGCACAGAGCCAACTATATGCATACACATTCAACAATGGGCTTAAACCTTTACAAATTTGATAAGCATCGAGCACTTCACAGCAGTTATACAATAGAGACTTGGCAAAAAGACTCCTGATAGGTTGGCATCAAATAACTTCCAAAATGTCCTTTATACCTACTTAAACTAGACCTGGAAAAGGGAATAAGTAAAGGGATGAGCTACCACACGCTCAGTGAGAATTCCTCAACTCCTTCAAACCAAAACCGTTTGCAGGCAATAATGATAAGTAGCAATCACACACATTTGTATATATTTACTATCATATTATGCAATCATAGTCCCCAAGGAAGGATTATCACCCATAAACATCATACTAGCCGTCGAACTCATTTCTAGGCCCTTAATGGCCAAACTTCCCTACTAACGAACATTGAGGCACATAAACGAGTAAGCAACAAGAATTGAGTAAGATGCTTTCAAACACACATTTGAAAACGCAATGACTCGTGATATGTTCCAAGAATAGTTTACAAATCACACTAGCCTCTTCAAGGCTTATATTCTTTCTAAAAGTTCCTGAAATACCCACATTGGTAATAATTCAAATCATTTTCTCATTATCACAAAAACATCTTCTCTTTTAGGCATAAGATCTCATCATGTGCTAGCTAGGGGAGATCTACACTCGCCCTATGTGAGGTCGTCACTCACAACTCACGTTATCCTTGGGGTATACGTAACATAACATTTGGCCAAAACGCATCTCAGTAAAGTAACTCTAACTTCGATATTATCCTCTGTGGGGGCAACAGCTCATGCCTTATCCTGCATGCTGCCCCCCTCTAGGTTTTATCGCGCGTCACATATCATCGAATCTTATCTTTGAGGGAAACAACTCACGCCTTGTGTGTGTGTGTGTGTGTGTGTGTGTGTGTGTGTGTGTGTGTGTGTACACACACACTTTGTTATTCAAATAATAGAAAATTACTGCTCTCTTTTAACGTATTCTGTTAATATATTTTTCATATTTATATCTAATTCAAAGCATATTTTTTTATTTGAAAGTTATTTATATACTAATATTCTAGCACTTTTCATGGTATAACTAAACTGTTGATAATAAGTTATGTATTTCAGTGGTCACTTTATTTGATTGCGTTTATAATTTTTCATCGAAGTAGCCGCATATTTAACTCTATGCAGCAATTTGATTTTTTAGTTATATCTGTCAAATTAGCCGCATATCCAATTCTATGTAGCTATCAACATTGACATTACTTTTAAATTAAATTTCAAATTCCATTATTGATTTTGTATTTTAAAATCTTTTTTCTTCAAAATTAATTGTAGCAAATTGATTTTTTCCATTGTATGAACATTGTCCACTTTGACCATGACATAAAAGAAGTCTTAAGTAAACAAACACTCTCTTCGATAAAATTATTATTAGTTAAATTTTTATATTTCTCATAAAAAGTTAACTATAGTAATATGATTTCTTTCGTTGTCCACTTTTACTATAGCACATAGCTAGAGTCCTAGAGTAATTGAATACTCTCTTTGATATAATTAATATTAGCTAAATTTCTATATTTCTCATATAACTCTCCTACTAATTATTATGTACAACATCTAAATGGATACTTCATATCATACCATGCAATCATTATGTAGGGTGGTT
The DNA here is from genome assembly GCA_017589665.1 of Selenicereus undatus. NCBI lineage: Eukaryota > Viridiplantae > Streptophyta > Magnoliopsida > Caryophyllales > Cactaceae > Selenicereus > Selenicereus undatus. The sequence continues at coordinate 98,069,430 of JACYFF010031957.1, forward strand.
ACAGCCTGCTTCTTTTGATTAGAATTTAGTATTGTATTAAATATTCTACACTTCATACCAAAACCATTGCGTAACTATAGCTACTTCTTTTAACTATATTTAACTCCTATTTCATTAAATAGTCTATGTCCAAGCTGGCATGTTTAATCATAGTATTAGCAAAACCGAAAATAATATAATGCAATCATCAAATTATTGAATGTCAATGATATAGGGGAAGCAACTCCCTCTTAGGTCGTTACGTCTTAGCATTGAGACAAATGTTAGGTCAAATTATGGTGTGCCAAGAATTGATGCCAGAAAATAGTACTATAGTGCTCGTGTCTGCCAAGTCCCAAAGGCCTTAAGCCTTCAACTACGACACAGCAAGGAACCAAAACACCAGCCCCGCAAAAAAAAAAAAAAAAAAAACAAAGAAAAGGGACAACCCAACCAAAAATACTACAATCATCATCAAAGTTGAAGCCACACTCAATATCCCCGGAAAGAAACAGTGTAGTGTAAATCATCAACTTGGAGCTGTAGCTGGAATATCATATACCACTGTAATTTATTAAAAGTTACATCTGCTACGATAATGCATTCTTAAACAGTAATTCACCGTGAACCTCTCTAAAGGCAAGCCATATCTACTTTCTATCTTGCTGTAATGAAAATGATCTACTTGGCCCTGCAGAAAAAGAACAGCCACTATTAGCATCAGCTGTCATGATTAGTATTAAACAAAAGACTAGAACAGTCCTAGGTTCACAGGATTATGAAACATATGCGAGTGACCACGAGTATAACACGCTCCCATATAGATGCCAGCAAAGCCTCACTGAGAATCTGTACAGGGCATGATTACAGGGTTATGAAACAAATGCGAGTGAGCAAAAGTATAACATGCTCCAAAATGTACCCCTTTGCAGGGTTAGGGAACATATTTGAGCAAGCACAATTATAACAAGCTCCCATATAGAACCACTCAAATTACAAAACACGACTTCTAGGTGCCACCAGAACTGACAAACACTAACATGCGTGCTTTTACTTAACCACAAATTTCACCATGAGAAATACTGGTATGGGGAACATCTTATGGAAAACCTCGCTAACTTCAATAATACTCGACTTCTCAAAATCAAGGGGTACATACACAACCATGTATACGAGCACAAGAAATGGGATTCTTTAATTAGTTGGCGGATAATGCAATTACTTAAAGCATACTCACCCCAGGATTGATGTCTTTGGTTGGAAAATTTCTCCCAAGCCTTCATAATTCAGTATGTTACATATTACCAGATATCTATGTTACCATATCTCAGCAGAGATGGAGTATAGTAGTGGTAATTCACTCGTAGTATTAATAGTAACAAAAGCAACATCATAAAAACTAATGGCCTTTTCCCTTCACACATCACATCTCAGTAACTAAGGACATGTCATCAACTTCAACAATGCTTTTCCTCTGTTAGGTTGACATGATATGTCATTGTCAGCATTTCCAGCCACTGCTACTAACAGACCTACCTTGACACCCAAAGGAAGGCTATTCAATTGGAGGTTGAACCACCGTTGTACGTTTATGTCATACCGGTCAACAGAATACAAGATAGGTCATTGCACACAGACTCCAAAGAACCAGCTTAATGTGTGAAACTCTAAAGTGAAATAATCACGTACCATCCCAGGAATTCAGTTCACTGCCCGTGGATGCAACTAATTCTTTAACAATGCATGAAGTGTGGACTGCACAAAGATGGAAAAGGATGGCACAAGAATGAATATGATACCAAGATTTGGAGAAGTGGTAACAATACATCACCTCGTAATATACGAATCATCGATTGTATTGACAACTATTTCATCACCAGACACGATGAAAGGAGGTGCCTATATTAATCAGAAAAAAGGAATTATTAGTAGAAAATTTCAGAATACTTGGTAAACTATAAAACTACATTGCAATAATGCTCGTGCGGTGCCCATAAAACAAGCACAGATGAGTAAACCAGAACAGATCATTAAACAGACTATGAGATAGTGTGTGTTTTATTGCCCAGTACAGGTGCCTCAACAATGAGTCACAGTTACAAAACAGGACAGGAACAAACCAGCAAGTTCAGCCAAAGTTAAAAGGGAACCTTGCCATGGATCAATCTAAATATACCCATTAGCCATCTATGTAATGAGCCTATTAGACCTGTCAAGCCGTTTTTTCCCTGCACTTCCTTGAGCAAAACATAGTATCCAGGGCAGTATCCCATTAAATCTGACCCTCAATCGATGGCTTGACTAACGAGTGTCATAAGATGGAGGTTTAAAATCTCACCCGGACAGCCCCATGAGTAGGGGAGTAGTAAAATCGTGCAGCTTGCTAACAACAATTTTTGTAAGACTGCCGCTGTCTCCTCAAAGTTCAAGCATGTTTCGTTATGTACAGTATAGCAACATAAGCCTTATTCAAACACCCCAAATCTAGTCTAACTTGGCAGTTGATACAGACGCCGTAAGGCCAACTGCAACTAAAGTAACCAAATCACTTAAACTGGCATTCATTCAGCAGAAAATAACTTGATTTCCGCTATATATTTAGCAAATTAAGATTGAGAGTACACGTACACACATTTATAATAGGAAAACTGTCAAGCACTACTTACAAGAACAGCAAGGCCATTGTCAAGCAAGACCTTCTTATACCTGTTCAGAAAGCCAAAAGAAGAAACACAGTCAGAGCTTCAGAGGATGGAACAAAGAGCAAATGTAAGTTTGTAGGGGAACAGCTGGTAAAACAAGACCCTCTTTTTCATTAGATCTTGATCAAACTCAAGTTCAACCCCCCGCCCCCAAAAAAATCTCTCTTTTTCTTTTTAAAAAAGAAAAAATTGAAAGATTCCAATCCAAGTATGCCCAGTCTTCAATTTACGAATATGAAGGCTTATATCCTAAAAAGAGAAGTGCAGAAGTAACCAGTGAACGAGTAAAGAATAATGATGCCGAAAAGGGAGACAAACATATTCAGCCTCTTTTTCATCATAGACTCATAATGTCAACATTGGGATCAATCAATTCTCTATCTTTAAGTACACCAAATTGACAAAATTTTTTGGTTTACCTTTCCTAACCGGAATAACCACAGAAAAAATAAATACAGAACAAGCAAAGATGATAGGTAGAATACATACTGAGGATTCACAGAGAGTCCCTTCATAGGGGTTTGTGCTTCAACAACCTTACACGTAACACGATGCGGGACTGACGCAGACATCGGTCTCTCATCAAAATACTGTACTGTCACAGTCATATCATCTGCATCATTATTTGGAAAGTAAATTATGAAATCAACAAAAACAATGAATGGTTCACCCCACCCCCGGTTGATGAGATCATTCACAGCAGTTAATATCTTACGATAAAGTTATACTTGCTTTCTTATTCAGATTTATTTCATTTGGGGAAAAAAAACCACATTTTCTACCAGTAACACGGCTATAAGTCAAGATATTCGGTGATAACTAATAACAGAGCTTTTGAATATAAAAATCCTAAAAATGAACATAGTATTGAAATACTACCAAAGTTCACCAACCTTTTAGGTATACAGCAGCCTTTCCAAATAATTCCTTTGGCACTTCTATTTGATCAAATGTTTCTGGGCTGACAAACAAAGATACCATAACAAGGTTAGGGGCATTCAGCTGCTGACCATAGTTGGTGGCTTATATCAAGAATAAACAAGGACCAAACACATAACAACCCCCTCATCCCAGTCAAAACTAGGTACAAAGAGGAGGGGAATAAAAAGGAACTCACTCTGTTAACACTACCGTATCCACCTCCGAGTATAAATACTTGAGAGACTTTTCTTCAACAAATATTCCTGCAACAAATCCACTATTGGAATCATTCTTCAATGGTTGAACATGCAAAATTGTATTTCTCAATGGGAATACAAGGAAACAGCAGTTAAAAGAATTCAGCATGGACCAAAAATTTAAGAAAATCCAAAATGTTCAAGATTTTGAAGCTTCAAATTTGCAACAGTTTCCACAAAAAGATAAAAGCCCAACAACAATTAACCATCTAAGTCAACAGGTATTGGAATGTATGGAATACATGCCGCTGCAGTCAGTGAAGTTAGACTTAGACTGCCAAAATCATTTTGGAGGGCAAAAGACCAAGATAAATTTAACAGTTCACTGGGATGAGAATATAGAAAAGGAATTAGACATGCTTCTGGTTGTCAAGTCTTTCCAAAACATGCTTCTTCCTAATTTTGAAGTCTGCCACATCAAGTCCCTAAGGACAGAAGAATGCATGTCTTCACTTGTCTGTACCCAAATTACTCAAGTTCACGCGTGGTATGTCGGACACAGGTATATATGTCCATGTGTCTTAACTCGTCTTGAGGAAAGTCATAAGACAAGATGCATATCCTACTCTAGGAGACAAGTACAGGGACACAACTTTTTTCCCCACCAAGGGCAGGAGGGTGTCAATTATTTGCTTTTATATTTTTGGGTACACCCTTTAGCAGTAAAGAATCTCAATTCTACATTTATTATGAAGTGGATTCTTACAATTAGGCTCCTCGCTAACAGGTCTGGCCAAAACACTAAAATACATGGCCAAATACCCCTTGCCCAAATGCATTATTTATTGACTTTATTCTCATTTATCGTAAACCCAGATTTCTAGTCTGCTGGTGTTGCTTCCCCCCTAACTTTGTAAAATAGCCCCCCCCCCCCCCCCCAAAAAAAAAATCTCCCGTAATCATGTTACCATATTCGAAGCATCCAACTCATCAATAAGATAATTAGCATCCCATCAATACCACTTATCATGATTATCTACCTTGAAGGAGCAACCAACCTTGTCCTCCACTTCTTCTCAGTTTCATTAGATTTTTCTCCTTTGCTTTGTCAGCACATACTTTTTTTTTATCAGGAAAAAAGAAATTATATTAACAAAAGAATGGATGCAAAGATAGCATCGTACAATTAGCTATGTACAGCCCAAGTGCATCAAATCCACAAAATCTAAGAGATCTAGAGGAGAGTTGCAAACGTTCCCTTTGTCCCAAAAATAGAGTGCCTTGATAAAATAATCTTTAAAACATTGAAGTGGCATCTCCTCATCCTCAAAGACTCTTCTATTCCTCTCACGCCAAATGCTCCAAAAAATTGCATGAGGAAATAATCTTGCAATCTTCACCTTCGCTTTTCTACCAAAAGAGCCCTCCCATGCATAGAGATGTTCCAAAATAGATTTGGACATGACCCAAGAAACTCCCAGGCAACTGAAAGTTAGATCCCAAAGAGCTCTTGCAACCGGACAATGAAGCAATAAGTGTGCCACCGATTCTGCAGTAGCTTTGCATAATGGGCACCCATTCACCAAGATCTTACCCCTCTTTTGCAAATTATCAAACGTCAAAATACTGTGATGGGTAGCCTCCCAAACAAAAAAGGACACTCTAAAAGGAGCCAGAGAACTCCAAATGAGCTTCCAAGGAAAAGGCCTTCCCCGTAAATGCCAAGAAGCAGAAGGCACAGAGGCAAGTCTCAAATAGTAGGACTTCACCGTGAAGCTCCCTTTGGGGTTGAGATCCCATTTGACTAAATCAAGAGGGGATTGCCTGATGAGCATCCCATTCAGCTTCCTTAGAAAGCTTAAAAGGGAGGCGACATCCACTAAGGCATCTCGAGTAAAAATAGGTGACCAAATGCACGAACCCGACACATTATCGCAATACTCAGCCACAGTAACGTCTTTATTCTCCGCTAGCGCAAAAAGAGAAGGGAAAAGGTCCCTCAACGGGGCACCTTCACACCATCGGTCATGCCAAAACAAAATGGTAGAGCCACTACCCACTTCAAAAGATAGATGAGAGACAAATGTATCCCATCCTTTACAAATAAATCTCCACAGGCTAACCCCATAGGGGCCGTTTGGTCTAGACGGAAACCACCCACGTCTCTCCTCCTCATACTTTGAACATATCACCCTCCTCCAAAGGTTGGACTTCTCATTCATGAATCTCCATAGCCACTTGCCCACCAATGCCTCATTAAAGAGTTTTAGGTCTCTGACTCCCAACCCTCCTTCTGATACGGAAAGCTTAACAATGTCCCATCTCACCAGATGATACTTGAAATTGCCACCAAAAGATCCCCAAAGAAACTTCCTTTGAATGGCTTCCAACTTGGCCGCCACAGAAGCCGGAATAGGAAAAAGAGACAGGTAGTAAGTAGGGATGCTAGAGAGGACACTACGGGTGAGAGTGAGTCTCCCACCTTTGGAAAGATAGTTGGCTCTCAATCCAGAGAGCTTTTTCTCAAATCTTTCCACTATTGGCTCCCAAATAGATTTATCTTTGAATTTTGCTCCTAGAGGAAGACCAAGATAGTAGGTAGGAAAAGAATCCACTCAACACCCTAACACACCTGCTAGCAAATGGATATTGTCCACCTGACCCACCGGCAAGATAGAGCTCTTAGCCAAGTTGCCCCGAAGCCCCGACACTGTCTCAAACCATATGAGGATACAACGCAAATTCACCATCTGTTCACAATCATTGTCACAAAAAATGATTGTATCATCGGCAAAGAGAAGATGGGATACATTAATGATAGTTCCGTTCCTTCGTCCCACTGAAAACCCAGAAAGGAGGCCAGTTGAAGTGGTTGCATGCAACATTCTCGTGAAAACCTCCATGACCAACAAAAAAAGGAGAGGAGAGATAGGATCCCCTTGTCGAAGTCCTCTAGACGCTGAAAAAAACTCTGTAGGGGAGCCATTGACAAGAACTGCAAAGGAGGCCGAAGATATACAATGACGAATCCAAGAGATCCACCTCTCCCCGAACCCCGTTCTTCTCAAGACATACAACAAAAATTCCCAGTTAACATGGTCGTAGGTCTTTTTGATGTCCAGCTTGCAAACAACTCCCGGAACCCCGGACTTGATTCTCGAGTCAAGGAGTTCATTTGCAATGAGAACGGCATCCAAAATCTGGCGATCTCCTACGAAGGCGTTCTGATTTTCTGAAATAAGAGACCCAATTACCCATCTCAATCTTAGGGCCAAAACTTTAGACAGAAGCTTGTAAATGCAACCGATCAAACTGATTGGTCGGTAATCTCGAATATCCTCGGCATTGGCTTTCTTAGGTATCAAACCAATGAAAGTAGCATTGAGGCTTGACACAAATTTCCCCTTGTGGTAAAACTCTAAAAACATCCTCAGAACATCACTCCTAAGAGTGTCCCAATTTGCTTGGAGGAAAGCCATAGTCATACCATCGGGGCCTAGAGCTTTATCACCACAACAATCATGAAGAGCTTTCAAAATTTCCTCCTCCGAAAACTCCGACTGAAGTCCCTCTCTAGCAGAAATAGTCAAGGAGGGCATTCCCAGGTTGTCAACCTTTGGTCTCCACGGTTCTGACTCAGTGAAGAGGGCTTTGTAGAAACCATGGATGGAAGATTTCATTTCATCCCTATCCTCATACCAGTTTCCATCCACAACCACAACAAACATAGAGTTGAATTTCCTACGAAGAGTAGCTACTTTATGAAAATATCTGGTATTCCGATCTCCAACTCTAAGCCATAAAGCCCTCGACTTTTGTCTCCAGGAAATCTCATGCATGAGAATGACTCTCGCTAGCTCATCTTTGTCGGCTTGTCTTTTCTCCAATTCCTCATTAGAAAGACCAGACGATCCTTCTTTAAAGTCCAGTTGGTTAATAGAATCCATGAGGTTATACTTCCGAACCTTGATATCCCCAAAGACCTCTCTGTTCCATTTCTTGATTTCCTCTTTGATCACCTTCAATTTTTTTCAACCACGTAACTGGCATAACCCTCAACACGAGTCTCTTCCCACCATCTCTTAATAAGATCCCCAAAACCCTCAACTTGCAGCCACATATTCTCAAATTTGAAGGGGATTCTCCCCCTCTGAAACGACCCTTTTTCTAAACAAATTGGGAAATGATCTGAAAGAGGCCTAGGCAGCCTTCTTCGAATAGCATCGGGAAAATGATCCTCCCAATCTACGGAGATGAGGAAACGATCTAGTCTTAAACAGGCTAGAACCTCGCCACCTCTAGACCAAGTGAAGTCTCCTCCTTGTAAAGGCAAATCAACAAGAGCGCAACTATTAATAAAGCTATGGAATTCCTCCGTAGAATTAGAGGGACTAAAACCCGAGCTCCTTTCATGCGCGTATAAGATCTCATTAAAATCCCCACCTACACACCAAGGCCCGGACCACTTATCTTTAATAGAACAGAGCTCTTCCCAGAATCTCAACTTGTCACTCCTAGATTGAGGGCCATACACACCTGTATAAGCCCAATCAACACCATTCTCGACCGAATGAAGGATGCACGTGATCGAGAAGTCACCACAAAAAGTTGACACCAAGCGGTACACACTCTTGTCCCACATAACCAGGACACCCCCCGACAAACCCACTGCATTAAGAGCTGCAAAATCAACAGATTGAATTCCCCATAAGGCTCGAACATCTAGGAGAGAAACAACCTCCATTTTAGTCTCTAGAAGGCACACAAGGTCACATTTCCAGTCTCTCAAAAAACTTTTAAGCAAAGTTCTCTTGTCACGGTCATTAATGCCCCTCACATTCCAGGAAATCATTCTAGACATAAGGTACTAGAGGCCCACTTGAAGAGGCACTATCTCTGTCATAATTCACTCCGAATTCAAGCCGTCGAAGTTCTCTTTGTTTTCTAGTAGTCAAGGGTGTTCTAACCGCACTTTGCTTCGACACACGATTGTTCCTTTCAATTCTAGACAGAACTTGAATCACCTCAGTCTCATACCCTGAAACCGCCACACCAATACAAGAAGCTATACCTTGAATTTTGGAGTCTACCCATTTAGAAACCTTGTCAGAATTCACACGATGACCGTCCCAAACATCTGCAACTGAAAAATTCACATTGGAGTTTTGAATGAAAGAGAAATCGGCTGCAAGAGGGGCTTTGAAATGTTCCGATCCTGACTGGGCCCCCCCCGCGAATGTGGGGTCGTGGATTTCAAGCTCCCCCCTTGCACCATCATCTCCAGAACAACTTTCCAAATTCCACGGCGCTGCACACAGGGCAAGTGTATCCCTTATAGCCTCCCAGGGAGCACTAACATCCAATCCTCCCCCCAAAAGAAAAGGACTCCCCTCCATAGAAGGAGCGAGAGGATCACCAAGATCCCTGAACCTGGGAAGAATGGTCAGGGTCGGGGGAGAAACATGGGGGGCGGCATTAGGGTGTAAACCCATGACAAGGCCCTTTGAAACGTCTGAGACTTCAAGTGAGACGTCCTTAGCCCGAGCAAAACCCACAACCTTGGAAGGTTGACCATAGATTGCCGCCTCAAAAGTGGCAGGGTCATACAAAGAAAATCCAGCTGAGGACAAGGAGTACAACTCGGAATCAAGGATAGAAGCAAGGAGAGCATCTGCAGAAGCATCAACTCCACCCGAGTCTACCTTCTCCGAGAGGATTCCCCCCTTGACCCTCCACTTAAAGCCATGGGGTCGATTCCGACGAGAATAAACCTTAGCCCTCTTAGGCTCCAAGATGCTATCCAGACTTTGTTGGTTCAACGTAACAGTCCCAGAAGATAAATCCCTCCTTTGCACCGCCAACAGCTCGGTCTGATCTAGAGTAAAACCCTCATCACTCACCTCCTTACCTCTCCTCACCGCTGAAGAAGAAACCACCTCCGCAAAAGACCGACGAAATGAAGTTGGCTTTCCCTTGAAACCACACTTGGGGCAACACTCGGTCAGGGGAGGGGGAGGGGCAATCGTAACTAAGGGGGATGAAGGAGGGGGGGCCGAAATGCTCAGCTTAACTGGAGGAGCTAATGGAACCTGCCCAACTAGTTCCGCAATAACACCGAACATTTTGAACCACCCCCATTCCTTCCATCCTGCAGGGAGAATCACAAAGGAGCGTTTCCCCTCATAATACACTGAGAGTTGAAGGTACTTTCCAGCTCGATTACTTTGGGACTCCAGCATAAAAACTCTCGAGCCTTTTCTCATTTGGTTGCACCAATTAACGGACTGAGAAGTTCTAAACCTCGTCCAGGCTCTCAATAGCCATAAAACAGCATCTTCAGGTAACAAGATGGAGAACCTCCTTCCCCTACCATTCTCAGTTATTTTCAAAGAGTCCTCCTTAAAACCCACCACACTCAAAACAAAAGCCTTGCTTTCAATGGTCAAAAGCTTCTGGTATCCCCTTCTCATGAAAACCAGAAGCTAGAGTAACTGACACAAATTCAAGCACAATTCTGGCCCAGCTGCACCAAAACCGAGGCTGGCTGAAGATTCCCACAATGCCCAGAGACAGAGAAGGGAAGAAAAAGCCTGGAAAAAAAGAGTAGCAGATTTCCGGCGAGGCTCCGGCGACCGGAAAAGCCGCCGGCGACCGGAGTCACGGTCCAGCGGCAACAGAAAGTGCCGGCGAGCCCAACCCCCTGAGTGGCGAAGTCAGAAGCCTCCCCTTCCGCACAGAATCTTGACAAAAAACCACTGTCCCTCCAAATCTCTCCAACCGGCGACCGGCGAGGGAGCACCCAGCGACTCCCGGAGACCCAAAGTCCACCGGACTTCAGGTAATCCTCCGATGGCCACTCCAAGCACCCTACCTTCACCGGCCAGCAGCTGGGTTCAAGATTCCTTAACAGAGAGAGAGAGAGAGAGAGAGAGAGAGAGAGACTGGAGATTACCGTTCGATGAAGCTTCCCCTTAGCTCACACTGGAAAGTTCAACCTTAGCCCTCTTAGGCTCCAAACCTGACCCATATCCAGAGCCAGTATCTATACATGTCGTGCCATGTCAACAAGGTGAGATATAGGCAAAATGCCAAGTGCAAGCATCGTACATTTCCAACCTCCACACCTTCAAATCATCTACACGTAAAGCTAAATCCTAATGAAAACACTGTTTCCTTTGTCGCATTTCTATCATTGCTGATTACCGTAGTTGTTTAAGGCTTGGCATTTTCGTTAATTTATGTTTTGCGATTGGCATTTCCATTGATTAAATCTGAGAATGAATCCATATAACTCACCAAGTCTCTTTTGAACAATGACAGATGTCACGTTAACAATTTTTTAGCTCAAGTGGCTGTGGACTATGGTAAACTACAGCAAAATACTTCATTAAACTATCCTCAATGCCCCACCCTTCCCCCCCTCCCCCCCCCCCAAACCAAAAACCCAAGCGGTGAAATTGTGGAAGTAAACAATTTTTGATGTAGGACACAATGGAAATGTCATTTTTGAAATTCAGGCAACAGCATCTAGTCATTCCCGCCCCCCCCCCCCGGCGAGGCTCTCTCCAAAAAAACCAAAGAAAAAAAAAAGAACAAACTTGCTCAGGCAAGCCTCGGGAGTATGGATTTGGATTTATAAATTCCATGTCACACAACTTCAGAAAGGACAATTGAACCAACCTTACCCTAAAACGATTGCTGCATATGGGTTTTCACGCCTCTAATAATGCAATTGATTGAATCATACAAGATGTGTAAAGCAAGATGACTATACCTATGAGTTCGGGAGGCAGATTAAATACGGGTCAAGTAGATTCGGGTTCGGATAAAATATAGGTAGGACGTATTTTTGATTCGGGTAAAATACGAGAAAACTTATTTCAGTTTTGTAGGTTTTGGGTCGACCTAACGGGTTTAGAGCACCTTTTCAGTCATTTATTTTTCTTTTTTCAACATCAAAAATTTTGCATATGTATTACTCAAAATTGTTTATATTTAATGAGAAAGTATATTAATTGTAATTTTTCAAAAGAATATTAAAAATACTCAAACTTTCCAGTGTGATATATCATATATGAACGTCATGTATGAGCGCAGACAAAGCATCGAGCCCCTTTGAGTTGGGTGGGTTGACTACATTGGAATAAGATCAATAGCAGGTTGGGTCATTTATAGATCAACCTGTCTAGAGCATGTTAACAGGTTTGGGCGGTTCAACCCGCTAGTAACCCATTTAATAATTCAACTTGCATATTGTAAAATCCGAAATCAATAGCAACATCCTAGAGAGGCGAGAGGCGACATCCTCCTTTGTCGGTGATAGTAGGGTGTCCAGCACGGTCATCGGGGGTCCACCTGGGAGCTACTGGGTACCAAGTCTCCGGGAGCCGTCAACGCCCCTTTGTCAGCGTCTTCTCTCTCTCTTCCTTGGGCAATTTTAACGCATGTACTTCTTCTTGTGGGTGGCTCGTCTAGAGTAGTCCTAGCGGTGTTGGGTCGAAGAGTTGGCTAGCCGGCCGGTTCTGTCACCGACGGTGCCTTTCTCGCCGGCTGAAGTCCACCAAAGTCGGCTAGCCGGTTTTTTCATCTTCTCCCTTTCTTTCTCAGATCTCTTGCTACTGTGTGCTTTTCGTCCTCAGCTGGTGCATCTGCCAGGATTAATCAATGGCCTTTTCTGTTGCTGCCGGCACATTTCTAGCCAGATTTCAGTAGCCAGCGACTTTTCCGGCCATTGAAGTCTTGCCGGAAATGTTTTTTCTTCTTTCCTCGCTCAGGAAGTCTCTATTTCTTTCTCTTTGGTGTTCTACTTCTTAGGTTACGATAGTTTGTTGTCCTGGCCTCATGTTTGGCTTTGTCAATATTGAAGGTAAAACTCTTGAGTTTTCTGGGGGTGGAGGAGTCGTCTTTCCTTTCAGGGTTGTGGAGTTTAGTCGACTGAAAAGGTTCTTTGTTAGGTTAAGTTTGGAGGAATTTCGTTGGTTGGCAGTTGAATGGGTTCGTTTTTGCTCTTCTAACGGAGATCCTCTTTGGGTGAGAACCTTCAGATGGAGCAACAGGTCTTGGCTTCTTGAGCTGAGAAAGAATTTTAATGGGAGATTTATCTTGCCCTGACATTATACCAGTTCTGGTAGATCAAGATCAATCATCTTCCTTGAAGGTCCCAAGGCTGATGGTTGGTTCGGGTTTGCTAAACTTCTCAAGCAAGTGCTGATTGAGGGCTATAAAACATTGTCAAGTAAGCAAGTTTCTCCTTGTACTTTCAGCTCGAAGGTGAACAGACATCTTAGCTTTGCTGAAGTTGTTAGAGGTGAGGTAGGCAAATCTGATTTGAAGGGTTGGAGATGTCGGAATTGTGTTTCATGGGATGTTTTTGCTGCTGCTAATGGGCAGATAATGCGGCATTCAGGTAGGGCCTCAGCAAAAGGTGCAGGAAAGCACTGTAATGGGATTTAAGGAGATGGATGGATTTACTCAGGTGCACACTAGTGTGGAAAGCACAGGTGACAATGGGGATAAACAGTTTGCATCAAATGGTGTTGTCAAAGGAGTTGATTGTGGGACAGCATTCTCTTCTCCTTTTTCACAGGCTAAGGATTGTCTGGCTGTTTCTCCTGGTGTGAACAAGTTTCAAGTTTTGAGGGATCTGATGGAGAACTACCCTTTTTCAGATTGTGATTTGTCATTTTGTGAACAGGCAGTTTCTCCTTCGGTGGTGCCAGTCTTCTTTTGAGGTAGTGACACCATTCCATTATTCTCCTCAAAAGAGTCACAAGGAGTTGAATGTTTACAGTTGGAGGAAAAAGTGCGGGAAGGAAATTGTGGTCGCTGAAATTGGATTACACTCTCCATTATCAGGGGTTCATAGGGGGACTATCTCTATAGCTAAGGACTCATTGTTCAAGAGCATTTTACTGGTCGAGCTGGTCTTTCTTGTCCCCACATTGGTCATTATGAAAATCTAGAAGAAGGGTCTATTTGGGCGTTTGATCATATCTGGAGTTTTGTGAGAAAATGGGCCTTGCTGTGGAAGGTAAACTAAGCTGTTTGATTTTCTGGCTGCTTTAGAGGCAACCATGAAGAAAGCGGCAACGAGGGTCGATGAGAAGGTGGAAGTTGGAGAATTTCAGGAGGGGGCTGAACTGTCCTAATAAGAGGGGAGATGTGAGAGGAGTGCTAAGCAATTATTTTTGTGATATTGCTACTCTCCAGGAATCTAAGATGGAAGATGTTGATGATCATATTGCTATTAGCCTTTGGGGCCATCGTCTTGGAGATTGGATATTCTTACCATCTATAGGTCGATCTGGGGTATTATTGTCACTTGGGATAATCAAGTCTTGGAGTTGGTTGACTCCAAGATTCAGCCTTTTACTGTTTGTTGCAAGTTGAAGTCCTTGAAAGATAATTTTATGTGGGCTCTTATTGGTGTTTATGGTCCAAATAATGGCAGTTTAAGGTTTGAGTTAGTTGATGAGTTAATGCTCTTCATGTATCAGTGGGACATTACTCTGTGGTGTTTTTTTTGGGGGGGGGGGGGAATTTTCAATGTTGTGAGATCTCCATCCGAAAGGTCTTCAAGAGATTGATTGTCTTCTGCAATGATGGAGTTTTCCGACTTTATCAATTCTTGTGACCTCATCGACCCTCCGTTGGAAGGTGGATGATTCACTTGGTCTAGCCATGAGGATGTTCCAGTGTCATCTCGCATTGATCGTATTCTCTTCTCTGCTAAGTGGGAAGGTCATTTTCAGGAAGTGCATCAAGCTATTCTTCCTAAGACAACGTCTGATCATTTCCAATTCTTCTTCGGATGGGGACAACACATGTTGCAAAAAGGCCACTCAAATTTGATAACGTATGGTTTGAGGTGGATGGCTTTTGTGATCTTGTTAAAGCTGCCTAGGATGATTTCAATGTCTCTAGTTCTTCTAGGCTTATCTTGGCTAAAAACCTGAATTTTCTTGAGTCTAAGCTCAAGGAATGGAACAGAGAGGTTTTTGCTCACTTGGAAACTAAGTTGGGTGCCCTTGTTGATAAGGATGTTGGATGCTAAGGAGCAACTTTAGTCCCTTTCCCGTGTTGAGAGAATTGAGAGGCTGGAGGTTAAGAAAGAGCTTTCTTTAGTGCGTAATTGGATTGGCATCTTTTGGAGGTAAAGAGCCAAACAGCATTGCATTAATGAGGGTGATCATAACAGAAGAAAATTCAACTCAATCCATAGCATTTATGTGGAAGGTACGTGTTTTAGTGACACTTCCTCAGTGAAAGGGGCCATCATCAATTTCTATGATAAGCTCTACCTTGAACATCATTCGGGGAGGTCGTTCCTGGAAGGAATTTCCTATAAGTCTATCTCGTCTGCTGTTGCATGTGATCTGGTGAAGGAGTTCTCAGAGGAAGAAGTTTGTAATGCCATTAATAACCTTGGTAAGGAGAAAGCCCCAAGCCTAACGACTTCTTCCAACATTGTTGGAGCATTGTCAAGGGGGAGATTATAGGTTTATTTTTCGAGTTCCACTTAAAAGGTGTTTTTGAGAAAAGCTTAAATGCCACCTTCATTAGTTTGCTCCGTAGAGTGGATGGGGGCGAATGATATTAATAAGTTCAACCCATCAGCTTAGTAGGGAGCGTGTATAAGATTCTTGCTAAAGTTTTGGCATCTAGATTGAGACCTATTGTGGATAAAGTGGTTGGCCCAAGTTAGCATGCTTTCATTCATGGTCGTTAAATCCTGGATGCTTATTTAATTGCTAACAAGTGCATTGATTACTATCTCAGAACTAACCAATCGAGAGTCATTCGTAAGCCTGATATTGAGAAAGCTTATCACCATATTTCCTTGGATTTCCTTTTGGCAACTCTTGAGAAAATGGGCTTTCCTAGCAAGTGGAGGAGTTGGATTTTCTTTTGTCTCTCTACTGTTCGCTTCTCGATTTTGATTAATGGTGAAGCATCATGTTTCTTCTCAAGTTCGAGAGGGTTCCGTCAAGTTGACCAGTTATCCCCCCCCCCTTCTTATTCATTCTGGTCTTGAAGAACCTTAGTAGGTTAGTGAACAAAGCTTGTGAGGTGGGTTTGTTAGAAGGATTTCATGTTAGGCAATTCTCAGTCTGACAACTCGGTAGTTTCCCATCTTCTTTTTGCCGATGACGCCTTAATTTTTTAGAGACCTTGTGAGAGTGACATGGGGTATTTGAGATGTATTATGTTGTTATTTGAAGCCATGTCTTGGCTTAGAGTTAACTTGTCAAAAAGTTCGCTCATCCCAATTGGGAAGGTTACCAATATTCATTAGTTGGCACACTTCTTTGGTTGTGGGGTTAGTGCTCTACTGCCCACTTATTTGGGCCTTCCTTTAGGTGCTTCTTTTAAGTGCAAATCATTTTGGGACCCTATTGTAAAAGAGACTTCCATGGTGGGAGTCTAAGATGTTATCCAAAGTAGGAAAGCTTGACTCTCTTGCAATTTGGAGTCTTCCAATTTATTACAAGTCCTTATTTAGAATTCCGGCTAGCATTGCTGGCCAATTGGAAAAAAATCATGAGTGACTTCCTTTGGTCTAAGCATGCTAGTGTTAATGGTTTCCATTGGCTTAGTTGGGATGAGAATTGTCGTCCTAAGGAGGATGGTGGGCTAGGGATTAGGCCACTTCGAGCAATGAATGAAGCGCTTAAGACCAAGTGGCTTTGAAGGTATGCTAAAGAGGAAGATGCTTTGTGGAAAAAGTGATTGTATTCAAATATGGAATAGATAGTAGTTTTGGTTGGTGGAGCAAGAGGAGCCCTTATGCACACGGAATAATTTGTTGGAAATCTATCCATGCAAGTTTAGACTTTTTCAAGTCTTTGATTTATTTTGAAGTGAGAAATGGGTCTAGGGTGTTGTTTTGGCATGATAAGTGGTGCGGGCATCAATCTCTTAAAGTTTAATTTCCAAATCTTTTTAGGAAGGCTACCTTGAGAAATGCTACGGTGCAAGAGGCTTTATCTTGGAATGGGGGTCAGTATCATTGGGACATTACCTTCACAAGAAGCCTAAATGATTCGGAAGAGGAAACCATTTCCAGCTTGTTAAATTTACCTGCACATTCGGATGTGGATGTTCAATTTGAGGGTTATGATAAAATTATGTGGTCTCTTGATCCTAATGGGACCTTCTCTGTTAAGAGTCTTTGTAATAGGCTGCATGGGTCTAGTTGTTTTAATTTCCCGGTGAAGGCAATTTGGAAGTTTGAAGCTCCTACAAAAGCTTGTTTCCTTGCTTGGACAACTTCTAAGGCCAAGGTTCCCACAAAGGTCATGCTGAAAAGAAGAAATTTCAAGTTAGCTAGCAGGTGCGCTAAGTGCCTTAAGGAGGAAGAATCGGTGACTATCTCTTTCTCCGTTGTCAATAGGTCTCTTCTCTCTGATTTTTGGCCTTTCCTTGATGGGGGTTAGCTGGATCCAACCTTCTAATACTAAAGATATTTTGGTAAGCATGAAGAAGGAGATTGAAAAAGAGTTGGGTTCATGGGATTTGGAAGTTGGTTCCTTTGGCTATTTAGTGGTGTACTTGGAAAAACAAGAATCGACGGATTTTCAAAGGCAAATCTTCTTCCCTTCAGGATTTCATGCTCTATTGTTTGTGATTGTTGTATAGTTGGACTCAAGTGCTAGATGGTGATTCTAAGATGTCTCTTTCAGATTTTGTGGATAAAATCATGCATAAGAGCTTGAGGGCATGATGATTTTTGTACTCGCCCTTTTTATACATGGGTGTCACCTCCTTCATGTTTCATTTATATATCTCTTTGATTACTTATCAAAAAAAAAAAAAATACCTTTAATAACTCGATACTGTCCAATCAAGTACAATACCTTAATGGGCCGATGTTAAGTCAAAAATTATGCATTATTTTTTATATCTATTTCGATTATATTATATATATTATTTCGTTTAATTTGTTTTGTTTTATATATATTTTTCAGGGTTAGTGTTAATTAATAAAGAGGAGAAGAGAGGACGTAGAAACTCGGTTTTTACACACTTTGCTACAAGACGGTCCAAAAATAATAATTATGAAAATTATTATTTTCATAATTATTATATTGGGCTAGGGTTTCAAGAGTTGGTAAGAAGCTACAAGTCTTGAAGAAGAAGAAACCTAAGCAAGGAAGGAGAAGAAAACCCTAAGAAACTAACCCTAGCCTCACCATACTCATTATATAATATCATCATCCAATCACCTCACACACACGACCATAAACCCACGCCCACTCTCTATCATCACGTCACCCTCTTCTACCTAACAAATCATACACACACCTCCCTCCATCTTCCCCACCATCACCATATAATCACATCATCAACCCCTTGCCATCAATCATCATAATAATCTTCATCCCACCACCACGCCACTCCTTTCTTCTTTCTATTTTGATTTTGATTTTGATTTCCTTTTTTTTTTTGTTTAGTTTATTACTAAACATGAATCCTTTAGTTAATTATGATGTTATGTTTAATATGAGTGAGTAATATTTTTTTGCTTAGTATAATCTACTTGAAACCATGCTAAATTAATTATTTTGAAACAAGTTTCATGCTTTATTGTCTAGTTGATTTGTATTTATGATTCTATAGCGATTAGTGTTTATCATTCATGATATTCGTGTTATATTAATTAGAATGCATGCTAGTTAGTGTAATACGGATTTATATGATAGCTTAAAAGGCTTTAATACGTAAAAGTTATCGTCTTTTAAGCATTAGTATCACCCTAATTAATCATGGATGGCTCAAACCCATCTCTTTTAATTAGGTAATCGCTTTAGATCTTTGTTACATCGATTTGCTGGTAAATTGGTTACAAAGTGTTAAATGATGTTTTTCTAATTCTTCATGCTCTAGTTTGGTTAAATTTTTGCGCTGGTGTAAAGATTATCAAATTAGTAGGGTTTATATTAGGGCTGGACCTAAGTAAACTAAAATCTAAGGAAAAACGGGGAAGAACCGCTGGTGGATCTCTTCTACAGTTTAACTCATGAATGAAATTAACTTGTGTGTTAATGATAAAAATTAATTTGCATGGTGGATTGAGATTATACTAAGTATCTTCCATAAATTTGATAACTTTTTGATTATTATTTGTTGCTTTAAATTAATTTGACTAGTTTGTTGATTTTTTTTTTTGTTCTATTTTTATTAGCTTCAATATTAATTCAATCAAACCCCCCCCAAAACTATAGTCTTTTAGGAGTGTCTAGGTGATTTTAGATAGTTTAGATTTTGATTTTTGGATTGCTTATAATTTTAGTTTGATTTGTATTCAGTTTTAGTATTTAATTACCGGTTTGTTAGAACTTAAACTAAAAATAGTTATTTTCGTTATTTTTCGATTTTAATTTATTCCTAGGGTTTATAAAGTGTTCTAGTCTGCTCATATCAAATTTCGTGATTTTTGGAATTTATTTGGTAATATTTGAGAATTATTTTCTGAAATTGATATGTGCAGGTTTTTAGGCAATTAATTCTGAAAATTTCGGTTTTTAATTTTAATTTACGATTATTAGGTATTTTTAGGTCCAGAATTTTTTGTCCTAGAATTAGGGTAATTTTCTTAATTATTTTCGTATTTTTATTTATGCAGATTCTTTTCTTTTTAATTTCAGATTTAATTTTCTGTTGATTATCCTGCAGTAAATTTCTGATTTAATTTTCCTAAAATAAATCAGACATTATTCTGGAGTTATAAATTTTTCAAATCTAAGATTGTCAATTTAGGTTACTGATTGTGATTTTTAACATTAATTTTCTGTTTGATAATTTCTGTTTTTTTAATTTTTAGTTGAATATTGGATTATTAATCTGTTTTTATTTTTCTGAATTATTTAGGGAATATTTTTATTGTTTTATTTCCAGAATATGATTCATAATATTTAGGAGCATCATTGGGTATTTTGCTAGATTTTTATTCGTTAGATTTTTTTTATAATTATTAAAATTAGACTTAACAAGTTGATTAGTAAAATTATTTAGGATCAAACTAGCCATTTATAGCAATCTTTCCTCGTGGATCGATCCCTACTTCCCTACACTATAAAAACGTATTTAATAACCGAAGTAGTGGTTAAATTTGTAGCTCTCTACAGACTTTACAGCCGACTCCAACATAAACATGGTCTGAAACTAGCGTCTTAGTTCAAGACCAGTTAGAATAGAACCTAATAAAAGGAATTAAATAAGTACAAGATATATCTTTTGGTTATAACATCAAGAATTTAGATTATTATAAAGTAATTCACTTAAAATATGATTGACATATTCATTTCAATAAATACATAGTGGTAGGACTTGCACATTATTAATATTTATTTTCTTCCAAATTGGTTTTTTCGAAAATTAGATAATCATTTCACCTAACCTTATATCATTTTTTAAAGGTTTTAATTTCCAATAATAAGTTGCATAAGATGTTATTTTAAGATAAGGCAGTAGGAAAAGAAAGGGTACCAATGTTTAATTTGTAATAGGATGCAACAGTTATATAATATCTCCTTAAAATATTCGATTAACGAATAACCATTATTGTTAAGAGGGATAAATTAGAGAAAAAAATTGGAGAAAAATCAAAAAATAAATATACAATGTTTGGGTCAACTGGGGGGTTCGAAGTCGGGTGAGGTTTGACCCGCTAATTTGCGGATTTTTCAGGTTCGGTTTATGTCCAGGTCGAGTCAAGAAAATCGTGTTCAAAACTCAAAATTTTCAAGTGGATTCGGATCAGGTTTTTGGTCAGGTCAGTTTTTACCGGGTTTAAAAACGACCTATATTTGTTCAAGTCTTCAAGATAAAGAAGTTTACACAATGCTAGCTAATTCCACCTCTGCGGCTCTACCCAAACCCTTATTTTATTTATTTATTCATTTTAAAAATGCATTACTAAAACATTCACAACTTATCCAAAGGGACAGAAAAAAGTGTGTATAGCATCTCCAATGCTCTTCCACAAATGAAACACCACAGATCCATGAGGCCAAACAGGTGAAATCACACAAGTAGAAGCATTTCATCATGTCAATAACACCATGATAAATAACTATTTCCAGAGTCCAGACATCATAAACGAAGAAAGCAATACAAGCCATCTTGTACAGTTAAAAAAGAGAAGGCAGTAATACTCACATCCCCTTCCATTCTATTATGAACGATTAGATGAAGCATTTTCCATCAAAAAAAAGGAGTGAAATGAGACAAGATGCATACTTTCGATTGCTTCATCCGTTCGAAATCTTTCAGTTACTTTGTTTCCACTGTCAACATCACGAAGCTCCACCTAGAACACATGAAATCTTTAGTTTCCTAGTTTCAGAAATACACAACCAGAAGGGACAACTTTGACCGAAAATCTTACAGCACACAGTACTACAAAGGAATATGATTGCAGCTCAATACTATCAAATTCTACTTCGTATGACGTCTTTCATGAAAGTTAGCCAAGATGTAAGTGCAAGAATGAAAAATTTACTAATAACATATCTAGGAATATGTACCTATTATAGAGAATGTACCTAGCATAAAACTACATTTTAGCACAGAATTTACTTAAGAGGACCATAAAGATTGTAAAAGCAATCTACTTAACAAGCCTTTTTGTATGGGAAAATAGCAGTTCTTAAGCAATAGGAGAAAGTTAGTGCAAAAGATGCATGATATTTGGTTTTTTTTTTTTATATTTACTGCAGATTAGAGACTATTGATGCTATGGGTTGAATCTCATCCCGAAATGTGATATAGGAACCAGAAGCTAATGGATGGAGCTGTGAAAGTGGTGCTTGTGTTCCTAATAACATATACCAACAAAAAGGAACAGCCTTCTTTAAGGGGCAAGCATAGTAAGTATCTTTGTATACATTGTGTGGTGTGGCCACTTGTCCGGAACAGCTTTTGAACATCAATGTCAACATATAGCACCAACAATGGCATGAGGTTTCTACTCAACTTAGTTTGTAATTTATATATTGTTGGATCTTTTTCTGTTTGTCGTTTATTTTTTGAAATTAAAAAAGATCAAAAAGGTTGTATGTTGTTGCCTAGTGTATCCAAATATGTAGCCCTTCACTTCCAAGTGGTTGTTTCCGTTGGAACCACATGTCAAAAACCCATTAACTGGCAATTTCTCCACAACCCAAGAAAAAGGGAAGAGGTTGAGGACAATTTGCTATATTTTGCTCCAACTTTGTAGTATACTAAACTACTAATATTGAAATTCTATTAGCCATAAATAGCTGGTCAGTGTATTCTCATAAGTTGGTAATGAAATCTTCTATATCATTTTTATCTCTGATTTTTCACCACCCCATTGGAGAATTTTCCATATAAAATAGCAACATGACCATCTTTCTAGTTTGCCTATTAATGTGGCATAATAGAGTCACTAAGATCTAACAACTCCTATAGCCAAATATGGCCAACATTGGTCTTCAAAAACTGACCTGAATTGAAGCCCCTCCTCTTCCATGTTGAGTGTGTTGTGCTTTTAGAACCTAGGAAGGGGAAGGCAATAAGTAAGGTCTAGTTTGTTGTGCTTAAACATATAGGCAATGATCTTCCACAATGAATAATAAGAACATTATAGCCCGTCCAACAAAAGATTCAGTAAATCGTTGACAAACCTGGTATACACGACCTAATCGAGTTGAAGCGCATTACCCAGTCAAATAGATACCAGTGTCAAGTCAGTACATGACACAAACCGCTTATGCAGAAGCTAAGATCAATTGGATAGGGTAACTGACCTTTCCTTTGAACAATATTTCCCGCTCTGACCTGTACCAATGCCCAAAAAATAAATTACAAGAGCAGCGCACCCACCAAACTAAGACTAAGAGGGTAAATGGGTTGATGCATAGAAACACAGAGCAGAGAAAAGATGCATTACACAGAGATTGGAGCACAAAGTGTAGCTCACAACTCAGTAATTTTGCAGGCAAATCCAAAACTAGTTATTCTGGAGGTTTAGTAGTTTACAAAGAGTCAAAGTCATAAGTACAGCACAGTCTAGAAGAAGGCCGCTCCTGCAAGTATGAGAACTTCTGTTCTGTGTTGTCATGTCTCCAAAGAAACAAGCACTATACAATACAAATTAACAAGTGACTTTCTAAATTGCATTGAAAAGTTAAAATTTATAAACTAAAAGAAGGGCTTGCAAGCAAAGCAATCAACAATTGACTATCAAGAAAGTACCACTCAAGATAATACAAGTTCAAGCTTGAATAATTTGTTACACACAAAGAAAAAAAGCAGTAAGCAAACAACAAACAGGAATTTTTTATGATGATATAAAAAAGATATGTGAAATATACAATGGCAAGACATAAGACCTCAGAACCGAGAACTTTGCTACCACGGCGCTGGTGGAAGGACCATGAGGGAGAGGCAAGAAGGCCATCGACAGGTGGAGGGTGAGAAGCCGGAATTTTGTGCCCAAGACAGGTGATTAGGTTCCGCTTCAAGAGTAATGATGATGATAATGACGTCAATGATAATAAAGAAGCAAGAGCGCTGCTGTTAAACTTAGTGTTGGTGGTGGAAATGTTGGTTGTAGAGGCCATGGTGGTGACAGAGAAGAGAAACGACCTTGCTACCCGTTTAATTATCATAGTGAGATCTCCTCTCATGACTGATTAGATTCCTCACACTATCCGCTTTGCTCTCACCAACTGCTTCCAGTCTCGCAAGAATTGGATTTGGGCAGCGCTAAACGGGCTGAACTATCAGAAATCTGTGTGAGCTCCTTATGTACGGCAGATCCACAATCTGGACAAAGTGGGGCAACAAAATAATACATAAACAAATATAATAGTAGATAACTTTTTTGTACCAGCTACAATAATGTCAGTAACTTCTTTAACAGACATTATCTCAAGCATAAATAGATCTGTCAATGAATTCGACAGTTGTATGGCCTCTTCTTATAAGATAGTAATAGTACAAAAACTAAAGGTTACTTTCAAATGCATCTCCCATCTTAAATTTGTGCTTAACACTGCTACACCATGTCCCAAAATGTCTCTCCGTACATGTGTTGTTTTACACATAAGATATAACAGTGGCTGGGGTGTATAACTCCACCATCTGTTTCTTTATCAGTCGAGACTCCATCCTATATATCAAGGCTAGCTTGAATTTGAGTTCTTGACATTCTCAAATCTGCATTCTAGTTATGGAAAAGTTTCTCCTCTATATTGAATTTGCAAATTGAATGTAAATAGAATTTTTGAATAGTTGCAGGAAATTGCCAGGAATATTAGTGGTGCCCTTTGATTGTGGTTCTTAATTATGATATATCTGGAAACGTTCAAAGCAATGATTGGAAGCTGAATTTATAAGCCCAAAATAGGTCTTTTATCCGACCAATTTATCAAATTATGGTATGAGTTTGGTTTAAATCTGGGGGCAAAATAAATAATACCAATCAAACTAGGACAGAAAATTGGCATTGAAACTTAGATAGGCACCATTGCGAAAATAATTGGGCTTTGATCAAAGCTTGTTCATGAACGGGGTTATTAGAACTCGCAGATTGACGAGGAGGAAGATTATTAAAATTTAAAAGAAGTAAATCAACGATGGATTTCATCCATGTCCAGTGAAGTTCTTGCAGAATCACTGTCCAGTACTGCCTACCTGATTTTCATGAGCATACCTAAACAGAAAAAGGGTCTTTAGATTGCCAAATGATGCATACATTGATTGTTTAACCGCCTCATTGATCAGAAATCAAAAAAGTCCTAAACTATTATTTATAATTCTAAAGATACTGGAAGGTATTTAGGGGTCACTTGACTCAAGCAAAAGAAATGCAAAGGACCCAACAAAGGGAAACGAGATAAAGGGAATGAAATATCTCCAAATCTATGATCAAATTACGTTTTTTTTTTGAAGGGTGCATAATTGCATATCAGTCGCTGCACTCATGTTGCTTATGTCATTGAAATCTGCATGAATTCATATATACAAGGAGATAAATCAAGACAACATATGACAAAAACAAACATATGAAGAGAAGGAAGAAGAAGAACTAACCTACGCACTAGTAGCAATGACGCACGCCAAAGCAGAAGAAAACCGAAGAGAGAGACGGGTGAACAGCAGTCACGGCACCGTGACTTTAGCGGCGGGATGAGAAAGAGGAGTAGCGTCACACTGGAGGCAGCCAGCTGAATTCGTAAGGTGGCAAGTGGAAATTAAACCCTTGAACTTGATCTTTTCTCCCATCCCTCGTTCTCTTTGGGGAAAAGTTGTATTGTTATTGAAAAAAATTTCAATTCCTAATCTTTATCTTACAAATGCTAGAATAGGTAGATGCCTAAAAATGCTTCTCTCCCTCAATCCAAGCTTCTCATTAATCCAAGTTTTACAACCGTTGATCAAAATCTTAGGCAATTTCAGCCATTGGATTTATCTTGATAACCGCCAATCTCTCCATTTTTACTGGGTACATTATGTTTCAGGTTCGATTCCCCCCTCCCTCATTGTATTGTACTTTTTACTGGATATATTAGGTCTCAAGTTCTGTTCGCCCTATACCAAAAAATGTTTTTCCCTCTCAATCCAATTAAGCTTCTCATTAATCCAAGCTTTACAGGCGTTGATCAAAATCTTAAGCAATCTCAGTCCTTGGATTTATCTTGATGACCGCCAATCTCTCCCTTTTTACTGGGTACATTAGGTCTCAGGTTCGATTCCCCCCTCTATCATTGTATTGTACTCTTTACTGGATATATTAAGTCTCAAGTTCTGTTCGCCCCTCTCTCATTAAATTGTATTGCCCTTTGTGGCTCCTACGGACCAAAACGTTTTTGATTTCCATCATTATTATTAATATATTTTATTTTTCAATACAAATATAAATTTGAGCATGTATTATTAGATATAATAGAATAATAAATACAATTTTCATGATTATTTTCATTATTGCTATTGCCATTGTTGTCGTCATTGTCGATATCGGCAATGTTATCTTCGTCTTTGAATTTGATAACATAGTCAATATTAATTATGATCATCTAATTATCAAAGAGAGATTAGGAGATTATAACGGATATAAATTTTATTATTATTTCATTATTATAGAATAAGTTCATATTTTAGAAGTTTTAACTTAAGAAAACTGAATTATAATTACTGAACAAGCCGTAAAACCTTATGTGACACCTTATTATTAACACATAATATAATATACACATTTATATAGAAATAATAAACATTTTTGATTTCCATGATTATTATTATTATTATTATTATTATTATTATTATTATTATTATTATTATTATTATTATTATTATTATTTTGTCTTTTTTGATACAAATATACATAGAGCATGTATTACTAGAGATAATAGAAATATAAATATGATTTCCATAATTATTTCCATTATCACTATTGTTGTTGTTGTCGTCCTTGTCATTATCGTCGTAGTTATCTTTCTCTTTGAATTTGACA
Source organism: Selenicereus undatus (assembly GCA_017589665.1). Lineage (NCBI taxonomy): Eukaryota > Viridiplantae > Streptophyta > Magnoliopsida > Caryophyllales > Cactaceae > Selenicereus > Selenicereus undatus. Next base: position 98,095,712 of record JACYFF010031957.1, read on the forward strand.
ACATAGTCAATATTAATTATGATCATATATATGTAAGGATTGTGCTAAAAAATTACATATTGTAAACATAATATAGTATACTGCAAGGGTTGAACGTGAAATATTAAAAAAATTAAAAATAAAACACGATCATCATATTAGGCCTGTGAAGCTGAATTTCTTTCACATTTAATATAATCTATTTAACAGAAGAAAATAAACGAAATATTTTTCTTTTTCTTTCAAAGCATACATATCTTATAATTATATTTAATTCATATAAATCTTAAAAGTATAATTAATGTTTTAACGTTTCAAACAAATCGACCAAAATCTAATCTATTTAACGCATAAGAAAAAATGAAATAATTTTTGTTTTCTTTTAAACCCTACAAATCCAATAATCAAATTCTCTTCATAAAACACCTAAAGTTATAATTAATCTTTTACCGTTTAAAATAAAATGCCCCAAATCGTCATAATACTTCAAACTAAGAAATATCTCAACTCACAAATCTGAACTCAACCCATCTCTTGCAAGACAATATAAGGGCATTGGAAGTTTATATCAAAACTCATGAAACTATTACGTTGAACTAAAAACCAAATGTACAAACTATGAATACATAATTATATTAGCACCCCCTCATGAACCACTTTAAATAGCCAAAAAAGTTATATAATAACATAAATATAATGTTCAAATTATTTTCGTTGATAGACAAATTTTATTTGTGTTACATGCGAAACTAAAACTAAAACTAAACCAACTTTAAAATAGTTTCTACCTAACTTCACTAGAAAATTAACGACTTCATAAATTTTTACTTACCAACAAGAAGACGATGTGGACTTTTTGTTATTGACGTCAGAAATTGACTTATCATCACCCTATTTAGCATGCTTTATGATAAATTCACTATCTATTGTCTCCATCATACTTATATAGACTTTTTTCACAATTATATAGTTTTCAAATATTAATCTCATT